>OX439475.1:40212345-40812345 GCA_949320105.2 Crepidodera aurea | reverse complement strand
GCAATAACTTTAGCGTTTTTGGATTTGTATAAATAAAAATTTGGAACTGGGGGGTTTTGGGAACGAGAAATCATAATCTGGTACCTACTTCGATGTAATTTGTAGAGGGCGCTAGTTAGACCATATTTGTGGTATAAATATGCAATTAAACTTTTTTGCTTTTTAAGTTAGTGCTATTTTTGTAAAAGAATATTAAAACTGCGTTATTCAAGTAGAAAAAAGCATACTTGTTATTAACCTGAAAACTTGACGGTTTACGAGATAATCGCATCTTAAAATTTAACCTTTAACACCCTATATATTCCTTATTAGCAACATATTATTAGAGCAAGTTGGTTCAAATCGTAATATTTTAAAGTGAGGAATCTACCATACTTCGATGTACAATTACTTAAAAACCACCCTGTATAGAGAAGTATAGATATTTGAAATTTTAAAATTGGGATGCGGGGCTTTGTCAGTACGTTCTATTCAATGAAAATATTTTCAACTTCCGGTTACTTCCCGTTATACCGGAAGTAGACATCAACTTTGTTATTTCAAATGACATATACCATTTTTCTTTTTATTTTTTGATTCAGCATCAAATTTTGAAGAAAAACATACTACAGGTCTAAGTTTAACACTTTCCGAGATATTTGAGATTTTTATAAAAATTTTTGAAAAACACGCATTTACGTTAATTTCCGTATCTGACTTAGTTGTTAAGCTATTAATTTCAAATTTTATACAGAAATTGTGAGAATATCCTTCTAGCATATGGTGAAACGTCAAATGCGATATTTTATACAGGGCGTCTAGAATGGAGCGCCCAATGTTCATATTTTCAATTCCCAATAATAAGTCGATAATTTCAAATGAAACACCCTGTATTTTATTATCATGTCTGAATCAGTTTTTTATTCTCTTTCGATCTGTATTAGCATTCCCTATACCTAAAGTTACGTATTTCTGAGTTATTGGTAGATTTATTATAATTTGGAGATATTACATACATTGGTCGATAATACAATCTAACATGCCATGAAAATTAAGCATCCTTCCTGTGAAGCGAATGTCAACTACGAAATATGATTTCGTCGAGCACTATAAGAGAATTACAATTATTAAAAAATTCGATGAATTTGTACCATCCACCCTTTAAAGACTTTCAACATCTGCAGTAAAATTTTGAAACATAAATAAAAGTCGGTGGAATTAATGCAGCGTACGATGGTCATTCATCATATTCCTTTGAAAAAATTCTAAGTACGTTCATCACACCTCGTCTAAATATAATGGCGTGAATTTATCTTCCACCTAATTGTCAACAGTTGTGTTATACGGGTCTGCCGTTAATTAAGTATATAAACTTAACCATCGCCTAATTAAACAATCCGAATGCGATAATTATAAGAAAGTTATTTATGGAGGTACAAATAAATTATGGTAAATGGTAAATGAAAGATATTTATTGTTGGAAAATTGTTGCATTTAAATAGTATTAAAATGCTTGTGTGAATCAAACATGATTTTATTTTTATGGAGCAAAATGTGTTTGTAGTTTTTTGTATTTTTTATATTTTTTGTATTTTTTTATATTTTTTTATATTTTTTGAATTTTTTGTCTTTTTTCATTTTTTAATAAAATTTTAAAAAAATTGGTCGAATACAAAATTTTGTTGAAAAAAAATTTTTAAATGTTATCTTTTGATCTCAAAGGAAATACCAGATACTGGACTGTATCACACGAATCAATCACCCTGTATTTCTTATTACCCAAGAACTTTATTTTTTTTATCTGTTGTTAGTTTTGAAAAAGTGCTTTATTCGTATAAAATCCACCATAAACGTTTTTTATAGGCCGTTAAATTACATTTGACAAAAAACGTGGGTTTTTCAATTGTTAAATGGATCAAAAATCCCAACTTGAAATCATTTAAATTCCAATGCCTCTCTGTATGTAATCCAGAATCAATATAAGTAATGCCGATGTCCCAAACTAAAGAGATTTTGCATTATTCTCACGAAATCCAGTAAGTCCAATTAGGGCTCGCCCGGCACGTCTTTTGTAGCGACGCAATCAAGAGAGCGGTGGTGAAAAAAAAATCGCCCAAAGTTTACGTATAATTCCAAATCCCCTCGAATAAATTCACAGTCATATTGTTTGCCCGAACGCAACATTGAGATGCAAAGCACGCTTTGATCCTTTCGAAAAGTGACGGCTCCTGACAGCTCGACAAAGCCCCGTTCACGCTGTCGCTGCCGAGAGGAGAGGCCCTTACGATTTTATAGTCGGAATGGTATACACAAAACAAATACGAAAATGGGAAAACCGGTGTATTTACTAGAATCGATTATAATGATTATGATTTATGAATTAGCACTACAGACCTTGGCTTCCATCTTCTCTATTATTTTTTCACGTTTATTTTCAGGCTGTCGTTTCTATCTTCTTTATTTCTTGTAATTTTTTACCAAGTAGCATTTTTTGTGGGCGGGACACTTTAAAGTGTTTTTTGAAGGTAATAACAACTTTGAAGTGACTTTGGTTCCATGCGGTATGTGGAAATCTCTTATGAATGTGGCAATCACTTATGAATGTGGCAAAAACGTAGCGAGAATTACTGCAATCATATAATCAAGTGCCGCCACTTTAAAGGTATATAATGGTTCCCTTTAAGATCTCTGCCGCTCCTAAGTGGTTTTAACTGATGGTTTCGTGGTCGTAACTATTATTTTCCACATTAATGTTTGTGCAACTTTGAGGTAGTCTCGATTAGGTGACTACAACTAGATTGAATGATTATTACGTAATAGCCACCCAATCGAAGTTGCTGTATCAGTTTCTGTTACTATATAAAGCTACTTGGTTTGGATCTATCTACAAGTGACGATGCTTATAAATTTAAGAAAGTCCTACGCGGCAAAACAAAATCTATTCACGATAAGACAAACGCAATCGCAGCTCAGATTTTCTGTCAATATTTCACATATTTATGGCTCTTCAGTACATTTCGAGCTAATTGTAAGAAATTCCGTAACTGAGTAACATTTCAAATCTCCGGATAGACAAGGTTGAACTTGACAAGTGACCTGCAAGGGCACCACACTTTATCCCACTCAATTACCCTGTTGGAAATTCGCAAATGTCATTCTAAATAATTATCTTACGATGGAAAATGAATTTTGAAATTTCTCGATAGACGTGAATCCATAGGATTATTTTTCAAATTACCATTAAGCGGCGTTCAGACTTTACAAGTTACTTGAATTCAAGTAACTTGAAAGGAGTAACCTGAATTCAAGTGAACGTTCATACTGTTTCGATATTTGATTCAAGTCATTTCAAGTTGACATTTTTACTTGAATGATTCCTGTTTTAAGTTACAAAAATGGCGTCGAATGATGTGATTCCTGCAGGAATAAAAGTTGTAAATAAGCTAATTGTGGATAGATTACTAAAATCAGAGAAAAAATTCTGCACTTCATTTTACAAAAAAATTCAAACAGAAAATAAAAACAACATAACCTCACAATTTGTTTTTTTAATTTGATGTATTAGGTAGGTGTTAAAAAGGCTCGTTCAGACTTTACAAGTTACTTGAATTCAAGTGCAATAATTGGTGCAACTTGAGACAAATTGAAAGGTGTGAACATCATTTCACTTGAATTCAAGTAACTTGAAAGGTGCTTTCAAGTTTCAAGTAGAAGAAGAGACCAAGTTAACTTTTGCTTTCAAGTTGGGGACTTGAATCACAGTTGAATAATGTGAATTGATATTCAAGTGCATTTGAAGTCACTGGAAGTAGTGAAAGTGGCTCTGCACTGCGGCAAATTAGTCAACCACATTTACGTCTACGGCCCAGCCGTTTTTCGAGTGCCCACGCTGTTGCTAAACTTATCGCACAACCTAATGCACGAAACATTATATCAAAAAATAATAAAATGTAACAGATCAATAATTTATAGGGTGAGGTCAGGTAAGATTAGGGTACGCCAGGCCAGCTCAGCTCAGAAAAATTATATACAAAGTAATATTTCAAGCAAATATATTGTATTGGCAATTGGCAACACCTTGGACACTCGAAAAGCAGTTGGGATGTAGACGCTGACTCTAGTGTGAACCACCCACGGAGGGTTCTAATTGTGAGGTTATTTTGTTTTGTATTTTTTTGTAAAATGAAGAGTAGAATTTTTTGTCTGATTTTTAGTAATCCAGCCATAATTACCTTATTTACAACTTTTATTCTAGCAGGAATCACATTATTCGACGCCATTTTTGTAACTTGAAACAGGAATCATTCAAGTAAAAATGTCAACTTGAAATGACTTGAATCAAATATTGAAATAGTATGAACGTTCACTTGAATTCAGGTTACTCCTTTCAAGTTACTTGAATTCAAGTAACTTGTAAAGTCTGAACGAGCTTTTCAACTGTGATTCAACTCGACCTTCAAGTCCCCAACTTGAAAGCAAAAGTTGACTTGGTCTCTACTACTACTTGAAACTTGAAAGCACCATTCAAGTTACTTGAATTCAAGTGAAATGATGTTCACACCTTTCAATTTGTTTCAATTTGCACCAATTATTGCACTTGAATTCAAGTAACTTGTAAAGTCTGAACGAGCCTTTACCATTACAAAAGTCGCTCCAAATAAAATTTCTCCGTATACCTCCCCGACCATTTCGTTGAAGATCCTAGCAATTTGAAAGCCTTCGTTCATATAGCACTTTTAAACACGAGAAAGGCGAGCAAAAGCATCGGCTGACACCGAACTCGAATTCCCGATATGAATTCGTCCCAAGAGAAATGTTTAGAGGTTAATAGAGAACGAGTGCCTAATGATTTTGTTGCCAGAATGACAACAGATAAAATTGGCAAAGTCGTTCAATCAGTTTTCGAGAAGAAAAAAAAAACTGAACACAACTAAATTTCTAAGTATCAAAAGTTCTTGTCAGTTTTATTTCATTTAGTAGGGCCGGCGCCAGAGGAAATCATATATACAAATACATTAGTGCGATAAAGTCCAATATCTCATTTTTATTTAGATATTATTAGGGCGCCGTTACATAAGGGCAAGGGGGGCGGACGCCCTCCCTTCTGGGTTTTAGATTTATTAGTCGAGACGCCGCGTGAGACGCGATAAACTTAATTTTGCCGGAGTAACAAATAACAGCTCGGTAGATTTCGCGGTGGCTCGTCGACCGTCGAGACCATGTGACTCTCAACAAAACAGGATCATCATTTCAATTTAATGCAATACTTTGATTTGGAAAAATGTGCCATCCCCTGAGATTTTTTGTAACGGCGCCCATGCCTGCACACATTGATATAAACCATACCAAAGAAGGAAACCCACGACGAGTTGTTCTATGCTTCTTTCGTTAAGTAGGTATCTAGATGATATATCGGCAGCCATTTGGTTTATTTTAGAATAACTTCTTAAAGACGACAGTAACAAAGTGAACATATCACCAGAAATTAAGACGATTTAGGTAAACTTAGTTGAACCATAAGGGTTTCATCTCATCACCGTCTTTGGGTGGTTTTTTCTTGGTTTGGAATAAGAGAGGGCCAAGTATTTTACTTTGATAGTTTACAAGTGGACAGCGTAGTACGACAAGGAAGTATACTGGAGCCATTGCTTTTATAGACTTAAAAAATGAAATTTTACGAATCAAAGTCAAAATAGTTTACAATCAATTTTATACAAAAAGTCTTTTGTAAAATTTTCTATCGATAAAAAATTAGTTGGATAGATATAAAAGTGAATGAAAATGAAATTTCCCTTAGTAGAACCGATATCAGCCCCTTTGATGTTTTTCTTTCAAGTCCACAACTATTCATTTATCTATAAATAAATCGAATAACCGGTCGTGTCACTTTGTCCAAACATGGCTGTTATTGAACACCGAAAAGGAACGTACTATAATGGCGGTATAGCGTGCCAAAGAAAACAAAATTAACGATCAATCAATCATCTGACAATAAAGATGGAGAAGCACTTTTAAAATACATTCGTTTCATTCTTTAGTTCATGGGCGTTTTCTAGGAATGTAGGCCAAGGGATCGAGAGCCTAAACATTCAAAAAAATTATAATCTGTATGCACCGGGGATCTATAACTAATTTATGACATTTTATGCAATAACTCCCTTAAAAGATGCACGCCAATGGGTTGTCAATCGTGATAATTTACAGTGAAAGGGTAGTAAAATTAGTCTTGAAAAAACTGTAAAAGAATTCCGACCGAACTGGAATTTGTCCTGAGACCAGAAAATGCGATACATTTGACTTTTTTTGCCATTATCTATATACCTTTTACTACTTGGTGATAGATGGCGCAAGTTAGTCGATTATAAAATTATAGATATTTGTGCTTAAAGAAGTTTGATAACTATGACTTGCATTGACCATAATTTGTATTTGGAAATGAGAAGGGTTTCACTTTAGAAATATTTCCTTCAGTTAATATTCGATGCATGCAAAAGAAATTTAGTGATACGCCTATGGTATAATCAATAGAATAATTTGGAAACTCTGTTCTCGGATGGAACTTACAAACTTTTGTCGTATTTTATAAGAATAATATCCAAGTTCGAAGTTTTTATTGTGATTTATTCTTATTCGATGCGAAATAAAACGTCCGTTAATGGTCTATCAACCGAACTCCATAGCATATTAGAATAACTTTTAATGTGACAGAGTTGGTTTCAACACAGGCGACTAATGTACAACAAATAAAAATTCGGAAAAATAATCGACCAGGGTTTCATACCGATAGGGGGCAGTGGCGGATCCAGAGACAAGCTCTATTGAAAAAAATAACAAATTAAGACTCTTTGGGGGGGGGGGTCAATTTAAGACTTTTGGGGGGGGCAGAGCTCCCGAGTAGCTCATTACACTAAAATAAAAATAAAAAAATAAAAATAAATTATGTTGAAAGTGTTTACTGCTTAAACATCTCTGACATGTTTTTTTAAATAATTTTCAAATCATAATAACAAAAGAATAATAAATAACAACAATTCTTTCCCTAGCGACAATTATCTTCTATTTCATTTTTATCTCTTTTCCTACTTAGGTTAATCTTCTTATCCATACGTATAATCCTGTAAAGTTTTCCAAAAAGAAGAGAATCTTAATCAATGTTATCTTAGATCATATATGCTACGCATATATGAAGCATATATGATCTAAGAATGTTATTAATATAACTATGGAGACAAAATGATCGCTACTTAAAAAAGAATTGCATATAACCAAAAAATAAAATAATGACATAAAATGTCAAACTTAAAAAAAATGTTAACATGTAGAAATATTGTGTGCTCATAAAAAGAAGACACGAGCACTACAGGTCGCTCTTTAGACATTAGCGCTATCTCCTGGACTTGCTATCATTTAAATCATACATTCCATAAAATGCAGGCAAGTTATTGGCAAAATAGTGAACAAAGCGACAGATTATCATCGAAGTGAACAATTCCTTTGAATGATCTGGATATTGCACTCGAATTTTCAACATGAAAGCTTAGTGAACGGCGATACTTTCGAAATTTCCATAATATTCGACATATGTACCAAATTTTCGGTTGAATTAAATCCCAATAAAAATGGAAATGTAATAAATCCATAAAATTTTCACATGAGCGGATCCATCAAAGGAACGTGGCACACATAGATGATCACGAATTTTTCGTATTCGTTTCAAAGTGTCCTACCGACAAAAACTACGCAAAAATATGTGAAAAGGACTAAAAAAAAACCCTTGCCTTTTGAATTGAAAATCAAAGTTGCGCTTGGAAATCCCCGGTTAGAGCGATTGGTATGCAGGCCTGCACATCACGATGTTTTGTGGTGGAGCTAGATGGGATCGTCCTGTCTGGAAATTACGCTTATCAGGATAGGACAAGCCCTGTATGTCTAGAGCATCGATTATTGAATTCAGTATATCGCGATTGAGACCAGTATACAGGGCGGGCTTTAAGTATAGTATGTATTCGTTTTCTGTACACTTACACAAAACATTTTGGCTTTATTAAGTTGTCAAAATTTTATTTCAGGTTAAATTAAATAAATGACAAATGACAAAAAAAAATTTGAAAAATTATTCCATCAAAAAAATTGTATAAGAAAATTTAGTCTAAAAAATAAAAAAAAATCACCAAAAATATTATTGACCCCTAAAATTTTTACTAGACCAGGCGAGATAGGTAATTTAATTGCAAAAACGTAAAATAATTTTCTGCAGAGTTTTTATGTTTGAAATGTCAAATATAAACATTTAACAACTTTTATTTAGCATTATCAATTATTATTACTAAAATGTATTGCAAATCTATGTTAATACCCAAATTTCAAAATTTATTTGTAAACTAACCTGTTTATTCGTTTATTCACACACACACAACATCAGTTTTTGAATACCCAAATACTTAAAATCCATAAATCTCTTTAAAACTGACAAATGTCAAACTCTATATCTGAATTAAGCAATCACGTATGCCTTGATGGACCCGTATTTAAAACTATAACAGCTCATGATGTTTCAATTTAAATTGATCAAGAAAATATTGAAATATTTGTGTGTAAAGTGTCTTTTGCATAAATGACTATATTCTCTGTTTTTAATACAGAATGATTCAAAAAAATAAACCTTCCAAATACCACACGTCCTCTCAAATTTTATAGATTAAATTTTGAGTACTCCTGGTATTACCTTTGATAATTTTTCAACATAACCTCAAAATTATCGAGAAAATCCCTGAAACCCGTTTTTTTTTCGTTTTTAATTTTTATCTTCCGCAAGAAATATTTTTTTTATGAAATTTGGTGAAAACGTTTTTTTTGTGTTGTAAATTTCAAAGCAAAATATTTATTTTTAGATTTTATACGAATACATAATGCTAAGAATTTTTTAGTCTAAAAAATAATTGGACCTGCTTTATACATTTGTTTAATAACATTGATTCTCAAATCAGCCCCCTCATTGATTAAAATTTTTTTTCTGTTTATTTTCGAGAGGCTCTTCGCCGTCGAAAAAATTTAAAATTCTGATTGAATTTCGCGACATTGCCAGGCCAGTAGATTGAATAAATGTTTGCAAGAGTTTTCCGGAAGTGCTCTCGAGGAAACCCTGCTCTCTTTTAGTGTTTTTAAAAATAATTAGTGTGTTCCTTTAAGGCTTTTAGTTTGCTTTTATTTTGCTAATGAAAGCAGGACGGAATGTTCTGTTCTGTACTTAGATAATTTGATTATTAGTCCTTTAATTTTAATAATACCATTTTTTTTGTGAATAAAATATATTATTTATTCTTCAAAATATTCCTCACCATTCAAACATAAAATATGAAAACCCCAACACCACCATATTCAATAATTTTTCTCTCTTTTCACATTCAAAATCTTCAAAGAGATTAGCCGATTTATTAGGATACGAGTTACGGGGATTCTTTTACGGAATATGACCAATCTCAGTTTAGAAGACCCGACCGCCAACTAAAAGGAACACAAAATGACTTTCCTAAGCCTTAAGAGGATTAGGGACGTAGGGCTCGGTCTGAGAACTCAATCAGAGTAAGCCGTGTAAGATATTTCGTTTGTCATACCACAGACGTCCTCGATATGAGGGGATTAGAGTCGAATGGGGTTAAAGGTTTAATTGAATTTGTGTCACTTTCACTTTGTGGCGATGATTAATACATTTCTGGATAGTATGCACAATTTGGATTTTTATTATTATTATTATACATCATTCCAACCTGACCCTCTAACGTGAATAACTCTTTTGCAGACGTTTCTTAATTTCTTGGTACGTAATACGACGGTTCGACATCAGCGTAAGCCGCGTAACATTCACTAGAATTTGTTTAAGGGAGTTCTATACCCTCCGCCATATTGGAAATGCTAATGTTAAAATTTCGGGCTTAATACTCAACAAAAAAAAATATTTTTTTGTATCCGAGCTTATTATTCATCGTAGAATGGCGAATGATCATTTTTTTTTATATACTTAACATAAATAACATGAAAAAAATATAAAAAAGTCATATACGTATATAAGTTATCATCCGCCGTTTTTCATATGCCACTGAACAACTTTTGTATTTACCATTTTTGAAAAAAGTAAGTAGTTTTTTCTAAAATTGAACATTGCTTCAAAATCTCAGAGAGTACCGGGAGGTGCTGCCCCCGACGGTCCTCTTTTAAAGCAATTAAAAATTAAAATTTTACCAGAAGATTTATATTTCGAAAGGTTTGTCTTGTGTTCAGCAGCTCCCGGGACCTCTCGCATTGCGCTCGTGTTCTGTCGGCGTTTTACAAAATCCTGACCAAAGAAAAGGTCATTGTATGGCGAAACCCGAATTCGAGTTTCGAGGAAGTTAATGGAAGAGAACAGTTATTCTGATTGCATTTATTTACATTTGATTGTTGTGTTGACTTGAATATAGACCATTCCAGGATGACGTAGGTGACAGGTCGGCCATTTTTGCTGGGAGGCACACAACTTTATGACAAAACGTTAGTTTTATATGTAAACACCAGAAAGATTTTTTTAAAGTTCTTTATTCAGAAGAAATAAATGGAAAATGTTATTAAATGCTCAATGCGTTCTGAAAGAGATAATGTATCATTTTTCCGGTTTCCTGCTGTTTTGACAAACGGAGGGGAACATTTAAATGCGTTGTCTAGTGATTGACGAAATGCTTGGATTAAAGCTTTGAAACGAAGTACATTTTCTGAAAGCCAAGTGAATAATACCTAGACGTGTTTGTTCTAGGCATTTTATAACAGGTATTTTTGGCGATCTTTTATATGTATTTTTTTATTATTACTTGTGTAAATTTTTGGTAAACCTGCTTCGTTAAAACACTAGTGACAAATTTTTGACAGAAAACTGTGGTTTTTTAAATATAATTTTACCACATGATATTGTTTTAGCCGACAGAGGTTTTTTAATTCAAGATTCTCTACAAATGTTAGGTGCGAATTTAAACATACACCAGCCTTTACAAAGGCAAAAAATCCACTACATCCCACTGATTTGGAAAATACACATAATATTGCCACTGTACGAATTCATGTAGAACGAATTATTGGTCTTTTAAAAAAAATAAGATTTTTTCATGAAATACTACCAATGAGTATGTTTTCTAAAAAAAGAGATGGTTATATACTGCATTGGACAAAATTGTAGTAGTGTGTGTCCCTCGCAAATACCATTGAATTAATTTTTTTCTGTATATTAAACACAATTTTCACAATTTGGCTAAAACACTATAAACAGTCCTTGCCTCATACTGCTTATAGGCTTTTGTAAGTCTTAAGCTGTTGTCCCGAATAAAAACTGTGAGTTAGTATGCAAAATTTATAGAAAAGAGGTTTCTATACAAGTTACTCATATTAATTTCGTTCGCGCTCAAATGTCAAACTGCATATAAACAAACCAACATTACGCGCTTCGGGCAGTTCAAATTAATACCGCTAGATCGCATGAAGTTGTGTTCATGTCAATAGAAATCTAATTTCCATCCACGACTGAAAATGCTACGTCTAGATGTCGTCCTTATCCGAGAATTGGTAACTATGCAACCGCGAATACCCAGATGTATTTCATGTTGCCTAACAATTTCTTTAGAGGGGGGGTTCAGCGAAGACGTAAGGGGCGAGGATTTCGAGGTTATGTAGGAAATTGACAGAATTGATGGGTATAGAACACTCTTAAGTGACGATATTTTTGTAATTGTACAATCGCAGCTTTAAAACCAACACATCTACATGCTCTATAACTTCAACGAACACTCTGATTTGATTATTTCCATTTCCATTGATAGCTTAAAACAAAAGTGAATTCAACGTATCGTTACCCCAGATTCATTATCATTTCTCTCATTACGATTCCAATTCCGATTCAGCAATCGAGTGCCGCTTGATTGATACAAATAAAAACAATGGGAGACAGAGAAAAGGCACCTTAAAAGATTCCATAGCACAGTACGTTAATTTAGTCCGTGGGCAATCAATGGCGAGTTTTTTAGTGGAGATGACAGGCGACAGGAGATAGACCAAAGATGACGGATACGGATGACAGATGACAGACGATAGACTAAAGACGATGGATAACAGATGACAAATGACAGACAACAGAAGATAGACCAAAGACGACGGATGACAAATAACAAATGACAGAAGGCAGAGAACTAAATCCTATTGAAATAATGTGGGTATACGTCGAATTATAACAAAAAATAGTGATATAAATGCACAAGATACGTTGGCTACACTAATTATTCAGTTTGGCACCATTAAATGCAGCATTTTGATTGTTTAGCAGATTTGGATTTGATTAATGTAAAATTACATCATTAAGAATAAGTAGAAATATAATTCAAAGATGGTTAGAAGACATGACGCCCAAAAATAAATTATGATAACCAGAAGTGTCTCATAATCTTCTCGGAGACACGTCCGTGAGAAGAGATGGAATTGATAAAATAAAGTGGTTAATGGGCCCTTACCTCACACACAACCTGCTCAGTTGCTCGTCGCCAGTGACATTCGTGATTTATTAGTCCATTTTGAAGGAATCTTTTTAGGGATATGCAACAAGAAATTCGAGAAACCAAAACGCCGGAAGATTGATGAGCAATTCGTTGGGTTTTATGAATTAGAACGTGAATGTTTTTACCTCGGTTTTCTGAATACGCTGAAGTCACGACCAGAAAATTGTAATTGTAATTTACTAGTCAACCATTATACAAATATTTATAATAAAAAAACTTTTCATTCAAGTTTAAAATCCAATACCAAATTACACTGTTCGCTGATTGACATAACCAATGAATGGTTGGATTATTCAGGTATTCATGTAAAGCAGAATAAATTATTTTATTGTAGCAAATTTATAGTGTTGCAGGAAACTACTTTGGTTTACAGAATTATGGTCAATTTGGTTTTGCTGATAAGACCAATAAATTGACGCAAAATCTCTCCCATGTGATGCATTTCCTTTGACCCGGAAAATAAAATATCCCTAAAGATTAGAAAACGGCACCGCGACGGTAGGATTTGACTTCTCAAGAATTTATTTGGTAGCCAGAGGCAGGGGCGTGTCGTAATATTTGGCCTCCGGTCGCGGAAGGTAAAAATTAAAAACGATTTTCTCGATAATTTGGAAATTATGTTGAAAAATGATCAAGTCAAATACTCTAGATTTTTTAATTATCGGCAACTTTTATATTAAACGTTTTTTGATAGGTTGAAAAAGTATATTTACCTACCCCTACCTCCCTTCCGGAATTTACACACAATTTACACAATTTGATTTTTCTCCAGTGTCCATCTGCAAGTCCTGGTTACCATATGTTCATACCGGCTTCAGAATTTGTTTGTATAATAATAAGTTGAAAACTATCGTCGACCACTCAACCAAAACACAATTTTAACACACTCTACGCGCGTTTCGCCAACTATGTTGGCATCATCAGTCTATCATCATCCAACTTGATAAACCAAAGGTTCCAATTTCCCAATTTAATGTATAACAATATTTTGTTATATAATGACAGGGTAGAATTGCTTCCAAGCAGCCAATACATTTTTCTGAATTTTATGTTTCTTTTTGACATGGAACTTCCAGCGTAGTCTCCCATCTAAAGTAATACCTACATACTTTGCTGAATTAGCATAAGGGATCTGGGTATTGTTTATTCTGAGTTTGGGAGTGCCTAGAGAATCTAAACGAACTAGGCAAGAACAACAATGTTACCCTACTATAGGTTCCGGGACATACTGGAGTGGAGGGTAATGAAATAGCAGACGTACTCGCAACAAAAGGGGCTGAAACACCATTTCTGGGACCTGAACCCTTCTGCGGAATAAGCACCAGTACAATATTTGATGAACTTGGAAAAGAAGTAAATAAGAAAAGATCCAAATACTGGATAAGACTACAAGGAATGAGGCAGTTCAAGACACTATTGGGGAACTATAACCAGAAGAGATCTGACGACTGCATCAGTAAAAGTAAAAATAAGCTCAGAATACTAACGGGTATCCTAACAGGGCACTGCCGTCTGAGAGGCCACCTAAAGAAACTCGGATTAGTAGACAAAGAAGAATGCAGATTCTGCGAGGAAGAGGAGGAAACCTCTATCCACATTCTCTCAGAATGCATTACCCTGCAAAATCCAAGGGTACGATACCTCGGAGAATATCAAATAGAAGAGGAAGATCTACCTAACCTGAAGCCTACCGACATCCTGAACTTTTTGAAAGCAATAGGACTGGAGGAACTGCTCTAATCGTTGAGACATCCTTAACGACTGGGCAGCAGTAGGGCGCACAATAGATCTTACAGGTCGCAGTGTATCGACACCCCCATCACAGATAGATAGATAGATGTACCGATTTATTTTCATTTAATTTGATTCTCCAACGATTGGTCCAATTATTAATTCTATCTAATGATGTTTATAGTTTTCTTGCAGCCTCTTTGTTACTGCCATGCTAGTTGTCATCTGCAAAGGTGGCAATTGTACTTTGCTCTAATTCAGGAATATCACTAGTGTATAATAGCTATAGGACTGGCCCTAATACACTTCCTTGCGGTACTCCTGCCTTAATTTCTTTAATTTTATAGTATACTTTTTCCTGTTTAATCCTAAAGTATCTTTATGATATATATGATGCTAATAATTCTGAATACTGTTTTGGCAATAATCGATTCATTTTGTGTTTGAGTCCTTCATGCCAAACTCTATTGAAAGCTTGCGCTACATCAAGGAAGACAGTAAAGCTATCTTTATTTTATGGATTTGGTCTATAGTTAAATGGTTTTCTCTAAAAGGTGATGACCTGACCGAAATTTCTAAACTCACTTCCTCGCTAATAATAACCCCATCGAAAAGTGTCGTGTCCGCCAATGTCTTTGTCGAATAAGTAGCTCGGAAATAAAAAGGCCACAAATTTAAATAGCTCAACGCGCGGAACAACGTGCGGAACGTTATTCGTTTGTTTTAAAATACCTTAATCGAATTCTTTACGCTGATTTATATGATCCTTCGTCTGTTTTGATCAATCAAGACTGCGTGGTCTTGTGCCTTCAGGATTGTAGAATGAAAGCGAAAGAATCTGTTAGTCGGTGGACCAAGTAGGAAAATAATTCATTGCGTCGCAAATTTGAAAAATTGTAACTACTTTATTTTTGTAAATCAATATTACGTCTGCCATCAACATAAGAAATAATTCAATAAAGAAAAGTAAGTGGAACAAATTCCCTTATCTAATTCTTATTTAAGGGTTGTCAACCCATGTGGATTCACGCAGGTAAACGGCTTAATCGAAATCCGATTGTCATAGCGCCTCGTTCAATAGAACTAAAGCCGATTATGGCTAGAAGCACCACAAGGCTAAATGCTTTGTTCGAGCCATCAATCTTAAGGTTCCTCGCTCGTAAGATGCCAAACTTAAGACGATACTGTTGCAGTATAGTTGCGTTCCGTTGAGAAATTGTAAAAAATAGTAAAAATCTTCTACTCAATTGTGAATTTTAATATCTTCATTGATTTTTGAAGGAGGCGACAAAGTTAAAATTTAAATTTTCGTGATTCTGACACCCTTATCTTTGTTACGTCATTACTGTAAAACTAATAGCTCTAAATATTTAATTTTTGGAAGAGAAGTTATGAGGGGACGTAGAAATGATTTGTTGAAGACCGCTGCTTAATATCTTGATTGGTTTTTTAAGGAGAAGGCGACAAGGTTGAAAACTAGATGTTCATTTAAAAAGGTTTTATTGAATTGTATAATGGATAATAAACGTATTTATTTATTTATTTATTCAGATGTAATAATAAATATTTATTTACCAAGAGTACACTTTATAACTCCACCGATTTTTAAAACGACAGACGGCATCCAATTTCCATTTCCCGTTGAAGAAACTTTTGTTAAAGCACTAAAACCTTGTTCGTCTAAGATGCTTAGAGCTTCCCGGAAAAACAAAAGTGTCGTTTTTCCAGATCAAAGTCGCGACTAAGACAAATGGAAGTTGTAACAAAAGACGATTTGGTTTGAAAAAGAGATACTGGAATATTTTAAAGTTTCGTTAGTAGTATTGTTTTGAATTCATCTGTGTGTATTTTCGGTTTTAAATATTTTTGTTCGTTTTTTCAAATTTTTCATTAATAGGGGAACAATTTACCACTTACAAAAACAGAAACGGTGTTATAGGTAAAACATCACTTTAAGGAAAAAACTGAAAAATATTTTCTAAAATGACCACTAGGTGGGCCTATCTATCTATCTGTCTATCTATCTATCTGTCTATCTATCTGTCTGTCTATCTATCTATCTATCTGTCTATCTGTCTATCTATCTATCTTTTTTTTTTTTTTTTTTTTCGGAGATGTAAAAAATGCATCATGCACACAGCTCTTTACTGCGACTTGGACTTCAACCAAGTAAAACAACACCTCCTCCGAGAGAGACTGCCCCGGAACCGCTGCAAGCATATCATCAGGACAGCCCCGGTCTTATCATTTATGCCTCTACTCTCCTCATCCTCATCTTCAGACGGTCTATTTTAGTTTAGTTGTTGTCTTTGTCTTCCAAGTTCTTGTCTTTCTTCCACCTCTTTTGCTTGCATTATACTACGGATGAATGTGTGTATTTTTTCCCAGGTTTTCTTGTCTTCTATCATGAGGGTTACCATGTTGTGTATTAATACATTTGTTCCGATTTGTCTGTTTACAAGGTCTCTCTCTGTTTGCCATCTTGTACATTCAAACAGTGTATGTGCCACAGTGTCCACATTTTCGCAGTATATGCATACATCGTTTTCATTTTTCCCCATTCTTTTTGTGTATGTTTTAAACGAGCCATGCCCCGTTAGTACTTGCGTTAAAAAATATTCTGTTTTCCTATGTCTACAGTTTAACCAAGGGTCTATCTCTGGTATTAGTTGTTTTGTCCACTGTGCCACATTTTCTGTGTGATCCCACCTATCCTGCCATATTTTGATGGCTCGTTCTCGTTCTTCCCTTTTGGCAATTGTAGTACTTCCATCAGCTCTATAGTAGAGATTTTTTCTCTCTTCTATTAAAATGTCTATTGGGATAACACCTGTTACTACCTGTACGGCTTTCGCTGATACGGTTCGATATGCGCTTGCCACTCTAATAAGCATCTTTCGTTGGCCTTTTGTCAGTTTTTCTTTATATGTCCTTTTCTTGGCGTATTCGCACCATATAGGCGCACCATATATCATCACAGATTGTACAACGTTATAGAGCATTTCCCGTTTCTTAGAGTCCGGTCCTCGTATGTTCGGGGTGATTCTCATTATTTGTGCTACCTTCTCTTCAGCTTTGATTACTGTCTTTTTTATATGATCCCCAAAATGTAAGCTTTGTCCTATCGTGATGCCCACGCCCACGCCCACGCAAATATAATTTCATCTCTACCTTTTCTTCCTTTTAATATGACGGCTTCTGATTTGTGAGGGGCCAGTTCCAGTTCGTTTTTTGTCATCCAACTGTTAATCTGTATTAGGGCTTCATCCGCTTTCCATTTCAGCTCAGCTTTGTTTCCTGATGTGATAACCAGTGCCAGGTCGTCTGCGTAAGCCAGTGTACACACTCCTTCGGGCATTTTTTCTTCCAATAGGTCGTCATATAGGACATTCCACAAAGTAGGTCCTAGGACGGAACCCTGTGGAACTCCTGTTGTTATGTCCATATCTGCACCCTTGTCTATTTGTATTGATCTATCCTCCAGGTAGTTGTCTATAATATTTATTAAGTAGCTTGATATGCCTTTTTTCTCTAACTTTTGTAGTATTATGTCCCAAGTAGCAGTGTTAAATGCGTTTTTTACGTCCAATGTAATTAATACACTTATCGTTTGCTCGTTCCTTTACGTAGGTTATTACTTTTTCTACCGCTTGGATGGTAGATTTTCCTTTACGGAAGCCAAACTGTCTCTCAGAGATTCCACTTCTTGACTCCAATTCGTCCTCCAGACGTTTTTTCAGCAGTCCCTCATATAATTTACTAACAGAGTTCAGTAAGCATATCGGCCGAAAATTCATATCTTCGACTTTACCCTTTGGTATAAGGACAAGTTCAGCTTTTTTCCATTTTATTGGAAAGCTTTGATGTACTAGGGTTCGGTTTAGTACACCGAGCATCATTGCGGGCTCTATTTCTTCCAGCTTTTTTATTGCTTCCATTGGGATACCATCCAAGCCTGGTGCCTTACCGACTAAGACAAATGGAAGTTGTAACAAAAGACGATTTGGTTTGAAAAAGAGATACTGGAATATTTTAAAGTTTCGTTAGTAGTATTGTTTTGAATTCATCTGTGTGTATTTTCGGTTTTAAATATTTTTGTTCGTTTTTTCAAATTTTTCATTAATAGGGGAACAATTTACCACTTACAAAAACAGAAACGGTGTTATAGGTAAAACATCACTTTAAGGAAAAAACTGAAAAATATTTTCTAAAATGACCACTAGGTGGGCCTATCTATCTATCTGTCTATCTATCTATCTGTCTATCTATCTGTCTGTCTATCTATCTATCTATCCATCTATCTATCTGTCTATCTGTCTATCTGTCTATCTATCTATCTATCTGTCTATCTATCTATCTATCTATCTATCTATCTATCTATCTATCTATCTATCTATCTATCTATCTATCTATCTATCTATCTTTTTTTTTGAAGAAGGAGAAATCCTTTACGAGACCAGGTACTTTCGGCACCGCCAAGTTTGGAGAAGCCCTTGATGCCAGTAGTCTTGTTTCGGCAGAAAACTGCAGAGTCTTTTCTATTGTCAGCTAGCCAGCCAGGTGTATTCAAGATTGTCTTGTTAAGTTCGCTCGTCAGAATAAGGTCAATATCATTTTCTTCTGCAACAGAAAATGCTAAGTCGTGAGGCGCCCATGATTGATATTCCTTTTTTAATCCCTAACGTTTTATCCTTGAAAATAGGGCCACATCTGCAGGTGAGGCAATAGGGTTTTTCTTTACACTATTTTCTTGATGCGATTCTCCATCACAGTTTCTACAGGCTTGCGACCGATTTACACCTTCACACTTGGTTGGATTCTAGACAACTCTATCCATCTTTTTTTTTTTGAAGAAGGAGAAATCCTTTACAACAAATGATCCTGTCAAGAATTTAGATGAAACGTAGTCTATCTTCTTTTGTGGGCCTTGAATCCATTGCTCCAGATTTGGTACTAATTCTTTGGTCCATTGACCCACGTCTCTGATTTCGTCCCACCTCTCTTGCCATTTTTGTATGGATCTGGCCCTCATATTGACTCTCGGCTCTCTTGTTTGTTCGAGACGGGCGTTATAATTTTCTACAGATTCTTCTATTAATATGTCGATTGGCAGTATGGCAGCAATAACCTGTAGTGCCTTAGTAGAAGTTGTCCTATTTGCTGATGTTACCCTCAATGAGCTTTACTTCTTTTTCAAGTTCATCAAGTATTGTCCTGGTGATTATTCCGCAGAAGGGTTCAGGTCCCAGAAATGGTGTTTCAGCCAGGGAGCATAAGAGCTATGACTAAATAGAAAATTGTATTTGTTCGCTGTTTTTATTTAAATATTTATTTTATCCGAGATTTTACGTCTATAAATTTATAAGGGAATACCGCGAAACAGACTCTTGTATCTTGATTGAAAATCGATTTTTTTCTGCTTTGTGTTGAGTGTTTACGTTTGTCGTGGAGTGTAATCCATTAGAGCAAATCGTGATTTTCCAGACGCTAAATCTATCTTTCTGAAGACATTTTGATGCGTATGAAAAACGCGGTGCATGCATGAAATTTTCTTTCAACCGTTTTGTAGTATATTGCAAGATCCATCATTAATATTACATTTGGGATCCCGATGGATTTAATAGGAAATAGTGGGATTTTTAATGTTGGAAATGTGGAATTTTCATTTACAATGGGCAACAGAACAGTCACATCCTGTCATGGGCGGATCTAGCTGATTTTCAAGGGGGGCTGTCGTTAGAATATTGGACATCTGTATTTACTTTTATTTATGTTGGATATATTATAGATCTTTAATTTTTGGAAGAGAAGTTAAGAACGGATGTAGAAATGATTTGTTGAATACCGCTTTCAATATATAAAGGGGTTAATATTTACAGCGACAAAATTGATTCTTAGTAACAACATTTTAAAAGTCGAAGATGCATATCTGCGTTGGAATTTTAAAGTAACCGTTTATCAGTCGAAGACGATCTAAAACTTGAACGATTCGAAAAACAGTTAAAGACTAATCGAAATGTTTCGACTTGTATCCCGTCATTTTATGAGGAAACGGTGACTAAGTGGACGCGTAGGTGACAGCAAATTAAGATGGTATTTTAATAAGAACTGAATGTTTTTATTTAAGTACGATCCGTTCTAGGTATTTTAAGAGGTTTTTTAGTATTTAGTCTTTTTTTTTTGATAATCCCACAAATTATAATTGAAAGATATTTTGTAGAATGGAATTGATGCATTTAAATTAATGGAACAGGTATGGGAATTTTATTTAAATTGAAATTACATTTTGAATTAACATTTTTTCGGTATGAAAATTTGATTTTAATAGAAATAATTCTGTATATCTTCTAAATTTGAAATTTCCAACTTGTCTTTTTAAAATAGTTAATTTGATACCAATCGAGATATTAAAATTTTTTTCTCAAGTCGTTTTCAAATAGTGATATTATAAACGAAACTGTCAAATTACCAAATAAGTAAATTAAATTGTGACTTTGACACCCAATAAACTAAAAACCAATAAAGATTATAAAATTGAGCATTCAAAAGAACATTTTCTGAACATCTATTCCAAATCTTAAGTTTCTAGCTCACAAATTACAGGTCACAAATTCTAGTATAAAAATAATTTAAATAGAGAAAAAGAATTTGGATTTTAAAAACATAAAAATTCATTCATATTTATAAATCCAACAAATTCAATATTTGGATGTAAATTACAAATGTTCAACATCCAATTAGTGTTGAATTATTAGCCTACCTACATCGAACAATATTTGGTTACGCTAGTATTCAAATTATTGATTGCGGTATCATTTTCTCGACGAGATTTATGCGAATAACGGTGAAAATTATTAGTTGAAATTTTATATTCTATAGCCGAGGAAATTCATGGATACTAATTTTTACGTATAAGTATGTCGGACTTTACGCCAATCCATAAAATTTTTGTACGTATTTTCGTATTTGTCTTTAACTTTTGAAGAAATGACGTTTTGGAGGAGTTGAAGTAAATGCTTCACTTGTAACTTCATTATTAATATCCATATTTTTAATTTAATTCGTACAAGAACTGTCAGTTGCTGCCAGTGAAGTTTTATCAAACGATCAAAGCCACCTAGATGCTATTAATTTAATAAACATAATAACGACTGAATGCAAGTCTAGTTGTCTATGAAATCTGTAGGAAATCAACATCCGTATACAACTATAAACAGGGTTATATGAAGCCGAAAGGCAGAAACCGGTCTTAGGAGGTCGAATCTAATAAATTAAAATTCCTTACTGGTTTAGGGTGAAATTCGACGTTGTTAAAGGGCGTGAAGGCGGAAAAATATTTTTTCTACCATTTTAAAGAAAAGTACAAGTTTCTTTCATATACAGGGTGTTTCCAAATGACACTTACAACGTCTGGCTGTAGAAACCTCTCGTAAAATTGGACAAAATGATATAAGGAATGAGGGGTCCAACTCGATTACTTTTCGAAATACAGTTAAAAAAAAATAAATGTTTTTATTTAAAAACTTTAAAACGGATTAATAGATTAATTTGAAATTTAGCAGGTCGTTTTTAAATATAAAAAGACATATTTCAGTAAAAAATCATGTTTCATATCTAGATCCAGTGGCGTGCAGTTAAAAGGGTATATCCCCTTTTCCCAACCATTTTCTACGCCCAAGGCATTTGAAGCTATTTTTATTTTTTTTTGTATTGCTTAACAGTTTTCAAGTAAAAAACGAATAACCTTTACATACCGAAAATCTTGTGGTTTTTAAGATATTTAATGTTTTTATGAAGTCTGTAAGATCTTTTATTAATGAAATAACCAACAATATTTTCTTGGATTTCTTCAATAATTTTTGTCTTATTTTTTAATAACCACTAGATACTAGACACCATACAAAAGTCTAGTGGTTATAAAAAATTAAGAACAAATTATAAAAGAAATCCAAGAAAAATATTGTTGGTTATTTCATTACAGACTTCATAAAAACATTAAATATCTTAAAAATCACAAGATTTTCGGTATGTAAAGGTTATTCGTTTTTTACTTGAAAACTGTTAAGCGATACAAAAAAATAATAAAAATAGCTTTAAATACCATGGGCGTAAAAAATGGTTGGGAAAAGGGGATATACTCTTCTAACTGCACGCCTCTGGATCTAGATATGAAACATGATTTTTTATATTTTTTATATTTTTACATTTAAAAACGACCTCCTAAATTTCAAATTAATATATTAATCCGTTTTAAAGTTTTTAAATAAAATTAATAAAAATAAAATAAACGAGAGGTATCTACAGCCAGACGTTGTAAGTGTCATTTGGAAACACCCTGTATATGAAAGAAACTTGTACTTTTCTTTAAAATGGTAGAAAAAATATTTTTCCGCCTTCACGCCCTTTAACAACGTCGAATTTCACCCTACAGATTAAAACATCCTTTACAGAATGTCCATTGTCATTAATGATGTATTACCAAGTGTACGTTAAAATTTGTTATTCTAGACAGTATCGCGGACGTGAAGTAATAATCCAATGATGATGGATAATGACAGTTTCTCAACACGATCAATTATCCATATACCTAACAATAAGATCGTATCTCAAGTAAGGCATTTTAGTTGAATGGTCAATGGAATTTTAACATTCCGGTCAAAAAATATTAAGGTTAAATTTAGCCTGTAGTTGCTCAGGTTATATCGATTTTTATTTTGAAAATATCATCAATTTCGCTTACGTTTATGAATAAGTAGATATGCTACTAATGAAAATGGTAATAATCAAATGGCAAGTTAAGAGCGGGATAAATGTTTTGACTTTTAACAGTTAGAACCCAAAAATCTAGCACAAATTAAAAAGGAGCTATAGTATCTCCAATTTATCAGCTTTAAAACGCGGCTCCTTGGTACTACCAAAACAGAACCCTTCACTGAAATCTAAGAGTCCACGTCGACCCGATTCTTCCTATTGGACATTCAAATGATAAGACAATGAGGCGTGCGCAGTCTCTGGCTAATAGATAATAGGATAGGTAAAAGGTATGCGGAACAGTTTTTATCCTTCGAAGAAGCTCTAATTGGGTTTATTATATAACAAAATAAAGTTAAACTACACTGCAGGAAAAAAGTACGTGTAATTAATAAAAAAAGTACATCAAATCAATGGACGTCAACATTAATTTTCAGCCGATGACAGCTATAATTAATACAATAAACGTTCGTACGTAAATTTTCTTAATCCTTAAGTTACGATTTTTATACGTAAAACCAATAAAATATGAGCATAGATTTATGATCGCAATGATAGGCCTATGATAGCCGGTTATCAATGTTACGAACGAAGGATATTAATCTATGGTTAATGTTTTTAAAAACATTGGAAAGTAATTATACATCTATGATCTCTGTACATTAAAACCATAAATAAAAAGCATGGGTCTACGATCGTCGGTTATTAACGTTAGGGATGATTGACATTAATCTAAACCAGTTATTAATATTATTAAGTTTTATTTATCAGACCTCAGACCCCTTGCCCCCCCCCCCCCCCCTGGATCCGCCACTGTTCAAAGGGAACAGCATGTTTATAAAACACTTTTCCAAAAAGTCCCAAAACATTTTGCTCTCTTGTGGAAAATCTAAATTGAACATGTAAATAATTTTAAAACATATATCAACTGCCTTAAGTATATGAAAAAAAATAAAACGAATTTCGTCAAAGTAGACGCAAATATTTGAAATTTTAGAGATGTCGTCTCCAAGGCATAAAATAAAGGTTCGAATTGCTGATTTTCTCAATTTCTAGCTCTTGTTGGGTTTTAGCACAAAACAAAAATGATTCCTGAGAGTCCTTTATTGTAAATTTTATATGGGTCGTCTTTCGAAATGAATTTTTGGAACAAAATTTAGTCGATGGCACCAAATATAAAAGTGAAGCATATTTTCCATCTAAAAAAAATACAAAAGTAATATGCTACTTTTTGGAATATTATAATTTGAACTTACTTTCGTCGCACGTTTCCTTGAAGGCGTTATCTAATAGAGCTCTAGCAGCTTTATCCTTTCTGCAAAAAAGCCAGTATTTGCGGAAAACATTTTTTCCAATTTTTTAAAAAGAATTCCCCATTTTCGCACGCGACATTATAATCAATATCAACCTAAAATAAATATTTAAGTTAAGAAAAGAGCAATTTTTATTTTAACATCTTAGACATATAATTTTAGTATATGTATAATGTGTGCCAAAATAATATTTACCAAGCGGTATTCCCAGTGTTTTTTGTAACTATCAGAATGTACCTTCCTTTCTTTGTCATTCTACAGTCCAGAATTAACTAATTTAGCACAATAATTATTATTTTACTGTCCACAAAACACAAACTGTATCGAAACACCTAACCTCTGCATGTGGTTGCACTTATATGGGCTATGGGCGCGGCGCGAAGAGTTAAACATCTACGCTAGTTGGTCGTAATATTAATGTTCGTAGAGATTGATTTACTATTAGGTAGCACTATTTTGGCGCGTTTTTAAACAATCAATGGTGGCATTCATAGATTTAACGTTTAGCGTTCATCAAAACAATGAAAACCTTTAATTAATTTTCAAAGTTTGTAGTTCTTGGATTTATAAAAAGTTTTTATGGTTTTAATGGTAAAGTACATAGGTTTATAATCGCAAAACATTGATTTGATTAATATTTGTATTATATTAAGGATACATTTAATTAGTTTTTGATTTTTTGCGTTTATTGCTTAACGATTTTTCGGTTATTGTTTTAATGCACTAGTTAATTGTTTTATGACGTGAAATTATTCTCCCAGTCACCGAATCATAACAATAATTTCCAAAAAATTGACGACGATACTTTATTGATTTTACGTACAAATATTTTTTCAGTGTACATTTGTATCTCTTAGATTGCCAGCTAGATCTCCGGACCTAACACATCGATTTTTTATATGAAGAAATCAAGTTTTTTTAAGAAACTCTTAAGTTTTTTGAAAAAATCCGAAACTTGAAAACTTTGAAGTGCATTAGGAGTTTTCAGAAGTAAATTTAAATTTGGTTCACAAATATGGACGACCGCTTTATAATTTATTTCGTCTTGGGCCCATCCTTACATGTGATATTATTTTTCAAAAAAATTCGGTACCGAAAACGTGATTAACATTATACATAAGCTGTTTTACATTCAGGTTTAGAATTTATAGTTTATTACTTTGTTTATCCGACACAATCATCTACCACAACACTTAAAACAGACAATGTGTGTTTGTTTTTTCAATTAGATCTGCAGTATCCATCAAGTTGTGAGCCCACAACAAATCAAGAAATCGTTTAAACTTTTTACGTTCTTAATGACCTATCCTAACTGATTTAGTAGTGGCGATTTGTCATTTTCAAATTAATCGGTTCATTTATTATGTATTTACGTACTTGACAGAGGACTTACAATATTTTTTTTTATAAAAAAAACATCTTTAAAAGTTTCATTTCGTTGCTTGCAATTTGAAACTTCTTGTGAGTAGATCAAAAGTAAATATTGTTGCACCTTTTTAAAACGGCTGAAAATAAAAGTTTGAAATTTGGTGGAGATATGTAAAAACATGTGTCAAAGTTAAAAATTCTAAAATTTAGCAAACAAAATGACATTGTCTCGAATGAAAATTAAATGCAGCAATTACCTGGGATCTATTAAAAATATTGTTGAGCAAGCGAGTTTCCCATCTCAAATATTTACACCCCACTCTCAGTTCGACTGAAGACGATAAAATATCAACGGAAGTTATACGTAGACCTCGGATCTTATTTCATCAAATTCATTTTGTACACTGTAACCAAATATCTCTTAAACTTTGTTCTTGACAGCAGCTCAAAGATAATGCCTAGAAATATCATAAAGCAACACACCCACCGATAAAGGAGGGATATTAAATTTAGTAAAAAAACGTCTGATATCAGGTTCCTCCCGAAATAAGTAATGGTGCAGGCTTCATAAAGTATGCACGGCTTCAGAGAGGAATTATTAATTTAATTTTTTATTTTTCGTTATTATGGAAACCATTATTTGGTTGCGCTGGATTTGAATTTTGGTAAAAGTGTGTGTGTTTTATTTTTAGTATGGTGAAAATTCACACGTGCTATACTTTGAATAAAAGAGGAGTGCAATTATTTAACGCTGAATATAAATTAATAAAAAAATGCGATATTTTGACTTATGTACTTATTTTCAAAATAGGTAGAATTATTATATACTTATTGTTTGATATTATCAATATTTCCGTTTATGCTTCGCTGAGTGTCAGTATAAAGCTTTTTGAGATTTAAATGGTCTTTTACATCTCTTACATATGAATGTTGGAAGTTGCTCGATTTTGGTTTTTTTAGGGTCATTTTCATCTATATTACTTGATTTTTTTCTCTTAAATGAACACTCTGGAATATCTTCTGCGTTGAAAGGACCAGGATTACTTTGAATTGTTGTTTTCTTAGATGTAGATGGGCCAGGACTATGTTGATTTGTTTTTATTGATAGTTGAATGGTTTGATTTATATAAATTAAACGGATTATTTTCTAAACGAAATTTATCAGGTTGTTGATTTGTTATTTTCCTAACCGTTTCTTGAATATTTGATAATAAATCTATTGCTTTTTCTTCGTCTGATAGTTGTTGATACTCCCATACAAAGTAATTGACATTAAACTGTTCAAGTTTATGTACTTCAATAAGTTTCCTGATTTTTTCCAATATAAATATTATCGGTTTATAATAGTAAAAACCATGGAAACATGATTAAATCAAACGAAATCTTTTAGGCCGATCAAATGTATTAAAATTTTCATTTTAACTACAAATAAGCATAATAACTAACTAATTAACTAATAAAAATCATCGGAAGTTTTTGCAAAAAATAAAAATAAAAATAGTGGAAAAAAAATTAAAAAACTGTGGAAAAAGAAATTTTGAAATGTTTGTCGTAAAAAAATTGTTGAAAGCATTTTGTCTGAAAAATCTAAAAGAAAAATTATAGAAAAAAAATTCTCAAAACAAAAATTGTTGACACAAAACATCTTGAAATTAAAAAAAATGGAAGGTCTGTCAGAAATAATTTTTTATTTTAATTTCTTAATTATACAGGGTGTTTTATTTGGGAAAGGGAAATATTTTAACAGTGGATAAGAGTCTCACTGAGGTGATTCCAAATAACCCATATTTTATTGGTCTACAGTCCTTTATAGCTGTAATACAGAGTGTTTTGTTCATTTTGATCATTTCCTCATTGTCTAAAGGTAAATCTAATGTGACATTTAGTTCCTGTAAATCTGTTTTCATAGGCCTAGATGACTATAAAAAGTTTTGTCATAATATACTTTTAAACCAAATAGTTAATTAGGCCAAATAATATTGATTACAACTTAATACGATTAATTAAGCACGTTGGTGTCCCAAAAATGTAAAAAAACTTAACATTTTATAAATAACAAGTATATCGTTAAATTCAATTTTTTGTCCTCTTTTTAGATATGGTAAAATATTTTTGAAAATTTAACATACAGGGTGTTGTTTATAAGCGGAACGAGTGGTTAAAAGCACAGAAATAAATGACCAAAGTGAACAAAACACTCTGTATCTCAGCTATAAGGGACTGTAGATATATATGGAATCACCTCAGTGACTCTTATCCACTGTTAAAATATTTACCTTTCCCAATGAATCACCGTGTATAATAATTCATTTTATTATTTTTATTAATGATAACGTTCTCTGGATCATAAAAAACGAAAAAACATTATTTTTCTACCTCCCCCGCCCCCCCCCCCCCCGCTTGGGCAATAAAAACAGAATCAATAAAACCATAATTTTCCTATAGAAGACATTTAATCCCTTGTTAGTGGATGTAATCACATTTTGCGTTATCAGAAAGTGATTCTGTTTCCAAGAGCTTGGCGTCTCGGCGTCCAGACGCGACGCTTTTCCATAACATAAATATTTTGTCTGGAAAGGGCTTAATTATGTGCGGTTGTTTGGATTTTCAAATTGAAGGATATGCCGTAATTGTGAGCGTATTCATGTTTGAATAGGCAGTAACGAGAGAAAATCAAAAAAGTGAGATAATGCTTAGTTGAAAATAGACTATTTAAAAAGTCTTAATATGTCATTTTTATACAGGGTGATCCTTAAGTAAATGTACATAGAAGTATGGTAGATTCATCACTTTAAAATATTACGATTTGTACCAACTTGCTCTAATAAAATGTTGCTAATAAGGAATATACAGGATGCTAAAGGTTAAATTTTAAGATCCTGATTTCTCGTGCACAAAAACCCCCAGTTCCAAATTTTTATATATACATAATCAAAAACACTGAAGTTATTGCAAAAAATACATCTTAAAATTTAACCTTTAACACCCTGTATATTCCTTATGAACAACATTTTATTAAAGCAAGTTGGTTCTGGTTTTGGTGCAGCTAGTTGTAAAAGTATAATCGCTCATTAACCCATTAATAGTTCATTGAAGGGGGCGCGCAATCTTTTTGATCTACATTTTTTGTTAAATTAACTCTTAATCGCGAAACGGCAATTTCTTTTATTAATTGATCATCTACTTATTAATATTCAACACAAGTGTGTCTGGTTAACATTGAACGGTAAAAGCCTGTTTGATTGATCATTTCCATATATCAAAACTTGGTATTTGTTTGTTTGTTTTTCTACCCACAACGTAAAATCTCCAATGGCTGAACTCGATTGTTCAATTTTTTATTTATGTAAAGTTGGTTAGTAGGAAGCTGTTTTATATAATAAATTATTATACCTGGGATAGTTCAGGAATATACGCAAAATTTCTAGGGTTTTTTCTTTCATTGTTATTCTCAACGTTTACTAATAATATTTTCTATCAAAATGTCTAAAAGTCTAAAGAAAAGCAAATTATATTAAAATTATTGAAGAAACGTTTGAAAAAAAATGAATGTGCGCTCGAGTTAATTCGAGCGACGTCATATTTTATGCATTTTATAATTTTCACACGCGACTAATCAAGAATTGTTAAACTAAACTACAGTGTGTTTTATTAGATTAAACAAAACTGCACAAAGGATGTGAAATAAAATCACACAAGCTCCCAAGAACAAGGACATTTTTAATGTACTTGTTCTTGGGAGCTTGTGTGATTTTATTTCACATCTTTTGTGCAGTTTTGTCACTCCCATGGTCCTTTTTTTGGATTTTTATGGTTCAAAAAATTCGACCTTCGTGTAGATTAAACAAAGTTGATTTTTTTCTGTTTTTTTTTTCAAAAAATGTGTGCGTTAAGGGGTTAAAAATTAATTTCATTTTGACAGGTGGTACATTTTGACAGGTGTCACATCTTCCCAGGGATCATATATTGATAGGGGTCACATATTGACAGGGGTCTTATATTGACAAGTGCCACATTTTGACAGGTGTCAGGTTAGGTGAGGTTAGGTATATTTTGAACAGTTAGGTTGGTCAGGTTATGTACGAAGCATTTTCTCATTGAAAACTGAGCTTTTTTGAGGTTATTTGACCACTGCGGGCCCTGAAGGGCATGTCCTCTAGCGGCCAACCGTTAAGACAAATTTTTACCATTGATTTATGTCCTCTACTAAAGAATCCCCGAAGAAAATAACGAATAACAGAAAACTATCGCGAAAAACAGTACAATGGATTAAAGATGATGTCAAATCGCCCTCGTAAGCAAGAAAAAGTTAGTGGGAAGCGCCACCACAACAATCATAAAATCATAAAAGCAATTTCGTAATCAAACAAAAATCATCTTCTTTTACGTATTCAACATAGAAAATGGGCATCGTCGAAACGATATTACGACTCGAACGAAAGAAAACACAAAAGTTAAAGATAATATTGACTCAACTACAATTCCGTAGGAGGGTAAAAAGTTCTTGTTTTGATTGTATGCAGATAAAAAAAGGAGTAACATAATGGCGCCGGAGATCCTTGTACGTATTTTCCGTTGGTTTTAGTTGTCATGTACTATAGATGTTGGTAAATGTTTCGAGAAGATGACTAGTTGAAATTTTATCTACGCCAGAACAACATCTACTTATTTTTGTTCGTTTTTTTAAAATATACATATAGGCGGGTCGTGAGAGTACTCATCAAACCAAGCGTGCTTATATGATTAGTCAAATTGAATTATTTTTAATTACAAATGCTTTATTACATCACTAAAAATTTTTTCGGAAGAAAAATGAAAATTCAACTATAAAAATCTTTTGTTTTTGGCTTTTATTGAAATTTTTTGACAAAACTTGGTTTCAGGATGCTCCTTCTGACATTTTTTTGCGGCGAATTTTAAATCAAATTAAAGAAAATTGCGAATAAATTAAATTCATTTTTTGCGACAAAAATGACAAATCTTTTTTTTGCGGTGAACTGAAAATAAAATTTTTTGAACGAATTTTTTTTTGCGACGAATTTAAAATATATTTTTTTTGTATATGATCAGTCAAATTGAATTATTTTTAATTACAAATGTTTTATTACATCATTAAAAACTTTTTCGTACATTAATTAATTTTAAATTTAAAAATAGCAGATTTTTCCGAAAAAAAAATGAAAATTCAACTATGAAAATCTATTGTTTTAGGCAATTATTGAAATTTTCTTTAATAAAACAATTTTTTGACAAAACTTTGTTTCAGGATGCTCCTTCTGACATTTTTTTGCGGCGAATTTTAAATCAAATTAAAAAATTTGCGACCGTCTTAAAAACTTTTTTTGCGACAAAAAATGACAAATCTTTTTTTTTGCGGCGAACTGAAAATAAAATTTTTGAACGAATTTTTTTTGCGACGAACTTAAAATAATTTTTTTGTGACAGACTTAAACTAAATTTAAAATTTTATTTTTGACCAATATTTTTTTCCTGAATTTTGCATTCGACATTTTTGGACACTTTTTTGCGGGGAACTTAAAATCAAATTTTTTACGACAGATTAAATATTAATTTAAAATTTTTATTGCCAAATCTTTTCTTCATGAACTTGGATTAGACATTTTTTGGACACTTTTCAAGAAAATCTTTTGTTTTTGGCTTTTATTGAAATTTTCTTTAACAAAATAATTTTTTGACAAATCTTTTTTTTTGCGGCGAACTGAAAATAAAATTTTTGAACGAATTTTTTTTGCGACGAACTTAAAATAATTTTTTTGTGACAGACTTAAACTAAATTTAAAATTTTATTTTTGACCAATATTTTTTTCCTGAATTTTGCATTCGACATTTTTGGACACTTTTTTGCGGGGAACTTAAAATCAAATTTTTTACGACAGATTAAATATTAATTTAAAATTTTTATTGCCAAATCTTTTCTTCATGAACTTGGATTAGACATTTTTTGGACACTTTTCAAGAAAATCTTTTGTTTTTGGCTTTTATTGAAATTTTATTTAACAAAATAATTTTTTGACAAATCTTTTTTTTTGCGGCGAACTGAAAATAAAATTTTTGAACGAATTTTTTTTGCGACGAACTTAAAATAATTTTTTTGTGACAGACTTAAACTAAATTTAAAATTTTATTTTTGACCAATATTTTTTTCCTGAATTTTGCATTCGACATTTTTGGACACTTTTTTGCGGGGAACTTAAAATCAAATTTTTTACGACAGATTAAATATTAATTTAAAATTTTTATTGCCAAATCTTTTCTTCATGAACTTGGATTAGACATTTTTTGGACACTTTTCAAGAAAATCTTTTGTTTTTGGCTTTTATTGAAATTTTATTTAACAAAATAATTTTTTGACAAATCTTTTTTTTTGCGGCGAACTGAAAATAAAATTTTTGAACGAATTTTTTTTGCGACGAACTTAAAATAATTTTTTTGTGACAGACTTAAACTAAATTTAAAATTTTATTTTTGACCAATATTTTTTTCCTGAATTTTGCATTCGACATTTTTGGACACTTTTTTGCGGGGAAATTAAAATCAAATTTTTTACGACAGATTAAATATTAATTTAAAATTTTTATTGCCAAATCTTTTCTTCATGAACTTGCATTAGACATTTTTTTGACACTTTTCAAGAAAATCTTTTGTTTTTGGCTTTTATTGAAATTTTCTTTAACAAAATAATTTTTTGACAAAACTTTGTTTCTGGAGGCTTTCCTTTTGACATTTTTTTGCGGCGAATTTTACTTCAAATTAAAAAAAAATTGCGACTAACTTAAAATCATTTTTTTGCGACAAAAATGACAAATATTTTTTTGCGGCGAACTGAAAATAACATTTTTTGAATGAATTTGCAAAACATTTTTTGGACACTTTTTTTGCGGTGAAAATTGAGTACAAAAAAATTTTTTGTTTTTGGCTTTTATTGAAATTTTCTTTAACAAAACAATTTTTTGCGGCGAATTTAAAATCACATTTTTTGAACTAATTTTTTTTGCGACGAACTTAAAATCAATTTTTTTACGACAGATTAAATATCAATTTAAAATTTTTATTGCCAAATCTTTTTTTAATGAATTTGCATTAGACATTTTTTTGGACACTTTTAAATCATTTAATATGCATTGAAAATCTCGCAGCATAATAAATTGACGGCGATAAAAAAAATTGGGACAGAGCCCCCTAAAAATCATAATTAGTAACTCTCCTTCCCCTCCAAAATATCCAATAACGTCCTCGTTTAAAGCTCCTAAGCTCGGAGGAAGCCATTTACTTGTTAAAACAAAGGCCTTCAAACCGGGACTCATATATATATGCACATTAGCTGGAGGGAAAGCCCAGATGTTATTAAACGCCACCAAAAGATTACCGGGAATTTTGAGTAATAAATTGCCCGAAATACCCACACATATCGGGCTTGAAATAAGGGAAAAACTGCGAACAAAATGTACTAAACATAAGGATCCTTCCGATGAGTGACATGATGTATGCGTTCTTGGATTGGACATTTTGTGTTATGCCAAACAAATGTTACAATAAATTTAAGTATCTTAGTTTTAGATATTTTTTTGCATAACTGTAAATGGGATCTTATTCTAAAATCCAGCAAGCTGATTGGCATCGTTAGACTCGCGTGTAATTGTTTTTTTTTTTCACTACGTTAGTCAGTCCGACCCAACCCTTTAATTGCATATGCATAAGTAGACAATTAGGAATGCAAAAATATACAGTTTGACAGAATTTGTGTTGGTGTGCAGTAGTAGCTCCTACTTCACTTTTGAGACAACTCAGAGGCAAACTGGCCATATGTCGACTTAATCAGCCGCTTTAATTAATTCGAATTAGCAAAGTTTCTAAAAAGGTTTGGGATTCTTCGTCAAACGAACCCTTTTTTACTAACTAAAAAATTTAAAAACCGAATATACTATAACGGGTAACATCCCTCAATTTAAGATGGTGTGAATAAATAAAATTAATAAAGGTTTCTATCAGTAGTAAACAATTTATCAATAAGTAATTAAATTTCAAAGATACAATAAAAAATAACAAAGATAAGTGAAATGAGAAATGTTAAATTGCAAATTTTCACTTTATGTATGTTTTTCTATAAATAAAAATTTTATTTTTAAAAAACTTTTGAGATTCCGGTTTATAAAAACCAAACTTTTACAAAATCAATGACAGTCCATTATTACCTGTTGTAAGAGCATTATTAGTTGTGCTTGTGAAGCCGATAAAGCAGATCTCTGTTTTTCCTGCCAAGTGGATTTTGATGTTGACAACTGTGACGTTCGTCAAATTGTTTATTTTTTTCCAACTTCGAGAATTTGAATTATTATCATTATTTTATGGAATGATAATATAGAGCTGAAGCAGAATCGTGAGACCTCATACAAGCAGAATTAAAATAATAAAGGTACCTAACATTTTATATTGAGCTCAATAATTAAATCGATAAATAGATCTATAATCAAATAAATAAAGATTAGGCCTTATAAAACATAATATAACAGGAAGTAGTTTCCATAATAGTCGACAGAATAATACGCACGGCCAGCCAAGAAGCACCTCTGATTTTAAGAGTACTTGGCTCATATTTTGATTCAGTAGATGAGGGAATCATCAATAGTTTTTTTCAAGTTAGTCAGGGTATCAATAATTTTCTTTTGCAAGATAATTTCCACAGGTTGCTATAAATAAAATTAAATAAACAAAATCAGCGCCGTTCCCCAGGTACCTGAACAGTTAATAACAATATGGCGCCCAACTTGGGTCCATATGTGCCAAAAAATCGTTGTAGTAGAAGTAGTTGTAATATTAAAATAAAAGGAGAGAGAAATCATCATCTTCAATGCAAACCGTAACTGCATCTCAAAAAACGTTTCGTTTTTCTGACGTGGAATTCAAATGTTACTATTTTTTTAAATAAATAAAAAAATATCGAGAACTTATCCCTATACACATTTTTTTTATATTTCCCATTACATATCAATTCTTTCTCGTAGCACGAACAACGAGAAAGCACAAATCTAATCTCCATTCCGCCTGTGGGAATGAGCTCGTTTAAGGAAACCCCCGACCAACTCCATTTTGTATTCGAGGCGAAGAAAATTGTTGTGTTGTGCATATACATTAATGTGCGACTCGTCAGCCCCTTGCCATTACCAAATAAGAAAGGATTTTTTGTTTGGTGCTCTAGAGACCCATCAAAAATATTCACCGCGATGTGTGAGCATTCTTGAAGTTTTTTAGAACTTGATGTAGTGAAATCTAGTTTTAATTTAAAGCAAAAATCTAATGAAGCTTTAAAGCTGATAATGGTCACAATATGTAAGAAGATGAAGGACATTTTCTTGTTAATGTATTAAATGATGTTGAAGACGATCCAAAAAAATGAGAAAAACTATTATTATTAAGAGCCGTTACGCCTCAGTAGAAAATAGACAGTATACTCGCAAGTATATGAAAATTGAGAACATTTAAATATAGTTGAATCACTACCGGCACCATCACGCGACACGTCCCCAATATTCGCATGTATTTTGTCAATAAAGTTACGAGGCGAATTCAGAGAAACAAGTAGGTACGAATTTAAAAATATCCGAGACTGCTTTATACAACAGGCGACAGAGAGACATACACTCGAACGAAATGCAAATGCACAACAAGGCCTTCGACTAGATATGATCAGCAGCCAATAACTCAGAGGTGACTCTAATGGTTTTCTGCGACACCGTCGTCGAATCCTACACTCCGGTTCAGCATGTGCTTGTTAGTGCGGTCGTTTTTAATTACCTAAAGACATCGTCTACAAGACACAAGTAAAAAAAATCTACAGAGCGTGTCTTCAAGAGAACACTACTAAGTATTACCATTATTAGTTAAGTAAAATTAAATTTCATTTTGATATAAAAAAAACATCCCACATCGGTATTCTTGAAAATTTAAAAGCTGATCGAGCCGATTGTGAAGTAAAAGAACCGCTGTTAAATGTTCAATATCTGGACCTACAAATTTTTTTGATTCGAATAAAAAATATGGCATGATAACGCGGACGAGAAGTTTTTTTTTCGGACTCTTATGGTCCATAATCGTCCGAAAAAGTAACACTTCTCGTCCTTGCATCATAAACTACTATTTTAGTATACTCATGTACTCATTTTTTTATTGTTGCAGGTCAGTATTTGAAGTTTAAAAGTTTGTCGTAAGTATTAAACTAGTGAATAAGTAAAAGTAAAATTGATTTTTATAATTTTCTACTTCTTATAGCTAATATTTAGTCTGAAATGTTCAGATCAAAATGAATATTTTTTGTTAAGCATATTTAACGTCAATATCTGGACCTACAAAATTTTTTGATTTTACCATGCATTTTGTATAACGATAAGAAACATTTACATTTTTGACAAGAGTCCATTTTAACAGTGTTACTCAACGTTCCATTAAATATTTACCTAAATCCATGATTTCTGAAATTGAATTGGCAACGTTGTATTTTCAACTTTGAATTTATGAGATGGCTGTCATTTGACAAGCAAATTATTTATGTCCTTCAAATGAACATTTTTTTTTAATACTTCTCAGGCTTATTCTGGTTATAAAATGCTACACTTGGGCACTTGTAGTTATGTACCTATGCGTTTGTATTGGAAAAATATGTTAAATAATCGTTTCAACGCACTGAATTTGTTTGTCTTGGGAGTGAGTATCCCAATATATATATATATATATATATATATATATATATATATATATGTTCTGCTTTAGGTTTCCACGGGCATTATATGAATATATATATATATATATTTTTTTAAATGTGAAAAATATTTTCCCGCGCAAAAATTTCTATTGCTGTATTGACTTTATCATGTTTTATAGCATCTGTGAAAATTTTATAAAAATCCCAGCCGGTCCCATATTCTTAACGTTTACCAAACCTTGACGTTGATATTTACAAAAATAGGTTATTTTCTTATGACGATTTTCCATCATCACTCCACCAACGTTTTCTCCGGCCACTGTTAGACCAACATTATGTATCGCAACTACGTTATTGAACGTTGCTTTGGAACACCCCTCGCACAAAAATATGATTTCCATCGATGATTGACAATTAACTACTTTTGACAATGACAAAAACTGAGAAATTAAACTAATATTTATCATTTTCTCTTCTAATGGAAATAAAACCACTTATTTTAAAGAAAAAGGGGGCTTTAATTAACGTTTTGTCTTTCTTGAATGAAAGTCGTTTTCAAAATGACATAACAAAATATATAACAAAAAAATTACTATAGAAACAGGTTATATTATCTCTGTGTTCTCTGCCGTTGCTAGGAGATAAACTAAAAGCTGAACTTTTCTTGTAAATATCTCGGAAGATCGAATTTTCACGGACATGAGACCTGCATTTTTTGCCGATTTAGATAGGAATTAGTTTCCCCTGAAAGTTTCATTGAATTCTGACGAGAGGATTTTCATATCCTCCGGACACACATACATACAAACCTTGCTCGTTTAATAGTATTTGATACAAAATTACGATCGCTGCACTAATCTGACTGAAAACTAGCCAAAAGTTTAACGAACAAACATGAACATCGAAATTTTCCAACATTGAAAGCTTTTTTGAGGCACTTCCGTTAGAGCTAGACCAAAAAACTCAACATTTTAGACTTCTAAACCTTAAAGTTTAGAAAAGTCTTATGGAACGCTTCTGTCTGTCTATCTGTCCGTCCGTCCGTCTGTACGCATTTATAACTCAGCTTCCAGAACCGGTAGACATCAAATTTTTTTCAAATTTTTCAATTTCACAGGGGGCCGAGGACGATTTGGGTCATTTTTTAACCCCTATATCTCAGCTATCCGAAGAGATAGCTCAAAAATTAAAAAATATTCGGAATCTACTCGTACAAATCTACAAAATGCCCTTTAGTAAGATTCGAGAGGGTTATTAATAAAGGAGATAAAACACATGGACGGTTTTTGCATAAACTTTAAAATGCAATATCTCAGCTTCCTGCGGAGCGATTGTCAACTATGACATATGATTTTTAATCTGCTCTTCGAGCACTAGAAGATGGAATATACGTGCAACAGTTTTAGTTTTGTATGAATTTTAGCAGCTAGATCTAAAATGCATTCAAAAAATTAAAACCTGTAGACAAACTCAAGGAGATAAAAGAATAGAAAATGTTTAAATCTCCAACTCAGCACCGTATCCTGGCTCACCTACGTTGTAGTCACACGAGATATACATCCTGAAAAAAAAACAAAACACGTACTAGTACGGAACAAGAAAATTTTTACAAATTACTTGAAACGTCTGCGTTTTCACACTAAAACAGTATGCAGTAAGTAATAAATATAAACTCTGAACCGGCTTAAAATAAAGGCTGTAAAAGGAAAATTTAATTTTCTTAACTTACTGTGGGTACTTACCCACTTTGTGTAAAATTTACAACACCTCTGGAATAGAACGGTATGCATTGTGGTTTTCTGTTTCGGAACATTAAAATGCAGACAGTGAGCTTCAGCCGTGGATATCATACTTCTGTTATTTATTAGATAACCAGACTATGTATGCTACAGTTCGTTTAAAATAAAAAGTAACTTAATTCTAGAGTTATTTATTACATTTCAGAACTTTTTGATTTTGCTAATTTCGCTAAAGCAGCACTTTTATACCCGAGCTCTATTTCTTTAAGGTTGTTGTTTTTTTTTATTTTTTTAACCAACTCCTGGCCTGGACTTTTAATCGACAATGTCAATAATTCGCGAAGTACAAACACCAGAACTCTAATTAAAGTTAAAAGGGTTTGGTATTGATTACTTTTCACTTATCGGGAATTTAATTTTCTCTCTTCCATTCAATTCGACGACGCTTTTCCAGAACAAATTCATAGAAAATTAGAAAACGACGAATTTTTTAACGTCACGTGTAACCTTTCATTTACGTGAAGGGATTTGTTAATATTAAAAGTGGATCGACTGTTTTTTAAAAAAAGTAAAAATAGAATACAAGGTGGTTCTAGATGACGCTGCGAAAAATAGTAAAATCTAAACAAAAACCAGTTGAGAATGCTCTTTCCCCAGTTTGAAGGTGCTCCCGAAGAGGTACGGAGGGGCACATCAAACCCTAAGATTACTTTTTGATGCTCTATCAAAATCTGAAGTCAGAAATCAACACACACACACACACACAGATTGAATTCAGATACCGAACAATTTGTTTGGTGGAGAGACACGCACCATCCACCTTATGATCAGGCGAATCGGGAAATTTTAATAGGTCAGGTGAAACGGGAACAGGCGAATCGGTAATAAATCGATTTTCACAAACACTTTTTATGGGAGTCGGACAGTTCGACCACGGGCCAGGTACCTGTTTTAAGTACACCGATCAGTTGGACCACGACCGCTCTTCGAGCGGATTAAGGTTGTATTCTAAGAATTAAAACAATCACTATTTACTTAACATATTATTTATTATTGAGGTGAATTATAATAAGACATAATTTTTACAAAATCTTTTTGTGATAAAAGGCCATTTCTATATTCTTAGCTTTAATAAAATCATTTTTTTTCTGTGTTGCACTTTTTAGTTTTTTGGTGGAACATTTTACGGAATTTATTTTAATATATGTTTCTGCTTGAAACTTTATTAAAATATTTTACAAAATTAAACAAACTTGGATGAGAACTATAAAAATTAGAATTAAAATGAGAATGAAATGATTCACACGCGTTTGTGGCAGGGCGGATCTAGGGAGTTTTCCAGGGGGGGGGGGGGGGCATCAGTTAATGGAAATTTGTAACCAAAGTGATTAAGTTATAAAAATTTGGGATGTCTTTGAGAAAATATTCAAAACAACGAATAATTTTGGTTTGTGTGTTTTCTTCTTGTTGAAAACCAATCAAAAGGTTTACTTGCATATCCAGACTCTATAGTCCAGTAAATTAACGCCAGAAAAATCCCAAACCTGAGCAACAAGTCTGTCCATCAATTTTTTTTTAATTTGCAGTTATTCATAGGTACATTTACTTCCGAAAATCTCAGCTACGTGGAATTTGTGGAAGGGTCGGAAAATGGCTCTAGAATTCTGGAAAATCCGTTTTCGACGATATCTGCCGAAATATAACCCTTAGAGCATTTTTGTTTAGACAAAAAATGAAGAGCAGTTCATTACACAAAAGTTGTCTCTATGATTTTTTTCCCTATACTAATATTTTTTGCAAAAACGGCGTTTCAAAAATTCATTTAATAATTCTCAAAATTATTGTGGTGAAAACGGAAAATTTGAATATCGTCCCAAAACTTGAATATCCTCCCGTTTTTGTCTGAAGACAAAAGATAAAGCAATAATAACCAACTTTTTTTCACTTTTTGCACTTGATTAATAAATTTATTGTAAAAAAATCCAATTTGAGAAAGTTTCAAGGCAGAGTTTTTTCTCGTGCACTTAATAAAATACGCGATATCTTATATATTGATGAAAAGGTCAGAATGTGATCTTTTATTTAGTACAATTCCTAACCCCAAAAAATTTTAGCACGAAAAGAAAATAATCCTCAAAAAAAAATGTCGAGGGGTGAGAATTTTCTCAATTTTCCGGAAAACCAAAAAATATGAAAAAAAAGAAAAATGCCATCGACAAAGGGACAAGCTGAGCTTTCTAATGATGTACGTTGAAAACCGATATGGTCCATGATTATCTATTAATTCCCGATAGACCCGAGCATTTTCGAAAAAACTCCGGAAATCCAAAAAAAAGCCATAAAAAAACATGTTGTTTATGAAAATACACAAAAATAATTTATTGAATCTTTCTGAATACATTTAAGATCTTGCAAAGCCCCGTTATCCAAAAGGATTCGGTGAAATTAGTCTTGATAAAAAAATTATGAATAATTTTATAGGAGGGTCAAAATATCGAGCAAAAACAAACTTTGGCCCGGTTTTATTCAATAATTCAGAGAAATAGATAAAAGGAGAAGTAACATGAAATTATAGCTACAGGTTCCTTCTTTCAACTGAAGTTTGAATCATGAAAAAATATTAATTTTTACGTGATTTATTGAAAAATTTATATTCCGCTTGGGAGTGTCATTCCTTTAGAGCGTGCTTTGGAGCTGATGATCATTTTTGTAGGTAATGAACTCATCTTCATTTTCGTCCAAAAAAAAATTCTGTAAGTGTCATATTTTCGGAAATATCGGCGAAAAGAGGCGAAAAAAAAACACATTTTTGAGACCAATGGGCCATTTTCCCTTCCACAAATTTCAGACAGCTGAGATTTTCGGGGATGAATGTACCCATGAATACCTGCAAATTAAAAAATGGTGCCGGACAGACCTGATGCCCGGGTTGGCACCTTCGTTTATTGGACTACTAGTTGTTGAACCAATATCAACTATTCAGAACCCTAGGGGGGGGCCATGGCCCCCTTGGCCCACCCCTCAGATCCGCCAATGGTTTGTGGTCCTGTACATACTATCTGTAGTACAAGCCCACATACTTGGGGGAAAATTACTTTCTTCATCGATATAAGTTTCCACGATATAATCGCAAAATTTCGATAGACTCGGATTACTGGGCATTATTGAATGAATTTCTTCAGAAAAAAAGTTTCCTACTTCATGAGGTCCTATTTCTGCCAATTTCTGAGTTTTTGTTCCGATATTCTGTGACTAAGCCCAAATTTTGAATTTTACGATACCACGATTGGCACAGCTTTAGAAAATTTAAAATTATTTAGTAACAATAATTTGTGTCCTTTTTCACTAATCATACACTTCAAATCCATTTCCTTTTTCACTAATCATACACTTCAAATCCATTGTTGGTGCAGTTACACTTCTTAAACAAACTAAATTGACTAGATACTTTGAAGGATAATGATACTTACTAGAACGTTGCTGGATTTAAACTAATATTTTAAAATTTGATAGAAATTTGCAAGTGTCGAAAACTACCCACTATTACTACTCTAATGATTGTAATTATCTTCGAAGAATTCCATTAAATCGATTCGAAAATAAAATTTTATCCTGGTCGAACTAAAGGGTAGGCTTAACTTGACCTTTTTCAAAAAAGGATTAATGCAGGTACTCGTGGTCCAACTGACCGGTCCCCCTTTTTATTCGTAGATTTATTTAAATAATCGACCACAGTTGGGTCTTATTTCCAAAAATAATTATGGATTTTCAGCAAATAAAGGCAGAAACAATCAAGCATGAAAAAGCGAGAAAATTATTTTTTTTGATTCATTTTTGGGTGAAAAATTGAATAACTTGGGAAAATAATAGAAAAAAGCAGGTTAGATGATGAGAGATCTACAAAATAATATAAAAAAATGTGTTTTTTGAGTCAAATTACTAAATTACTAAATGCGTTAACATCAAATAATAATAACAAAAAACTATTCAATTCAGCAAAAAGGGGTAGTATCGATAGAAAGAAATGAGTATTTAAAAAAACAAAAAGATGAGGATAATACATTTTTATTGGTACAGAAAATATTTATTTCTCCCATTTTGATGAAATTTAGGTCGAACATAACGCAACAGTTTCTCATAAACTCGTTTATGTCTCAATAAAAACCAATCAGAAATAAACAATGGTTAGTAAAGACCTACGTAATGGCGTTTTGTCACCATAATCCTACGAGCTGAATTTAGATCACAATCACACCGGTTCGTTGCATATATTGTCTCATAAATTGCTAGGCAAATTCCGTATTTACCATTTACGTTTGCATTTGGATCTCAGTTCTCGCTTAATTTATCGCATACACCAACTCAAATTAATTTAAAGCTTAAACAGCTGCGAGCGCATTCGAATTTTACTCGAGCTTCTACTCTTTCCTTTCCATACTTTTTTCATTCTTTTTCTACCTCAGGACGAACGCATAAGGAAATGGGCGAGAACACTAATTTCTGGAAAAAAATACCACAGCTCGCATTACGACGAGTCAAGTCGAAAAAAAAATTTTTTTTCAAACGAAGAAAAAAGAGCGGGAATTTACGTCACAGTTGCTTTGGCGGCTTTGGCCAATCACAGAGCGCTAGAAAAACATCGTTGCCGTCTCTATCTATCGATCGGTAGACGACACACAATTATTCATAGTACTTGTGACGTATCATCGAGCGCCTCCAAGTAGCTGTTTGAATGTTCACTGAAATTTTATGATTTTCAATTGGTTTTTTTCAAAATATTATTAAATAATTTGTAATAAAAATTGTGCAAATATTATTTGCACATTTAAACTGGGTTTACTCATTTGTGATCTTCCCCATTAATATAAACCTACATTTTCAGATGTGCTACCATCTATCGTAAGAAGAGAGTATTGACATTAAATTTTGACTGAATCTAGTCAAGATGTCACTCTCTTCTTTTTTATCCCTTTCAGAGATTAATACAAAGTGAGTAAACCAGTAAGGAATTTTAATTTATTAGATTCGACATCCTAAGACCGGTTTCTGTCTTTCGACTTCATCACTTAGGCTTTTCGAATCCAATAAATAAAATTCCAAACTCGTACAAGTCAATAGCTATATCCGCTATAAGATAACATTTTCAGATGTGCTACCATCTATGGTAAGAAGAGAGCATTGACATTAAATTTTGACTGAATCTAGTCAAGATGTCACTCTCTTCTTTTTTATCCCTTTCAGAGATTAATGGATGTCGAATCTAATAAATTAAAATTCCTTACTGGTTTACTCACTTTGTATTAATCTCTGAAAGGGATAAAAAAGAAGAGAGTGACATCTTGACTAGATTCAGTCAAAATTTAATGTCAATACTCTCTTCTTACCATAGATGGTAGCACATCTGAAAATGTTATCTTATAGCGGATATAGCTATTGACTTGTACGAGTTTGGAATTTTATTTATTGGATTCGAAAAGCCTAACTGATGAAGTCGAAAGACAGAATCCGGTCTTAGGATGTCGAATCTAATAAATTAAAATTCCTTACTGGTTTACTCATGTTTTGGTTTCTAAATTCTTGTTGACGATTCCGTTTAATCATTTACAACAATGTTACAATATGTTGTGTAATACAAGACGGTTCTTTTTTAACAACCAGACTGGGAATGGTGTTGATTGCTTATTTCCTCGTACGTTTTCAATTCAGCACGTTTTATCGTTGGATGCTGCAGCTTTTAGTGTGAGAAAAACTAAAAACAACATCATTAAGGAACAGCAAAATATTTCGTCCGAAAAATAAGGAGAGTTAAACGCAATATTTATTAGTGAGTTTTAGTTAAAAAATATTAAACTGGTGTATTAGTTAGTATTACGAAAATATTTTACTTTCTTTATAGGCGTGATATAAATTTGTTTGTAGTGTGTTTTTTTCAATGTTTACTCTCAGCAATTCATAGTCTAACCAATTTTTAATGAGGGTAAAATTTTGTCTTAGTTTTTAAATCATTATAGTTTTCTCCAGTATAAAATGGCTGTATCATCCACGAATCCCTAAAAATAGTCCGATAATATAAATTTTAAACAGAATGAGGCCAAGAACAGATCCTTGTAGTACCCCACAGTCAGTCATTCATCATCAATTCATTCTGCTATGTAGGATTTCATAAATCAATATCCCTCATTTTGCAGATAAAGTTGTAAATCACACTTTCGACTTTGCATAACTAACTGTAAAGAATCTGTTATTAAAGAGGCATTGGGAAGAGAACTTCGCCCTTGAGTAAAGCTTCTTGAACATAGTCCGTTATGTGCTTTCGGTCCATCCAATGCTCTTTCTATGCGGATAAAAATAACTATGGGGATCAAGAGATCTTTCGACTCAAGCATTTTTTATTTTTCACTTTAATAATGGCAGTGATTTCTAAGCCCTAGAAATATTTGTGGGTTATGTACAAATCTTAGGGCATTTAAGGACGACATATTCAGAAAAAATTAAATATGTCACAGTGAACAAAGCCACTCTAAAATCTTTTCAGACATAAAAATCCCAGAAATCGACTTTTATATTTCAATCAAAAGTTTACGGCAGGTAATATATGTTCGGTTGAAACATAAAACGAAAATATCTTGTTCCGGTTAGACGCCAAAGGTAATTTACTGGGACGATGCGTCGCGACGCCGACATTTAGAGACAAATGTCTCTCGCTGATGCCAATTTTGCAGGCTGAGTGAGAAGTTATTAAAATGATAAATTGCAGAAAAACAAAATAAGCAAGTAGAATTTTTTTTTCACTATTTTCAATCGTTTTAACAATATATTCAAATTTCTCCTATATTATTTTTCAACAATATTAAAATAAGTATAAGCACAAAACGATGTTCTACAAATTAAGTATAAATTAAATCTTAGGGGATGAATAATAAAACTTTCTTCACTTTTGAATTGATAAAAATATGTTTAAAATTATTTAAAAAAGTATGAAGAATTGTAAAATCCTGAAATAATATTTGGTTTGAACTTATGACGTGACGTGACGTGATCTTCCATAGTCCAGTATTTCAGATGCTCGATCTAGTCCAGTAAATTAACGCCACAAAAACCCCAAACCTGGTCATCAAGTCTGTCCGTCAAATTTTTTCTTTAATTTGCAGGTATTCATAGGTACATTTACCTCCGAAAATCCCAGCTACGTAGAATTTGTGGAAGGGTGGGAAAATGGCTCTAGAGTTCCCGAAAATCCGTTTTTCGACGATATCTGCCGAAATATGACCCTTAGAGCATTTTTGTTTAGACAAAAAATGAAGAGCTGTTCATTACCTACAAAAGTTGTCCCTATGAATTTTTCGCTACACTAATATTTTTTACAAAAACGGCGCTTCAAAAATTCGCAATTTTGAGAATCTGAAAATTCGCAAAATTATTGTGGAAAATTTGAATATCCTCCCAAAACTTGAATATCGTCCCGTTTTTGTCTGAAGACAAAAGATAAGGCAATAATAACCAACCTTTTTTCACTTTTTGCACGTAATACATTTATTGTAAAAAAAATCCAATTTGAGAAAGTTTGAAGGCAGAGTTTTTTCTCGTGCACTTAATAAAATACTTGATAATATTGACGAAAAGGTCAGAATGTGATCTTTTATTTAGTACAATTCCTAACCCCAAAAAATTTTAGCACGAAAAGAAAATAACCCTCAAAAAAAATGTCGAGGGGTGAGAATTTTCTCAATTTTCAGGAAAACCAAAAAAAAAATAAAATAAAAATGGCATCGAAAAGGGGACAAGCTAAGCTTTCTAATGATGTGCGTTGATAACCAATATGGTCCTTGATTATCTAATAATTCCCGATAGACCCGAGCATTTTCGAAAACTCCGGAAATCCAAAAAAACGCCCAAAAAAAACATAAAAATACACAAAAATAATTTACTGAATCTTTCTGAATATATTTAACACCTTGCAAAGCCCCATTATCCAAAAGGATTCGGTGAAATTAGTCTTGATAAAAAAATATGAATAAATTATAGGAGGGTCAAAATATCGAGCAAAAACAAACTTTGGCCCGGTTTTTCAATAATTCAGAGAAATAGATAAAAGGAAAAAGTAACATGATATTATATCTACAGGTTCCTTCTTCCATCTGAACTTTGAATCATGAAAAAATATTAATTTTTACGTGATTTATTGAAAAATTTGTAATCCGCTTGGGAGTGTCATTCCGTTTAGCGTGCTCTCTAAATGCAGGACAGGAGCTAAAAATTGGAGTGCGTTTTGGAGCCGGTTATGTCGAAAAGTATCATAATTTTGACAAAAATGATTATGATCATTTTTATAGGTAGTGAACTGATCTTCATTTTCGTCCGAACAAAAATGTGGCTAAGTGTCATATTTTTGGAAATATCGGCGAAAATAGGCGAAAAAAACACATTTTTGAAACCAATGGCCCATTTTCCCGCGCTTCTACAAATTTCAGACAGCTGATATTTTTGGGGATGAACGTACCCATGAATAATTTAAAAAAAATGGTGCCGGACAGACCTGATGCCCGGGTTGGCACCTTCGTTTATTGGACTAATATGGATTTTTATCACATCAGCAAATGTCGCTATAGTGACGTTTTCGGAAGTGACCAAAGACGCTACCTTGAGGAACACTGGATAGGATGGGATCATCTCACATAAATGAAAAAAATAATCTATTAGTAGAAAATAAACCGTAACCCTCATTATCGTCTTTAGTAGCGAATATTTAACTTCTTTTAGCATGACGTTGTGTACACATTAGCCAACATTTATGACAAATAATATCTGGCCAATAAGAGACCGCGCATGACTTGTTTTTAATTGAAACGTTTAAACTGTTTCTCGAGAAGTGTGAATAACATTCGAATACAAAAAAGCAAGAAAAAAGAGCGCCAATAGTCAGGTAGCTAAACGACTTTAAGCTCTAAAAATTAGTTTACTCTCTATGATCCAGTTCCTGTTATTTTGGCAGTAAAATTTAAATGTCATTGTTAAATTATTTAGAAAGGATGGAGAAACATTTTTTTGAAGATCGCATGTCAACATTTTTGATAGTTTTTGGTAGACGGGGGTTCAAAATTGAATGATGTTTTTTTTCACTGGACCACTTGCAAAATTACAAGATGGTAAATTCTAGTTAAAACGAAGCTCAAAAGTAATCTAGAATCAACACAGCTTCGTTTCTGACGGTCTACAATAAAATTAACCTTCAGCCACCGCACTATAAACGGTTTTCGTATGCATCTGCATGTGTATATACCCTTCTTTCTCGCTCCGGTTAAACCTGCGACTGCATAAATGGCGTGAAAATAAATCACACACACTAAAATTATATTTAGAATGTCGCCAACAGTTCATTCCGTGTACAAATCATTAGGTCTACGTTTCTGAATCCAAAAGCAAAGCGTCGAGCTATTTTAAGGTGAAAAGAAACTCGCGAATTTGCTCGACTCTGAAAGACGAAAGACGTCTGACTGCTTCTGCTCCTGCTCGCCTTTTTGCTTCGTTTAGGTGTTTCGGATTTATTAAGTAAACGTGTAAAAGAAAGAACGTCTAATTTGAGCGCGAACTCAATAAATTTTTAAATATAGAATCAAATCCAAATGATTTTAAAAGGGTAATAAAAAGAGATACAGATTGAAATGATTGTGAAATTTAAGATTTTTTTCATATTTTCATCTCCTTTATTTTAAATTTGTCACATCTGACATTTTTTACATTTAAAAAAAACCAGTTGAGAATGCTCTTCTAGCATTGCCATAAAACGAACAAATTGTAATGACAATTTAATTCATGTATAAAAAATCCCATAAGCCGCGTGATTTTGTCATTATGACAGCGAAAAAGTTTGCCCTAACTTTTCCAGCGACAATAACGGAACCTAACTTTTGAAAGCATGACAACCAGCATTGTAAACAAAATTTTGATGACGTTATATCAATTTTTCTCAAACTTGCGTTGTCAGAAAAGTTTTCATTTGTGGAAATGTCGCGATATGGAGAGTCTTCGAGTGGAGAAATTGAAAAAGCTATCAATGATAATGTGCCTCGCAATACTGTGAATTCAACTACATCAATTTGGCGACAATTTGCGATGTTTTGGTTGGAAAAAAAATATGAACTCATTGCAGAAACTTCCACTGAAGAGTTAGCTTCTATTTTATGTGACTGGGCATTAGGTAATTCCACTCAAAAAACTGCCAGAAAAATTACTCGTCCTACGGACTCGTGATTTTTTCAGAGGCAGTTTTTTTCGTTAAATTGCCAGGCAACAAAATTCTTATTGATACATGTCAAGTTTACTTCGACAAAAAAAAGATCTCGTGTAATTATAAGTGAAAATTTCACACCTCTACTTTTCAACCAATAAGATGCCTTAATTTTGACTGGTTACCATGGCAACTAAAAAAATTTCCAGAAAGTTTTTCGAGGCGCCACGATATTTAAGTGGTTTTTTGACAGTTGAAAAGGTAAACATATGATCTACAACCATTAAATAATGTCTTCGACTAGGGATATCTTTTCAAAAATTCATGGTTTCGGAAATATTTCCGATAGTAATTCAAGCTCTAGGGAGATTACTAGTGATAGTATTAATAAAATTTTATATTGACAGTTCTTATTCTAATCAACACAGCCACAGTCTACTCACTTTTACCAAAATCGTCATTCACTACGTGTCTACGTTAAATTCAATGTCATTTTAAACTTAAAAATGTTCATATTTTGGACCCCATTTTGAAGGTGTTCCCGAAGTGGTACAGAGGGGCACATCAAACTCTACCCTTACTTTTTGATGCTCTATCAAAATCTGAAGTCCGAATTTCATAATTCATAAACACAAAGAATCAACATACACACAGATCGAATTCAGATATCGAACAATTTGTTCGGTGAACATGTCATAAACCCTTTTACATATATTTTTTTAATTCTTTTAAAATAAGCTTCCCATAATTTTGTCCCATTTTTTAAACCATAACATTCCCAAAATTTGATTTCTTAATTTATTTTTATCTTGAAAAGAAATAAGAAAACCAAATTTTAATTTATATTTTTCCTACTAATATCTTGTATTTTTTTATTTCTTTTCGTATTCTTACATTCTCTTCCTCTGCTATTTCAAAATTCATTTTTATTTCAGTTAAATTTTCTTCCAATATTTTGATATTTTTATTATTTTTCATAATGTCTCTTTCTATTTTCTTTATCTCTTCTTTATTTAATTTGTTCTCAATTTCTTTTACTTTCATTTCTTTTTTCATATATTCCCCAAATCTTCTTTGATTTCTTCTTTGTTTTTAATCATTTCATATTTAATATTTCCCAAATCTTCTTTAATATTATTTATTTTGTCTTCCATATTACCAATTTTGTTTTCTAAATTCCTAGGATCCCTATAAAAATATTTTTTAATTTAATCTTCCATCTGTGATAATTTCTTTTAATTTTATTTCTTTCCTATCCTTGTTGTTTTATTTCTTCATTTTTATTTTCCATTTGTGCTAATTTTATTTGTGAAATTTCATTAATTTCTTCCCTCCTGATTTTATTCTTTAAAATTTATTCTTTTAAGGATTTGTCTAAATTTTTAACATTTTTCTTATTCTTCATTCCATCCTCTTTTATTTGATATATTTCTTCAATAAATCCTGTTTCTATTACTTTCTTATTTTTCTGCTCCTGTAATTCTTTTACCTCTATTATTCTTGCAATCATTTCTTTTTTACTATCTTTTCTTGCTTCTTCTATTTTTTATCTGTATCTTTTTTTAAATCTTGTCTGGTTTCTTCTAAACTATTTCCTACACTTCTTATTTCTTTTTTCATAGTTTCTTCTAAATACATTATATCAGTTTTCAAATCTTTCTTCAATTCGAATACCTGTTTTTATTTCTTTCCATGTTCTTTTCCATCTTTTCTTGATTTTTGTTTATTACTTGTATATTTTGATTCATTGCAATCAACATTTGCATGACTCGTTCTTCTGATCTTCTATCTTCTCTTGAAATGGTAATGAAATTTCTAAGATTTTTTAAAATTTTTCATCTCCTTTATTTTAAATTTGTCACTTCTGCCATTTTTTACATTTAAAAAAAACATCTCATAAACAAACATTCTTTTTTTTAGGATCCTTTTACATATTTTTTTTTTAATTCTTAATTTTATCGCATTTTTTAAACCATAATAAAATCCAAATTTTTCTACACTCGTCCTGCAATTATTAAACTTCAATTTGATGTATTTAAAAAAAAATCTCTTACCAGAATATAAATCGCAGCGCAACTGCATTTCAATTAATTTAATAAAATTTAATTCAACAGATTAACTTCATTCCAAAATCCGAATAGTAGGTAGAAACAGAAACAAATTAATTCGAACGTACGGATTTAATTTAAAATAATCAACATGACCACTACAAAGGCATTTAATTTCGAACGGCATATTCTGGAAATATTTTGTAATAACGATTTCAATCGAACATGTTTCGGTTACTAAATTGTTAATTCGAAAATTACAATTGTTATTCCAGCTGTATTTTTATCAAACACGATGATGACCAACACCTACGAATTTATTCGAACAACAGTAGCATATTGATTAATAACTTTGAATTACATCATTTTATATCCACAAAGGGTTTAGTGCCATATTTGGATTTTTTTTATATATTTTTATCTAATTCTTTTGAGAATTTTAAAATTATTTTTTTGTTGTAATCTCAAAATAGACAACTGAAAAGTCGTTGGGAGGAAGAACATTTTGCTTCACTGCCTTTCTTGATGTTGCTTTGATCACGTGAAGCAAAGGACTTAATTATAAACTAAGCAAGCTTTCGTCTAATCATTTTTGACAATTATTGAAGTCTTATATTTCAGAAACCCACTGAAATTGGGATCCATATAATAAAGGTTTATATTCACAGACCTTACCTCTTTTTAGGGCATTTAAAAAGTATATAATAAATTAAAAATAAATAGTCTGAGATTCCGTATCTCCATCTGAAACCACCTATGCCCCTAAGACGCCGTTTCTAAGGGCTGTGGAGTAAACCACATTAAATAATCTGGCGCCCGAGCAAGCTCCGTATTAAGGCGTCACTCTTAAGGCAAAACTGCCCCTGAAAGTAGGAGTCCGTAGGACGAGTAATTTTTTCTGGCAGTTTTTTGAGTTGAATTGCCTAATGGCAACAAAATTCTTATTGATACATGTCAAGTTTACTTCGACTCAAAAAAAAGCTAGAGTGTAATTCGGTAAGACAATTTAATGAATATCGTCCCTGTAATTGCAAAATGTCGTATGTCAAAAATTCCGTATGTGCGTTAAGTTAACGCCTTAAATGCCATATAACATGATGTTACATCATAAAAATAAGCTACAAACTGATTTCTGAAATAATTGAAACAAAAAAGTAAAAAGATATTAAGTTTTTTTGCTCTCCTGAAAAGTGGCCTTTTTGACATACGACATTTTGCAATTACAGGGACGATATGTAAATCAATAAATTAAAAAATGAGATGTAAATTAGTTTATTTAATTTAACGGAAAAGTACAATTGTTAAAAACACAATTATTAAAAATAGCTTGATTTTCAGAACTTTCGTGTCTTTTGTTAATATTTTGCTGCATGCTAGTATTTTGAGCGGTGGTAGTAACTGTTTCCTAGATGGTAGTACGAATGGAACCAATGATTTCTCTATGATGTTCTTCATCTAACTGAAGGTAGGTACGGTTTTAATGACGATGGGTTGCAATGTACTCCTGGACAATTCAGTTACGGCGGCAGCTCGATTAGAATGGTTCGTAATTTTCACCCGCTTGATATCAAGTCCAATATTTTTCGCCGAAGATTTGGTCCATTTAGATATTTCGTTTATCCCAATAGGAGAATTCTTATACCATCCTTTCGAATTTGTTTTTTGCCAGAAAGGATTTGGGGTTAAAAAAAACTTTTCACATGTGATGGTTTCCCCGTCTTCCCATAATTTGCTTAAACAATCTTACTGGACAAACACAATCTTCTGCAGTGTTTGCTACCAACCATTTACTGTCGGCCAACTTCTGATTTCCCCCTTGTGCTGTCTTCGAAAACACTGGGTTAAATTCAACTTTCCGGTCTCTCTTCCACGGTTGTCTGTCTCGATTTTAAAATAGAATACCTTACAATTTGCTGCTTCTCCACCTCTCCAAGCCAATTCATACGCAGCAATGTGATTTGGAGGCCTACAGGTTCTTCTTCACTCCAGAACAGTGCCAGTTCAAAAATTTCTCGTTTTGTGAGAGCATTAGAACTCACCTTCCTTTTTTCTGGGATTGCTTGTAAAATTTTGAGTTTTGTGACGCGTGCATTTCTCGCTTTCTTAAACTGTATGTCCGTGAACGGATTAGAAATTCTTTTATAATCTTTAAAGTACTTCTCTTGTAAAATTTTTGCTGAAGTGTTCCAAATCGCACTCTCTTTATAATCTTCTCCATTGTTCTTCTTCATATTGAATGCCCAGTCACATAAAATAGAAGCTAACTCTTCAGTGGAAGTTTCTGCAATGAGTTCATATTTTTTTCCAAACAAAACATCGCAAATTGTTTACAATGCTGGTTGTCATGCTTTCAAAAGTTAGGTTCCGTTATTGTCGCTGGAAAAGTTAGGGCAAACTTTTTTCGCTGTCATAATGACAAAATCACGCGGCTTATGGGATTTTTTATATATGAATTAAATTGTCATTCATAAACGTACATCTTTCGATATTCGAATTGGGAATTTGGAACCAATAACCATCTTTAGATATGTATAGGAATAAATGTGTAAGTCAACGCTGAATTTGGTGAAAAAATGGGGAATTTCACAAAATTAAAAATAACTACAAAACTAAACGATTTAGGCATAATAGACCTTTATAATTTTTAAATGGGAATGGAATTTGCTACATAATAGGATATTATATATTATAAAATACAGGGTGTCCTATTTCAAATAAGAACGGCATTGTCGTTTGAATATGTCATTAGAGAATCGCCCCATTTTGGCCTGTATAATTTTAAACAACTCTAAATACATTATTGCTTTCAATTATTAGTCTAATTTTTTTCAGTTAAAATTGGATTTGGCTGATTCCATAAGTTTCGAAGTTATTGGTTTTCTTGTAAGTTCTTCCATTTTTAGAAATATCAATATATCTCGAAAACTAAAAAGCTTAGATATAGGGAATACTCAAGAAAGTTTATCTTATTTTTAACGTATAATCTATAAATGCAATAAAATATAGGGTCTTCCATAAGAAATAATATAACTTTGATACGCCACACTGTTTTGGGACAACCTGTATAATTCAAAATAATTTTAAAATGTAGCTTTTGTCAACCCACATATCTATGAATAAACAAAATTTTCAAAATATTAACCGTTTAACCACAATGGATCGTCGCGTCTACCGTGACTCAACCTGTATAGAAATACATAATTTGATTTTAAATCCGTCTTATCATTTCTTTAAAAAATGGCGTCAGCCTTTATAAAACGAACAGGACTTCAACTACGACTGTTGACTGACTCGAAAACCCCATATTTATTTTTCACACTGCATAATAATTGTGTAGAAACTAACATAGAAAATTTCAGCAACCGGGCTACAAGTCGGGCACGTATTTAACGTACACTCACCACGAACCAGGAGGCTAATCGATAAAGAAAACTTGGTTACAACTTGGAAGTTAAACTCTGAATGGACTGCCGGGGATTAATTAAATCTTTTGGTAGAATGCGCCGATATTTGGGAAAGGTCGCCGGGAGTTCTGGAAAGCCAACTACATTGAAGTGACTAATGGAATTTCCAGTTTGTTTTCTGTATGTATGTTCTCGACAGATCGTAGAAATACGGTTAGGTGTGAGGTTAGAATTTTATGTCTAAATGCTAGTTTTTTTTGTTTAGAGAATAAGTCTTTCGAAAAAATATCGAGTTTGGAATGTACTTTTATATGACACTAACAACAACATCGTGACTTTTTTTTTTAAATGAAAAATGTAAATGTTTCTTATCGTTATACAAAATGCATGGTAGAATCAAAAAATTTTGTAGGTCCAGATATTTATTGTATTATATGATTAAAATTCTGAGAATAAAACTCAAACTTTTAAAAAACATTGTTGTCTTTGTCAACGTATTTAATCTACACACCATAGTATTGCCGTTTTCCTCATTCAAATCAGCAAAATAATAATAACCAAGATATTAGCTAATGCCCTGCCCTTGATTTTTTCTATACGTATTTAAACTTTGTCTCATCTATATTGCAATACCGTTTTCCTCGTTCAAATCGTAACACTAACAACGAAGTTAGAAGCTACGGCCCATCTGGCAACGTCATTGCGCGGACGGAAAACTGAACGTAATTGATCTGTATACCTCGAATGCAGTTTTCGCCATTCAAATCGCACCACTACCAACAAAGTTAGATGTTACAGCCCATCTGGCAACGTCTCTGCGCATGATTTTGTTTGTTTGTCCCATTGAAATCGAACCAATAACAACGAAATTAGACGCTACGGCCCATCTGGCAACATCGCTGCGTATGATTTTTCTTTACCTATCTAATCCTCAACCCATTTATATTACAATGCCGTTTGTCCCATTCAGATCGGACCCCTAACAACGGAGATACGTCACATAATATCGCGTTCTGTCTCTAACACATTGAATTCCCTATGCTGATAGTCATGCCCGCTTTTTTTATCTACTCATTCATGGCAAACCTTATTTTTTTAAACAATTACGGAATGAATATTCTGTCTCTAGAGACAAGTGTTTTCTTTGAAACTAAGAGCGAGAAAACTAATTTAGCTAAACCAATTTGGGAGATTATTTAACAACGATGTGGGAATACACTTATACTTATACCTAATCTTTTATTCTGTAATACAGGGGATGAATAGTAATTCCATTTTCGTCAAATATTAGCTCTTGTTGATTTATTTAAATAATATATTATTTTGGTAACAACTTAATAACATCTACACAAAACTGGCCTATTTTCGTTGAAGTTCGCTAATAAAATCCTGTCACTTAATAAAGTTAAGTGCCAAATTTCCGAGTTGGAAATTTTAACGAACGAGAATTTCAAGTACATTTTTTAAATGAAATAAAGTGGTCGATCTCCGCCAAACTCGAGGAGATTTTAAATTACTTCCGTTCTTCTTAACAAGAAAATATTTTCCAGATTCCAGAGCACTTACATTTCCATAAACTTTAAAACTTCAAGTTTATCTGGTATTTTAGTAAATGGTAAAAATAAGTAATTAAAAATAATACATGGCACCATGTCACTTAGGGTACTAATCGTCAGGAAATCTGTTGACAGATGACAAACTTCAAATGTCAGATGATATAATGACAGGTGACAGGATTATAATTGACACAATGTTAGTGAAATTAAATAGTTTAAGAATTGTCATCATAAATGTAACCGTATATAATTTTTGAATTTAGAGATAAGGAAAAAAAACGTGGTTTTTCCCTTAACTATAATTCACTTTTCTACTTACCTATCGCAAATATGATAAACGAGTTTCATGGCGTGTGGGCATTACTCATATCTCGATAAAGTGAAATAATGATACACGCCCAACATTACTTTTTATTTCAATTCAAGTGCCAAGTGCAAAGTTTAATTCTTCGTTCTTGGTTCACCAGCCCACGTCTAGAAGGCTTCTAGGTGGGTCGGAAATATTTTACATTGCGATTTAATGGGACACCTCGACTACTAAATGTGTTATTGTTTTGAGTTATATGGTTTAAAAGGTGGTACACAATTTATTTGGTTGAGAGCTTCGATGGAATGTTTCACGATCTCAGTAAAAATGGAACTGGTTCTACCCAACTTAGCATCTTACTTTATCTTATTATTGGTTCGATTTGAATGAAAGAAACGTCGAATAAATATTTATGTAAAAATCATAGCTAGTAGCGTTGTCGGAGGGGCTGTAGTGCCTGATGTTGTTATTGAGTTGGGGCAAAGTGGCAGGGGAATAATATAAGCCTAGATCTACGAGATGGGGCCCAATGGAGGACCCCCACGATATGACATCTGTCATCTGTCAACACAGCACTTGTAGATTAGTGTCACCGATTACTTATTTCCCTTTGGCATACGTTTAGAAATCAGTTGTTGATTTTTCTCGTAAGTAATATCATAAGGGCATCTAATTTTTCCGAAAAAAATCGAAAAAACACGTTGCTAAGTAAAATTTTAACAAGAGGTGCTGGTGGCACCAAAAATCCGAGTCGAAGACGAGGATTTTTGCACCTACACGAATGCATTTTGTTAAAAAAATATTACTTTGCATTGTGTTTTTTCGATTTTTTTCATAGGAAAAATTAGATGTCCGAATGGTATTTGACAAGACGATTTCTTGAGTAACAGATTATTCTGCATACACATAGCTTACAAAACATACTACCTATTATATATGTATACATAATAAATATGTAGGTATTAATTTGAAAACTGAAAAACAGGTAATTTATTTAATCACAAAATACTACAAACTTAATTATTTATGGTACAATTAAAATATAAATTGCAATTTTGGTACACAGTAGGAGTATTGCTTAAAATCTTTGTTAACTCATTGATAACGTTAGGTGTAGGTAAATCATTAATGTTGTTGATGGGTCCAGCTGTACAGTGAGAAGCTCGAGGAGTGGCTGCAGGATCTTCTGTTTTCTATTTTTTAGCTGAGCTAAGGGTATTTATGATATTGGAATAATGCTCATTATCCATTTGCAGATAAGGCTTAATTGAGTTGGCTGAACTGTGGCCAGTAATTTTAATTAATTGTTGTTCACCGATCCCTCTTTTAGCCAGGTTACTGACTGATGTCGACCGCCTAGAGGGGTTTGTTATTTTTATTTCTTTTGTATTTAATCCTGCCTTCTCTGCTGCTTCTTTAGTCCATTTCGAAAGTTCGTTTTTTCCCACTGGGGTGTTTTTGTACCATCCACTTGATTGTTCTTTGTGTCATGATCGGTTTACTGTTAAGAATAATCTATCAGTTGTTCTAGATGAACGTTTAACCATTAGAATTTTAAAAAGACGGACTTGACAAAAGGTAGGTTTCTTCGTGTTGGGGACCAGCCATTTACTATCGGCCATTTTTTTTTCTCCTCCCTGGGCCATCTTATTGAATAGAGGATTATATTCTACTCTTCCTAAAAAGTAGGATTTTTGAAAATCAGTTATTTTAAAAAATATGGAACTATGTTATCTACCTGTTTTAATCCCAGAATTATCCACTTCCTTTTTAAAATAACGTACTCTTCAATTGACTGCTTCTCCACATCTCCAGGCAAGTTCTACTGAAGCTGGAGTTTTGCTGGAGTCCCGCTGGAGTGTCTTCGTCCCATAATAAAACCATTACCAATACCAATTTTAATGAAGCAGAGCTCGATTTCCTTTTATTGGCGCACATCTGCAAATTCCTTCGTTTCGCATTACGAGCTTCCCTACTAGACTTGAAGATAATATCTTTAAGTGGATCAAAAATTATTTTCCACTTCATAAAATACATCTCTTGCATTTTTTTTACAACGGTGTTCCACATTGTCTTCACAACTAGTTCTTTGTAATTTTCACCGTTTTCTTTCTTCATATTCCACTCCCAATCTTTCAGGATTAGGTTTGGTTGCTCTAAACTTGTAGTTTCCAAAAGCTCGTATTTCTTTGCCTTGCAGAATTCCGTAAACTGTTTCTATATTGACGTATGGGTTTTAATGGTATTGTACGGTACACTTTTCTCAATCGCCAGATCAATATTAGTCATAGAATCACTTCCAAAGCGACTCATTTTCACTACATAAGCTGACTAGCACTGTTTAAAAACAATATTACAAAATTTATTGACAATAAAATAAGAAAAATTGTTTAACGTCGTTTTATGGTGTCCTACTTGTTATCAAAGTTATTGTTATTTTTTGGTGACAACAGCTGTTAGGAGCTGTCTTACAGTTTTTTCATCTAGAAACCATTTGTAATTAAAAATTCCGAGTTTGTGATTGGTGGAATTTAAGACGAGGAAAATAGTCGTTGAGAAATATTTATTAGGCAAAATATAAATTGTAGATTATACCATTGTCCCTTAACGTTATCGAACCAGGGGTGTTGTTCATCTTTTAATATTCATCGTCGATGCAGATGATATAAAAAAATAACAAGAAGAGGACACTCGAGACTCGACATCAGATAAAATTTTATGAATTATAGTTTTGGAAGATACGTGGGTCTGTTGTGACAAGATTGACGTTTCAAGCATTGTTATCGGTTCTCCAAAATCTCAAGATGATTTAGTTACCTGTCTTAAGGGTTGGTCCTCGTAAGATTTCGCCGAAAAAAATAATAAGGAGTGTTTATTCTCTCCACGGGTGTGTAGATTTCGGAGGAAGTTATGAAGTTGTCGTATATTGAATGGAATTTTGAGACAGAAGGAAGACCTCACAAAATGTGTTTGGCTTTCGAAATTAAGCTGGAAACGGGCTATTAAAAATGATGAATTGTTTTTACTAATAAGAAATTATTGTAGTATATGATAAGTAAAAAACAACTCTAGGCTGTCATAGACGGGCCTTTCCACTAGTTTGAATATAAAAACATAAATACAGTTCATTAAAAAAACTGTAAAACACAATATTAAGTGACATAATATCATAAATTCTGTACGTAGAATATCCATTTGATCGATCATCCATCCGCTGCATCAACAGTGTTTAATATATCGTCCGCTCGTTGTCTTTTATAAACAAACACTTGATTTATTCTTCAATGCAACTGCGATTTGTTTGTTTTGTTAATGTGGTTAATTGCAACGGTTTGATATCTCCGATTTATTTGTACCGTTTCCTAAGGTATTTAATCCGAAAGATAAACTCCCCATTCTACGATTAATTTTACGATTTATTTGTTTGAAATGTTTCTCTCTTCATTATCGTTAGCCGGATGCTGATATAAATAACAATGACAATAAAACGTGTTAATCGGCTGTAAAACAATTTAATCATTGGGGTATTTGGAAGCCATTATGTCAACAATGGTATGATAAATGGGTCGTGGAAAACAAACGATAATAAATGTTTATTTTTTCATTTGTTTAGGTGCTTTATTTATGCGACCAAGATTTTTATTTATTTTGTTTTCGTAGCCATATCAAATTGATAAAATGCAATTTTCAAATTTGAACTAGCGTTTCTTATACACAATTAATTCTGCGTAAACTACATTTTAATTTTTTTGAACTTTTTTTGTGGATACTAGGTCCATTTATACCCTAAAAAACTCACTTTTTCTCTCAAAAATGGCCCATAATCATAATCGCAAGAGGCAAATTCGAGAATACTCTCTGCGATATAGTTCAAAGAGGGCTGGACTATACTAAAGAATGGCGTCAACCCCATCAAGACTACCTTAGTTGCCTTTACACGGAAAAGAAACATTAACCTCAAAACCATCGAATTGGACGGGAAAGTTATTGAATGGTGTGCAGAAATTTTGTGGAAAAAAAAACTGGGGATGTAACCCAAAGATCCTGCAGTGGATGTACACGTCAATAGTGAGACCGGCCATCACTTATGGAGCAGTATTCTGGGACAGCAGAAGTAAGCTGGCCAGTACAAAGGCAAATCTAGCGAAAATCCAAAGACTAGCTTGCGCATGCATAACAGGTGCAATGAGAACGTGCCTTACATCCCTCCATATAGTAGTGGAGAGTATAGCGATAAGGAGAACCTACAGAATGGTCAGAGAAGGATCAACCAAACGCAAGTTTCGACTCCTTCCTGGAAATCACCAAACCTGGGACATGCCCCAAGATGAGATGACAAAGAAGTTTAGCTTTGTGAAAGAATTCAACACAAAGCTAAGTAACAAAAGCGAATGGGACAAAGATACCATCCCAAAACTCAAGAGAAGTGCCATGAAATGGTACACAGATGGTTCTAGTACAACAGAAGGAACAGGAATAGGAGTATATGGGCCTGGAACCAAATATTCCGAAAGTTTAGGCAAATCTCCGAGCATTTTTCAAGAGATCATCATCATGTCAGACAGCCAAGCAGCCATTAATGCCTTGAACTCCCATGTAATCAACTCCAAGATAGTTTGGGAGTGCCTAGAGAATCTAAACGAACTAGGCAAGAACAACACTGTTACCCTACTATGGGTTCCAGGACATACTGGAGTGGAGGGTAATGAAATAGCAGACGTTTTCGCAAAAAAAGGGGCTGAAACACCATTTCTGGAACCTGAACCCTTCTGCGGAATAAGCACCAGTACAATACTTGATGAACTTGGAAAAGAAGTAAATAAGAAAAGATCCCAATACTTGATAGGACTACAAGGAATGAGGTAGGCCAAGACACTACTGGGGAACTATAACCAGAAGAGATCTGACTACTGCATCAGTAAAAGTAAAAATAAGGTCAGAATACTAACGGGTATCCTAACAGGGCACTGCCGTCTGAGAGGCCACCTAAAGAAACTCGGATTAGTAGACAAAGAAGAATGCAGATTCTGCGAGGAAGAGGAGGAAACCTCTATCCACATTCTCTCAGGATGCATTACCCTGCAAAATCCAAGGGCACGATACCTTGGAGAATATCAAATAGAAGAGGAAGATCTACCTAACCTGAAGCCTACCGACATCCTGAACTTTTTGAAAGCAATAGGACTGGAGGAACTGCTCTAATCGTTGACTGGGCGGCAGTAGGGGGCACAATAGATCTTACAGGTCGCAGTGTATCGACACCCCCATCACAGATAGACAGATAGATATAAAAATGTAATATTTTGGGTTTGTTGACAAATATCCTCACATTGCCGGACGTTGGGGGGGGGGGGCAATTGCCCGTACTGCCTCCCCGTTGTGGCCGCCGTCTAACTCGCGTCTAATATCTTTTCTCTACATCCATTTCAAATTTCAAACTTCTGGAACAACTGGTTTTAAAAAGGTGACGTAATAAAATATAACATTTCAATTTTAAACTTTGGAGCCTCGTTTATCAAAAACTATTAAAAAATCTGCAAAAAGGGACATATTTTATCTCACTCATTTGAAAATAGGTTCCCAATACGACCCTGCCCTGTAAATCAATTACAATTTAAAGTCCCCGATAGCCGAGCAGAATTTCCTCTTGAATTTGTAAAGCAACATCTGAACAAGTGACAATGAAATGTGCAATGCGCTTCAAACTAGAATGCCATGAAATAACTGTACCGGACACAAGACGTAAAAGCTTTCCTAAAGAAGATCGACATCTTTTGTTAAGACATTTTCAATTCCCACAAATGTTATGACTTGTCCCTTTTTAACAAATGCCACCGTGAAACTTGAGTGACAGTCGATAAATGCGAACCTTTAATTTCAAAAGATTTCTATTTATTTTGTACCCATAAGCTAGTAAATGGGAAATTTAGGTACGTTGTTCTGTTTAGAGGTGATTTATAGTTAGTTTTATTTGGAAATAATTTTGTACGTAGATGGCTAAATATTTTTTCTTGATAATAGAAATATTTGACCAGAGGTTGTATTTGAAGATTAGGGATGAAAATTATTTTTGGTCTGTTTCTATGAAACTTGGTGAAAATGTTGTTTTTTGTGTTTTAAATAAACTGTAAATTTTTAAAGGAAAAATATTTATTTTTCGATTTTATACGAATTTAATTTAAAAAAGAGTAATTTTCAATCGAAAAAGTTGGTTTTCAAATTTTCGATTTAACTTTATCAGTGCTCATTTTCTTCGTTGAAACCTCGACTTTAAGATGTAAAAATTGAAAAAATTACAGCTTATTTAAAACACAAAAAAAAACCTTTAATTTATACTTTAATATACTATTTCATCCATTTTGACTCCGCCAATTGTTTTTTCTACTTCATTTATCACATTTTGAAAAATTTCAATATTCCAAATTTTTTTGTTATACTGCTCGACAAAATAAAAAATTTTCAGTCACACAGGATGTTAAACTTTTCCTGGGCGGGTCTCAACTTTGGTTTTTTAAATGGCAACCTGTATTTTTCAGTTTCTGCATGAAAAATAAAAGATACTTTATGTATGTTTATTTCAAAAAAATATTGACGGTTTTCAAGATCTTTAGCATGACAAGTTTTTTTTACAAATATTCGTCAAAAAGTCATTCATTTAGATTATAGCGTAGAAATATGAATACTTGCCATTTTTCGAAAAAAAGAGCTGTTTTAAGAAAAACTAGTGAACCTAGCCATAGGGAATACTTGATGAAATTTGTAGGGCCTTTATTGGCGGTTCTTATGGGTCGATAATATATAGGGTGTTCCATTTTAAATAAGGAAGATTTTGCAAATTTTTATTGACAATGTGTTTCTCCTGTATATCACAGGTCGATTTCAGATACATCGTTTGAGAAAGTCACCACTGTACAGGGTGGCCAAATAAGAATGCGAGGTACTGTATCTGGGAAACTATCCATCGTAGAGGCTTGCGGAAAAAAAGTTATTACTAAAACGGCCAAGAGAAAAACCTGGAAAATATTTTCAAGTTTCTGAAATGGCCGCTAGGGGGCGTAACTGCAATCTTGAATCTAAGAAAGGGATGTTTCTGTGAATTCCGCTATATTAACGTAACAAAAAAATACCTCATCTTTAAAGTAGAGGATAATCTGAACCTTTTTTGTTTGACAATTTTTACTGTATCTCTAAAAATAAAGTGGGGGTGGGTATTCAAATGTTTCAGTAAAAAACACCCTGTATATTCGAAACGGCTAAGCCGATTTTAACAAACTTGGGCTAGTTGAAAAGAGCTATTCTTGGGCTACAAATGTTATAATATTTGAAGTTTTGTTAGTTTCACATGTCGCCGTCATAGGGCTTTTCTTTCGACAATTCGACAGAAATGTTTAATTTTCTCAAAAAAATTAATTACATTGGTATGATTTCTTTTTCATGAAAACGTAGCTAAATGATGCCTAAACAAGCTCGCGAAAACCGCATCTCGATATCTTGTTCCTAACCTAAAATTTAGGCCAAAGAAAATTTTATACGGAAATCCCTTAAATTTTTATTTTTTAAACTAATTAATTCCTTTTATTATGTAAGTTGTGGCCCTAAAAAGGATCGATTTAAAAAAAATAGGTTTTTAATGTCCCCGTAAATGCTCTAAATGGTGACCATCACGCTCTATGCATTGCTGAAGCCTCTCATGGGTAGACAAAACTGCAGCTTCAATTTCGGCACTCGGCATGTTACGTAATGCATTAGGAATCCAGTTTTTTATATCTCTCTGGGCGTAGGTTGAGTCTGAAAATCAAGACAAGTTAAGTCTGGTGATCGCGCAGGCCATGGAAACAGACTTCCTCTTCCAATCCACCGCTGTTGTAATACTGCATTAATATGCTCTCGCACAATAATAGCATAAATGTGCTGGGCAAACATCCAAATGTAAAAACAAGTTTTGACGTGTTTCCAGTGGCACATCCTCCAACAACAACGGTAATTTATTGGCCAAAAAGTCAAGAAAGATATTGCCGCTTAGGGATTGCTCGAAAAAATATGGCCCAATAATTCGGCCTCCCAGTATGCCACACCACACATTTAAACTCCAACGTCCTTGGTGCTGAACTTCACGCAACCAATGCGGATTTTCTGCAGACCAATAATGCATATTGTGCAGATTTTAGAGGTGGCTTCATCGGTCCAAATAATTTGAAATAAAAATTCTCCATTATAGTGCGAGAGCATATTAATGCAGTATTACAACAGCAGTGGGTTGGAAGAGGAAGTCTGTTTCCATGGCCTGCGCGATCACCAGACTTAACTTGTCTTGATTTTCAGACAACCTACGACGAGAGAGATATGAAAAACCGTAACATATTGAGAGCCGAAATTGAAGCTGCAGTTTTGTCTACCCATGAGAGGCTTCAGCAATGCATAGAGCGTGATGGTCAGCATTTACGGGGGCATTAAAAACCTTTCTTTTTTAAACCGGTAATTTCTAGGGCCATAACTTACATAATAAAAGGAATTAATTATTTTAAAAAATAAAAATTTAAGAGATTTCCGTATAAAATTTTCTTTGGCCTAAATTTCAGGTTAGGAACAAGATATCGAGATGCGGTTTTCGCGAGCTTGTTTAGGTATCATTTAGCTACTTTTTCATGAAAAAGAAATCATACCAATGTATTTAATTTTTTTGAGAAAATTAACCATTTCTGTCGAAATGTCGAAAAAAGCCCTCTAGCGGCGACATGTGAACCTAACAAAATTTCAAATATTATAACATTTGTAGCCCAAGAATAGCTCTTTTCAACTAGCCTAAGTTTGTTAAAATCGGCTCAGCCGTTTCGAATATATAGGGTGTTTTTACTGAAACATTTGAATACCCCCCCACCACTCTATTTTTAGAGATACAGTAAAATTTGTTAAACAAAAAAGGTTCAGATTATCCTCTACTTTAAACATCAGGTATTTTTTTGTTAGGTTAATATAGCGGAATTCACAGAAACATCACTTTCTTAGATTCAAGATTGCAGTTACGCCCCCTAGCGGCCATTTCAGAAACTTGAAAATATTTTCCAGGCTTTTCTCTTGGCCGTTTTAGTAATAACTTTTTTTCCGCAAGCCTCTACGATGGATAGTTTCCCAGATACAGTACCTCGCATTCTTATTTGGCCACCATGTACAATATTTGACCAAAAATAAATTTTAATTAGACTTGGTATAACTTCATAATTTCAAATATTCTGAGAGACGAATATTGGAAAAAAAACTTGTCATGCTAACAATCTCGAAAACCGTCAATATTTTCGAAATATAAACATGCATAAAGTATCTTTTATTTTTCATGTAGAAACCGAAAAAGTGATAAAAAATACAGGTTGCCGTTTAAAAAAAACAAAGTTGGGACCCGCCCAGGAAAAATTGAACATCCTGTGTGACTGAAATTTTTTTTATTTTGTCGAGCTCGATCAATAAGGTAACATTATAGAAAATTGCACTGTTGCACGACCGTGTATATTATGCAATTTAGCATTATAATATGGCAGTGTGGGATCACACTAAAAATTGAATAAACTTTAGGGAAGAATTTTGTTTTTCCTCGCACTTTACTCGTCCAACACCGAATTAAAAACGAAAAGAATGCATACAGGGAACGAGTACACTGTACAAACACCCGTTAGTTCATAAAAAAAGTGCTCGAAAAGAAAAAGGGAAATTGATTTTCTCGAAAATTTGTCATATAACTACAGTGAATTCTTAGGGATTCAATGCCTCGCTTTCAAACTTTTCATTGTTAGCCGAAAAACAGGTAAATCTCCAAATTTATGGTCCTTCTATGGAAGTGATTTATGCCCCCACTTATTGTCCCTTGACATCTTTATAAACACACTGCCAAATAAATGATTTTACGATACCAATAGAAATTTTATGATCTGCATTTTGGTTTGAATTATGGCTGCACGTTTAGAAAGTATTTCGTTATGTCCTCTTTCAGAGAAATAAATTACATAGGCGTAACCAGAAATGTTTTGATACGAGTGACTGTATTGAGATTAATGGGATTTCTTAAAATGCGTGCTTTACAAAAAAAAATAATATTCATTAAAACCAACTGTATATGAGGTTGTTTCAAATTTTAAAATTTAATTACCAATTTCTTAAATCCATTTTTTCGAGTAGTCAAGATCAAACAGTGTTACCGCGCGAGTACAATAGTCAATTAGAATTTTTGCCGGGAGCTAAAATTCAAAAATATGTTTATTGACTTAACTATAAAAAAATTACACCTGTATTAACTAGAAAAGTATACGGGGTGATTCATATAGCGGGACGTTGAGGTTCTTAGAAGTATAACATTTTGTTTTGGATATTACGTATTATTTAAATTCTGATATAAAATAAAACTTTATCTAAAAATCAGCAATAAATTGATATTGGTGTACCTCAAGGCTCAATTCTGGAGCTAGTACTTTTCGTTTTGTTGATAAATGTTTAAATTATAGCCCATTGTGTATGCAGATAACACTTTCCTTATTTCTACAACTCATTTTGTTTTTTCTAGACCTGATGATAATCGATTGACCGAAGCTAGTTGGCGCCCTTATATACTTTCAATATTCAAAATTTGTTATGATTTAGAAACAATATTATCAATGTGTGTCTTAAATGTTACTTTGGAATCAAATAATATACCAAGATCTCGAACACTATCAGCCACTGACAAATTAACATTTTTTACTTGGTAAAAGTATTAAATTGGATTTATAATTATCGAAAATGTGATTTGATAACAGTTGTTTATATTTAGATGAGGCATATTTATACCGCACCAACGGGACAAATTGCTCAACTCAAATCTATTTGCAACAGTTCAGCATCACATACATTGTCGATGATCCTATAAAGTTTGAAGTCATCTGCAAACATCAAATAGCAGCTGTGTTGTATTATCTCTGATATATAATTAATAAATGATAAAAAGAGTTAGTAGTAGTTGACCTATATGGGATTCCTGGGGAACCCCAGACGTTACAGAAATTTCTGATGACACAGAACCAGCTTATTTGACATACTGGGTTCTAGCTCTCAAGTAAGATCCGATCCAGTACAAAAAGTTACTGCCAATGCCTAACACGGAGAGTTTTGCAATTAGAAGGTCACGATTGACTCTATCAAATGCTTTTGAGAAGTCAGTATAAATAGAGTCATCCTGACGACTGTCCTCCAAACTGTTTAAAAGAAAATGTTGATAACTAACCAAATTTGTGTCTTCCCGAAGATCTTCCTGAGATGAAGCCATGTTGGTTTTCATTAATTACGTTCCTTGTGTCATGAGTAACTTTCTTAGTGATCAAACAGTCAAGTAATTTGGGGTTTTAAGATTGCTTACTCACGGGACGGTAATTCTTTATGTCGTATCTAGTCCCAAATTTATGGATTGGAGTGAGAAAACTTTGTTTCCAAAACATAGGAAATGTTCCCGATGATGGAGAGATGTTAAAAATGATTTGAAGGGGTTTCGCCAGAGTGAATACACAATGTTTTATGAAATATAGAGGAATTCCGACAGGGCCACTAGAAAGTTTTTCATAAGTTGGTCAATTACTTCAGTTATTTCAATGAAATAATTGCAAACATTGAAACACTCTCTGTTTTCATATTTGGGTGACATTCTCATCAGTGTAAGTTGTGGAAAAATAGTTATCAAAAAGATTCACAATTTGCCTCCTCCAAAAACATGCTGGAGGGTAAGTTATATAATTTTCTTTTACTATTCACATAATTCCAAAAGCAACGAGGATCATAAGCAATATTTCTTTTGATTTTTTCAACATACCTTTCATGACATTGGGTCTGAAGCTGATTACATCTTCTTCGGAGGTTATTAAATTGATGATAATGGTCTATGTCTCCTGTAACTTTGAATCTTTTATGAGCTACCTTTTTTTCAATTATTATTTTCCTAAGTTAAGTACTGTACCACAAGGGAAAATTTGAGGTTCTAACTTTTTTCACTGTTACGAACATATCAATTGAAGAGTAAACTACTTCATAAATATTGAGTATGTTAAATTTGACCGAATCACCCTGTAGTTGTAGAGAAACTACTTTTTAACCTAATTTAAAATAACAGTTGTCAAGACTAATACATTAAATAATTTAATTAAGTCTCGAAAATACCTCATTAAAATATTCTAATTGGGATATAATGCTGCCAATAAAAAATTAATCGAACATTTTATTAACTGTCCATTTAGGAAATACATTATTGACGAATGGTTTTGCGTGAATAGAAAAGGTAAAAGTCAGCTTGGCAAATATAGATGTAACGAGTGGTCTTTAAATTATGGGTATAGGGATAAACATTAAAATGACAATTTTTTTTAATTAAATAAAAACTAATAATAAAAGAGTGAGTAAAAATAATAAGAAGCGTAGGTGGCTGTAAGTGGTAATTAACCTTCTAGGTCCCCTAACACCCGTGCAATGTGATATTTAAAAAAAATTATCGATAATGTACTACCAACTAACTCAATTTGCCACCGAAGAATTCATAATATGGTTCAGCCTCCAATTATCCTTAATCCGAAGGGATGATGTCTCTACGCAAATTTGCATACCTGTCCCTACCAATTTACATATTTTTCGAATTTTGCACATCTCTGAGCAAAATGTACAGGACCGGGTACATCTTCTAAAAGAACAAGTTTGGAACAACACCTGTGAGAGAGACTGTCTCAACTCAACAAGCCAGGATAATTGCAGGAGAGAAGATGCTTCGTAGGCTCGAGAGTGAAATTAAAAAAATATAACCAACCTTCAATTAAAACTTGTTAGTTTGTATATTTTAGACTCGACAAGCTTCGCGATGTCGTTGCCGATGCTTGGTCGACGCTTTTTTTGTTCCATATCGATATATATAAAAACATTCAGCATAATTACGGTCCTGTAAAAGTTTCCTCACAACCATACTATGAAACCTGGTTTATAAATCACAAATCAGAGAACACAACTAAGACCATTTGCATTCCGAACTTGATAATTATTCAAAATTTACGATTTTCGAAACGCGTTTATTTAAAAAAAAAATTCTGGTTCTTTTTTTTTCTTGCGGTTTATCTTTTTCTTATTCACGAACATGGACATGTTTTGGTAGCACTGCGGGACATAATATACGTCATGGAAGGATTTCTGTTGTGACTGCGAATGGTAGACATAACAACAAAAATAAAATTATACATGTGAGTAACGCGACAAGTAAAGTCACAGGGGCGTTATTTGTGGAATGTAGTGTGTTACGAACCGTCTTATTTATTTTGTTAGCCATTTTTAAACTTTTATAATTGTTATATTTGTATACAAATTACGGCATTGCTTTAATATAGGTATAGGGTACGAAATTGATTTATTTGTATAACAAATAATAACAATAACACAAAACAAACAAACGATCCCTATAGTAGCTCCAAGCTAGACTAACCGTGGGTTGCAATTTAATTCCAGATTCCCGGTCAGGCGAACACAAAGATACACAAATAAACAAAGTTGACTCTGGCTTTTTCGTAATATTTCTAGACTATTTCCCTCGTCTTAATTTCCACCAATCACAAACGCGCAATTTTGAATTACAAATGGTGTCTACATGAAAAAACTGTATGACAGCTCCTGTCAGCAGTTTTTTCGAGTTTACCCGCGGCAAAACTTGACAGCTGTTTAGAGCAACTAAACCTAATCCGGAAAAATTGGGCGTGGAATATGAAGAAAGACGATGAAAATTACAAAGAACTAGTTTTGAATACAATGTGGAACACCGTTGCAAAAAAAATACAAGAGATGTATTTTATGAAGTGAAAAATAATTTTTGATCCTTTTAAAGATATTATCTTCAAGTCTAGTAGGGAAGCTCGTATTGCGAAACGAAGGAATTTGCAGATGTGCGCCAATAAAAGGAAATCGAGCTCTGCTTCATTAAAATTGGAAAAATACTACGCAATGGTTTTATTATGGGACGAAGACACTCCGGCGGGACTCCAGCAAAAATTTTACCATATCGCTTCAGTAGAACTTGCCTGGAGAGGTGGAGAAGCAGTCAATTGCAGAGTACATTATTTTAAAGAGGAAGTGGATAATTCTGGGATTAAAACAGTTAGATAACATAGTTACATATTTTTTAAAATAACTGATTTTCAAAAATCCTACTTTTTAGGAAGAGTATAATTTAATCATTTTTTCAATAAAACGGCCTAGGGCGGAGAAAAAAAATGGCCGATAGTAAATGGCTGGTTCCCAATACGAAGAACCCTACCTTTTGTCCAGTCCGTCTTCTTAAAATTCTAATGGTTAAACGTTCATCTAGAATAACAACTGATAGATTATTATTATATATTAACAGTAAACCCATCATGGAACAAAGAACAATCAAGTGGATGGTACAAAAACACTCCAGTGGGAAAAAACGAACTTTCGAAATGGACTAAAGAAGCAGCAGAGAAATACAAAAGAAATAAAAATAACAAACCACTCTATGCGGTCGGCAGCAGTCAGTAACCTGGCTAAAGGAGGGCTTGGTGAACAACAATTAATTAAAATTACTGGCCACAGTTCAGCCAACTCAATTAAACCGTATCTGCAAATGGATAATGAGCATTATTCTAACATCATAAACACCCTTAGAAGTGACGCCTCAGAACCTCCAGCTAAAAAACAGAAAACAGAAGGTCCTGCAACCACTCGTCGAGCTTCTCACTCTACAGCTGGACCCATCAACAACTAAATATATGTTTTGAGGGTTGGATATTGGTTTTTACGATTTGTGGCTGAAATGATTGGTCCTGCTCTATATGCTCTATAAACTAAATAGCAGATTTTTAGGGAATTTTTTTACAAATAGATTTAGAATTCTAACTTAAGAGGTTGAAAATTCACATAAGGAATGGACACCAAATCGATAGATATTACAGAAATTGTTGGGGACACTTTTTTATATATCTTTCTTCCGATTTGATTTTTTTTCAATTCTCCTATAAATTGTCAACGACAAACTCACAAAGTTGACTCTTCGAATTAACAAGAAAAAAACAATTTAAGTAACTCAATTCTTAAAAAAACAATTCTGTTTCTGTTTTAAAAAACAACCAACTTTAAGGGAGAGACTGTCGTCAAAGTAGTGAGTGCGAGGTAATGTTATATTCTGAAATATTTGGTTTTTAGAGAACGCTCTCAAATTTCCTCTTTCTAAATAAAAGTGCTTGTCATGGCGAAACCAAAACAAACAATGATTTTGCCATAAACCAGATGTGTCGAAAAAGGGGACGGGATGAGGTACAATATTTGACTTTGGAATCACAACCACACACGTCGACCTCGAAAAGACCCAAATAATCGAACGGTCACAGAGTTTTTATGTCGGCTGTGACTGAGTTTACTAAAAGGAGAGAAAATTATTTAAACATTATACACAAAGTTTGTTAAATGGGAAAAAAAGATGCGTATTTTCAAGTCAAATTGATTGGTTTGTTCAAAATTAAAATATCAGGTCCGGTTTCTGAGATATTTGAGGAAAACCAAAATTTTATTTAATTAATACCTTAATTTTGAAAGATAGAAAAAAATTTTCTTAAATAAATACAATCAGAAAATTAAAATTTATTTAAACTTGCAATATTGAAGAAGAACAGTTAGAAATTAGAATGTATTAAACAGTCATTGTGAATTATTTTAATTTACATCCAAAATACGCTCAAAACCTAAGTTGTTTAAAAAAATATTCAGGATAAAATTGAACAGGACTGTACTTAGAAAAATTCCTAAACTGCAATTCCTTGGAATAATCTAATAAAAAACTAATTATTCTATATGTTTGGATAGAGAAAAAACGGGTATTTCAAAAATGAAATAAAAAGTACAGGTCCGTATTTAAAGAAATAGTTGATGGTAGCACTTCAAAGACGAAACGTTGTTTTAAAAAATTGGATACGCTATGTTAAGCGATGTTTGGGCTCCAATAAAAAAGCTTTATAAACTTTTTTTCTATCTTAAAAAAATAGTGTGTTAATCGTCAATTTCGGTTTTTCCCAAATATCTCCGAAATCGGCCCTGATATTTTAATTTTGAAATAAACCAATACTTTCCTCTTGAAAATACACATCTTTTTCCCCATTTAATCAACTTTGTATCTATAACGGTTTACCCTGTATGTATTTTGTTTTCGTTGGAAATTTCAAATATGACAATTTGTTTATCAGAACAAAATGCATAAGAAACATAAATAGTATAAGAGATTTAAAAGTCCAATGTTACAAGCCGTAACAAAAAACTAATATATAAAGACTATAAAGACTCTGGATTTTTCAGCCAATCTAAATTACCGTCTTCTGACTCTTAACCAGTGCCGTAAAACTAGGTGGGCCAGAGGTGAATTATTTTTATAAAAAATAATTTTTACCTTAACTTCGTTAGGGATACTATTAGTTGATTGCAAACGTGAGAGGAAACACGATACTGATTTACTGTGTACCGCACATCGACATCCCACCAAATTAATTACAATATAAAGTCAAGTGAACGTGCCAGTAGGCATGCCCAGCATGTTAAATAACCTCTCGGTTTCCAACTCCGTATAGTCGTCCTTTTGCTTCCTTCGAACGACCCATTTGTCTCTTCATATGAATTACTCGCTGTTTGTTAGTCGATTTTTCAAACTTGAATGATTTCTTTGGATGCTTAAAACGTGAGAAACGTTTTAAGAAGCTCAGTTGGAAACTTCTAAATACGTTAACAAGGTTATCATTTAAGCTACGTTGGTTTTTTTTTACCAAGCGCTAATACTGGAGTTAAAGATTTGCTTAAAAAGGACTAGAGTTCGATATACGGGTAGAATAAGCCAAAGGGCATCAGGAAATCTTTTACTCTCCGTAAATCAGCGACCTAATTACTATTTTTCAAGTATAAAATTATTTAACAATTAAATTAAAGTTCTATCACAAGTAGTGTCAAAGTAACACAGATGATTAAACAAAATTAAGTTTATAATAAAGTAAAGTGTAGGTTAATAAAAAACAAAAAATCTACCTATACTCCGTTTGAAAATGCATGATAGCACAGTTTTGATGGCAAAGGTCTTTATACCGGATTATTCAATGCAGAAAAAGTAAATGTTGATACCTTTTTATCTGAATTTTCACTAGATTTTAGTATGACCACCTCGAAAAATCTCGAATACAATAAATACGTCATAAAATGTAAATAAGCAAACCCTAAGGGATTAACCAATAATTCTATACCTCAGTGACGGGGAACACGAAATTACTAGATATTAGGTTAGGACATTTCCTTAAAATTTAATAATAAATATACACAACCAAATTTTTGATATGGAGTCACATAATAGTTGACGAACGTCTTGAAGTTTAAATGTTTAATTGTTTCTCGCGACATATCCCTTCATTTGAGCACAGATTAGTTCAATGGGGTTAAGTTCACAGTGATAAGGTGGTATAGTAGAACCCACCGCTTTATGAGAAAGAAAAAACGCTATAATAACAGCAAAGGATACCGCCAATAGAAGAAATACTGATTGATCTGGACATTTTTGAGTATTTTAATGTCGAAAACACCGTACACTGTCCATATACGTAAAAATAAAATGATATTTTGTCTATTAGGACCACTGTGCAAAGATTCAATAACCAAGTTACTGGAGATCGTTAGGGGTAATTTGCGTAAAATTTCTATATTGATTAACTTTCTTTAATATGAATTTACATTTTAATTTCTATAACGCATATTAGATTTGAATAGAGGTTGACCACTCCACCTGGCCTATAGCTTCATTTTCTGATCTCTTGTGAGATTCAGAAACGTTGCTAATTAAAATTTTGTCTCAAATTTTAATTCTAAAATTTAAAACACGGTGAATAAAGTCATATTATAAATTAATTAAGCTTACCTACCCTATCTCAACCCTCACCATCGGAATCACTGTCATCAACATTGATAATAAATTTGGTCGGACTCATTATATAAGAATTTTCTTCTTTGATGACATGTTTGATTTTTTTCTGCCAATCATCAGCTGAAATTTTGTTAATTTCTTCTTTTACCAAATTTGCTATCAACCCATCAAATTTGGGAAACACGTTATGACGCCTTATTCTTTTTTTAAGTTGTCCCCAAATTAATTCTATGGGGTTAAATACACAAGAATAGGGCGGAAGGCGCAATACCTCGTGGCCCCTTTTTGATGCCAGGAATCTTTGGGACTACAACCTGATACCACATAATCCATTGGAATATCATTTAGTGATTGTTCCGATTCTTTAGATCCACTTAAAGAAACTGTATTTTCCCAAGGACGAAAGATATTGAAATTGACACCGAATAAATAAATAAGAAGTACACTATAACAATGTTTCAAAATAAAAAAAGTATGTATATACACGGAAGCCAAGAATAATATTAATTGAAATAAACTAACGCCACGAATCACCTACCACCTACTATTCACTAAATCAAAAATCAGGTGCGAACACAAGCACAGTGTATCACTGTATGAATATTTTCCTAGCCCTCACTACTGAAGACAATATTTGTCTAACTTCCTACTTCCTACTTTAATTGCAGAACAAAATGATCCCGCTTTATACAAGTCGCTAATACCGACAAAGACACTTGTCGGCACATCTACAAGCCGCCAAAGTAATCTGTCTGCACATCTGAGAATTTTGTTTCTGCAATTGAAAATGTAAACACTATAACCACACTTCCATTGTCGCCTCTTATGAGTGTAACCTCACACTCCACAGTTTAGTTAAATTAATTTAAGACAAAATTTTAATTATCAATATTATTAATTCAAATCTAATATGCCCTATAGAAATTAAAATGTAAATTCATATTAAACTCATGATTAATAATTATACGCCATTCTCCCATATAACGATATCCAGCTAAGTTGGTTATTGAATCTTTGCACAGTGGTCCTAATAGCCAAAATATTATTTTATTTTTATGTATATGGACAGTGTTCGGTGTTCTCGACTTTAAAGTGCTCAAAAATGTCCAGATTCATGAGCATTTGTTGTTGTTGTTGGCGGTAATCCTTTGCTGTTTTTTCATTCTCATAAAGGATTGAGTTCGACTATAACCTCAACACTTTAACTCCATGTTCTTTTGTTATTTCATCTACACTATACTTCTTAAATTTTGGTGAATTTGAGTAATCCCTCTTCTGCCACTATTTCTTTGGTTATTAGCCAATCGGAGAGTTCTTGCTTTTTCCATTTAGTGTTAGGTAACGGTTCCTTTAATCTTGAATGGTAACTGGCATTGTCCATAATTATTACAGAATTGGTCGGTAATAAATCTATCATTTGACTGAAATACTCCTCAAAAACATCAGCAGTCATTTCCAAATGGTAGTCTTTCGTAGAATTTGAAGCAAATTCTAACAAGCCTCTATTAACAAATCCTTTATCTCCTCCAATATGAGTGATAATTAAACGGGGACCTTTACCATTTGGAAATTTTAAGCCAGTAGACAAACCTGACGAGCATTTGTAACCTGTTTATCTTGCTAAACTTTTTTTACAAAATGTCTTTCATTTATCCATGTTTTATCTAAATAAAAATATTTTTGTCTTCTCTTCTTAATTTTCTAATTTCCCTTAAATATTGCCTCCTCCAACAAATAATTTCATCTTTCCCTATGAGCGCAGATTTTCTATCGTTCTTTTCCCAAACGAAGTCTAATTCATGTAAAGTTTTACACAATTTGTCTCGTTTAACGTTTGACAAAGTTTCGTCTCCATTAATGTCTACTAAAAGTTTATCCAAAGTAGGTATCTTTTTTGTAAATAAAACGAATGCACTTTTCTTCGGATCAGTTGTTTCGTAGTACCGTCTATTTGTACTGTACTGTAATACTTGCTTCAAAAGTCTATAAATGGTAGCTTCTCCAACTCCGGTCATATATGAACACTTAGAAACTATACTCCGAATAGTACTATTGAAATATTCATGTACTAGAGCGTCATGTACATTTAACACTAAAGTTTCATATGCACGGTTAAATTGCACTTTAATTTTATTGCACACATTCACTTGATCAATATTGCTTTTTATCGCCTATTATTACAGAACTAACAATTCTGCGTGTTACAATCACAGGACTACACAAACAGAAATGTAAATTTTAACTAAAATAATTTACAATCTGCACAACACTTTCTGCCAATTAGAAATTTTAATCCTTTCTAAGAAAGTTGAGGGCTACTTAAATTGATCTTGAATTGTAAATATTTTCTACCTGTAGAGATTACATACTTACCAAGAATTGAAATAAATTGGTATTTTTAAAAATTTTAGAAAGAAAACCCAAGATTTCATTTTGGAACAAATAATGCTAAACATTTTATTTTAGAAATTATCTGCCACTGATTTATGATGCTATATTGGGGTTTATCTTCTGGGTCATAAAAATTTTGCAATCAATCATTTTCAAACAGAGTATAATAGAGTCCAATTTTCTACTACAAAATCAAAACTTGCAGACTTTTATTTAAAAAAATATACAATGTATAGTAAATCTGTAATTTCGAAAATCATATTCTGGATACGCCTCTGCTTTCGTATAAATCAAATAAAAAATTTTCTTCAAAATTTAATAAACTTTTAACCAAAAGCTTTCTCAAAGAAAAAATAAAGCACATATTTTTATAAAGGTACACAGTTTATGTAAAAAGCCGTTTTCTAAAACTGAAATTTAATTAAACAGAAAACAAATGAAAAGGGGGTTTATTAAAGCAGGCGAAACTGGTAGTTTCTGCTCGAAACGTTTACCAGCTCTAATTAAAACAGCTCAACGAGAAAATCACACAGGTAAGAATGGTAGTGCGTATGAAAATAATTAGTATACCCACCTATCATCATCTTGATGCTAAGAGCGAATTTAATGAGGGCCTAATTAGAATTACCTGTAAAAACGAAATTAATATACTTATTTCCACCAATGGACATTTTCCAATCAATTTTAATGTTTTACAATCGTAAATCAAAGCTGGGAAATTCCTAATGATTTTTGTTTGTCATATATTTGAACGCGTATTTGAGTTAATTAAAAAAACTTTATAAAAAACGTTTTTTCAACGCCCTGTATCTTCAAGAGGGAACCCTTGGGCATCATATGACAATTTTATCTAAAAACTGTCCCAATAATCTCCCCGTGAAATATCATAAGGGTGGATTAAACGACTTGTGGTCTAAAAATTAATGAAAAACAATTTTTGGAGATCTTTTGGAAGGAAAAAGTTTGGGATATGAATGAAACCAGAATCTTCTGGGACTACCCTCGTATCTTCTAATTCTATTCATTATTTTTCGTAACGATCGTTGCTTCTTTTGTCAAAGTGAACGTAACGCGCTTGCTAATAATTATAAATGGGAGTTTAATTGACATTTAAATAAGGAAACAAATTTTTGTAGTGACTTCTTGAGGTCGAACCATTTCACTTTTGATCGTGAAAGTAACAAGAAAATGTTATGAATAGGCACATATGCGCGTGGGTGAGAGTAAATCGCCTAAAGCTCTATAGCTTTACATACACGATACACCATGGGTGCACACATGGATCGAGAAAGGAAAACAACAAGAATAAAACTAAACAATTCGGTGTTTTCAATTTTTTTGAAAGCCATGCTAGAAGACAACCCTTAGATGGCATATACAAGAAAAAAATTGAAAAAAAAATAAAAGTAAACACTCCAGAGTTATTCTATATTCAATTTCAAATTGAGACTTTTGCTGCGTAAATGGTCAGCGCCAAGATGGTGGCATGGTTATACGTCACTGCTCATATAGAGGTTAAAAGTTAATGGTCGATTTCTGTTCCTGAATTTCAAGCGTTTCGACTGATTTTATCAATAAACACGTTAAACACCCATCAAAATGCAGAAATCACAAAATAAGTGGTGTTTTGTTCCAAGGTGTACCAATACTTCTCTAAGTACGCCACATAAGACATTTCTCTGTATGCCACAAGATGCATCTCGAAAAAGAAAATGGTTTAAAACAGCTAGAAGAGATATACCAAAATCGAAATTAATGTTTTTCTGCTGTGAAGATCATTTCAAGATAAGCCTATTTGCCTAGCATCTGTCATATCCGTTATTTATAAATTATTTGAATGTGCTTTCACGAACTCATTTTCACCAACTTTCAAACTCATCTTTCATTATAAATCGTCAAAAATTTCAATTTCAATTCAAGTTCTGATGCCAACCTCCTATTTTACAATGATACATAAATTACATTGATATTTGCGTAATGAAAACACCGAATTTCGGGATACAAATATGGCGAAACTTTTCGCAATTTCTTATCCAGAGATATTTTCTTTTTGTACTGAAAATTTCACACCAACATTTTTTAACCAATAAGAAGCTTTCGTTTCAGCTCGTTACTGTAGCAACCAAAAAACTTGGCGATAGTATTTTCCTATCCTGGGCTGTACCACAGCGATAGTATTTCTGTCAAGTGTCGAATTATAAAAATATACCGGTCTTACAGAAATGTTATGTTATAATTTTTTATATTACTTTGATGTAAAATTTTCTTACCGAATCTCCCACGATCTTGAATTACTATCTGGAAATATCTCCTCAAGCATGAATTTTTTTAAAAAAGTTCATGCTTTCGGAAATATTTCCGATGGTAATTCAAGCTCTAGGGAGATTACAAGTGAAAAAAAAGGATCAGAAAAAAGTTTAGGTAAACCCAGAAAAAGATGGAAAGAAACGCTCATTGAAGATTTGCAAGACGTAGAAGTTATAGTGCAAGGCGATCATACTGAAATTCTACATATGATTCATCGTTTCTAGTAAATTCGTTGATCTTATTCACCTGACTATGGTCTCCAATCAAAAAATTATTTTACGCACGCCTATGTACGCATCGTTTAAGGAGTGAAAAGCTCGTCCCGTTATCTATTTACCTATTCATTAAAATCTCTATCTTCAAGAAATTTATCAGCGTAATTGGATACTGGAAGATTGAAATTCGTACTCGATCTAATAAGGAAAATAAAATATTAAAGTTACTAAAAGGACATTAGACCAGTAGCCTAGTCAAATGGTAGTTTTTCCAAAACATGAGAGCGGTAGAAAATAGAGAATAGAGAATTATATGTTTTTCGGGGTGCTGAAACGAATCTGAAGTTTGCTTCCTCGAAGCAGGACCGGAACAGGCCCAAAAACGCAAAAAACCTCAAAATTTTCTGAGTTTTTCCGGTTTTCCGCTCATGTCTTGCAAACGACGCATCGTACGGAAAATGTCGCGGTATTTAAAGTTGAAGAGTATAAAATTCTGCGTTGAATGACGTCCCTAACATCCTAACCTCAAAATTTATAAGGTCGCCATCGTCAATCGAAAAAAGCCAATTCAAGCGTAGTCTCGCATCTAAAGTAATACCTGTACACTTAGCTGAATTAGCATAAAGGATCTGGGTATTATTTATTCTGACTGGTATATACTCGTTGTTTTTGTTAGTATAATTAACATGTACCGATTTATTTTCATTTAATTTGATTCTCCAACATTTGGTCCAATTATTAATTCTAACTAACAATGTTTGTAGTTTTCTTGCAGCCTCTTCGTGGGTTTTCCCTACTGCCATGATAGCGGTGTCATCTGCAAAGGTGGCAATTGTATTTTGCTCTAATTCAGGAGTATCACTAGTGTATAATAGGTGTAGGTCTGGCCCTAATACACTTCCTTGTGGTATTCCTGCCTTAATTTCTTTAATTTTAGATTTTCCTTGTGGTATTCCTGCATTAATTTCTTTAATTTTAGATTATGCTTCTTCCTGTTTAATCGTAAAGTATATTTCTGATATATATGATGCTAATAATTCTGAATACTGTTTTGGCAATAATCGATTCATTTTGTGTTTGATTCATGCCAAATTCCATCGAAAACTTACACTATATCAAGGAACTTTTTTTCTTCTAAGGTTTTTTCGATGATATTAGTTATTCTATGGATATGGTCTATAGTTGAATGGTTTTCTCTAAATCCAAAGTGGTGTGATGGAATTATTTTCTTTTCTTCTATTATAGTCTTTTTAGTAATATTTTTTCATACAGTTTCGAGATTACAGGATGTAGGGATATAGGTCTGTAAGACGTAATTTCATGTGGTGGTTTCGATGGTTTTGGTATCACTGATACTTTCCACATCCGTGGAACATATCTCATTCTAAATGATGCATTAAATAGGTATGTAAGTTTTACTATAGGTTTCCTCGGAAGTTGTTTTAGTATCTCTCCCGTAATAAGATCGAACCCAGGCGCTTTCTTAGGGTTTATGTTTTCTTTTATTTCTGTATTTCTTTTGGTGAGGTAATGATGATGTCCCTTTCTTCTATCTGCTTCTGCTTCTTAAATTGAGTATTAAATAGTAAGAGATGTTTCCTAATTCTAACTGTACCAAATTTCAAATTTCATACTCGTACTCATTATGTTTCAAACCTGTAATTTTGATAACTTTACCACACTTATATAGATAAATGGACATTACACATACAGGGTGGGCCAAACTTCTGGCCTCGGAGGATTACGTCGCTGTGGTAAGAGAAAAAAATTTTCAAATTTTGTGTGAGCTAGTACAGTTACTGGGTGCACATTTTGAAATTAGTTTCGATTATACAGGGTGTTCCAAAAACTCGTGGCAGCACAAACTTACATTTTTTTAAATGGAACATACTATATTTTATTCAAGAATCGAAAAGATCTCATCGAGAGCGTTAGAAAAATATAGCATGTTAATATATTATACGGGTATTTCAAAAAGATATGGCCAATTATTATAAAAAATGACCCCATCTTTAACACTCTGTAAAACAGTAAATCAAAATAAATCAACAGGTCTTTGTACTCAAATGTCATTCTCTATATCGTTGGCTGTGCTCACTATTAATTACTTTATTTACTTTAATACAGGGTGAAACAGAACTCAAATCAAGCAATATCTCAAAATTTTCAAATGAATCACCCTATAAGTCTTTTTACAATTTGTTAGTACTATTAATAAGCTTTCAAACGATATAGTATATGGCTTGATTATATTTCGTTTACCAAGTAGGCTAGTGTCAAAATAGTATCTACTATACTGTATTTGAAAATCAAGAGAGAGTAAATTCCCAGAAATGTTTTGCAGTTATCAGTGTTAAAGGCAGTAAACCATAGACGTGCGTTTTCAAAATTAAATTAATATGGAAATAGAAATATTTAATTTGTTTTAGTTATTTATACCTAGATTACCAATTTTAGATAGATAAACATAATTCGTAAGTAGTAATTTAATTTGGGTAAAATGAAGAAAAAGTCAATATTATTTTAGGCATTTTGTTTTAGGCATATGTTTATTTACAAAATATGTATATAATATGTACAGATAATTACAATTATTTATAAATTAATATGAGGAGCTAAAAAAACAATTAAGTAGGTATATGAGAAAAAAAAAACCAACCGCAAGGATAAAATTTGACGAGCAACATGCAAAAAATACGACAATATTAAATCTTAAAAAATAAAAATCTAAAAATAAAATTAAAGTACATAAATTAATAATTTTAAAGTTATGGTTCCTCGCACTCTGTGTCAGAAGATTCACCATCTGATTCTAGAGAAATTACAATGGGCTCTATAGTAATATCAATTGTGTTATCTAGCTCCCACATTTTTTTTTCTATTTCTGTAACGTGTCTAATACATTTTTGCCAATTTTCACTTGTTACTTCAGATATTGCCTTATTGAAGAGATTTTTAACATCTGATAATTTAAAAGTAGTGTTATTTCTGGCAACATAACCTTTAACTTGAGTCCATATTAATTCTATCGGATTCAGCTCACAATGGTAGGGTGGTAAACGAAGGATTTCAATTTCTCGTTTTTTGGCTATCTCCTCAATATTATATTTTTTATAATTTTGCTTATATTTTTTAGCAATAGTTAACAATTCTGCCCTCAGCATTGTATTGTCAAAGGCTAAATTTTTAGAAGATAACCATTTTGCAATTTCACCCTTTTTCCATTTAGTGGTTGGTAAAGTGGTAACTTGCATTGTCCATTACAATAACCGATCCTTTTGGTATGAATTGAATTGAATTGAATTGAATCATCTGTTCAAAATATTCCTCAAACACGTCTCCATTCATTTCTTCGTGATAATCAACGGTTTTTTTTGATTCAAATAAGAGTAAACCATTCTCAAAAAAACCGTTTGTACTGCCTATATGACAAATAATTAATCTTTTACCTTTTCCTATAGGTTCCTTAAAACCAGTAGTATATCCTTCTAGAAAAGCTTGATGGGATGATTTTATATTTTTGTCTTTCCAAACTCTTCCTACACAACGTCCTTCATTAACCCATGTTTCATCTAAATAATAAATGTTTTTATTTTGAGCTTTAACTTGTATTCTTCTGAGGTACTGTCTTCTCCAACATACAATTTCTTCAGAATCAATTAGCATTGAGTGTCTGCCCATTTTTTCAAATTTAAAGTTTAACTCATGTAACACTTTCCATAGTTTATCCCGGCTTATTGTGGGTAAATCAACATCATTCGTAATGGCTTGCAAAACTTTATCTAAAGTTGGTATTTGCTTGTTTATAAAAAATGAGTGAACAAGCTTACGAATAGCATTTTTAAAAAACTCGTCCACGTTGACTTTTAATAGTTTTGGTCTACCTGGTTTCGGCTTTGGTGAGGTTACTCCACCTGATTTTTCCTCCTTTAGAACTCTATATATTGTAGATTTTCCATATCCCATTGCCTGAGATGTTGTTTCAACTACACTGTCAATAGTGTTTGAGGGATTTTGATGTTTAAAATAGTGGTACACATTCACTACAGCACTCTTTTCATTGAGCGATAAATGGTCTAGTTTTAATTTTTTCACTGGCGTATACTCACAAACTGCTTCCATTTTTAGTCACTACTACTTGTCACGTTTATCGAAAATCAAATAACTGCATTTCTAGAAACTATTTAAGTCAAAATATCTGTCATTAGAAGCTGTTGCCATTCGGAGGTCGTTAAATAACAATTATCCCTTTCTATTCTGGTTACGCCTATGACGCACGTTAATCCTCTTAGGCCTACTGTAGTAACAATGAAAGATCATAAAATAATGTGATAGTCCAAGAAATTTAATAAATTTTGTATTGAAATTAACAAAAACAATTTAGAATGCATTACAAATATTGAAGTTTTACCGCACGTACTGTACTATAGTTTTGCATACCGAATTACTTTTTATTCTGGGAATTTACTCTCTCTTGATTTTCAAATACAGTATAATAAATGTTAAAGACATTTTAGCTATATTCTTCGATTTTGCTCTTAGGTTTAAATAATAAATAACTATAATGAATTTACCACAGGAAGACATGATTATTATGATTTACGTCTTAGGAGAATGCGCAAACCTAAAATGTACAGGACGTTTCATGTAGTAATTTAATACCATTTAATTTGTGTACGTAAAATACATGATTTTTCCGTTATCATAAAATATTTCCATTAACTTATACTCTAACTATACTATATCGTTTGAAAGGTTACTAATAGTACTAACAAATTGTAAAAAGACTTAGAGGGTGATCCATTTGAAAATTTTGAGATATTGCTTGATTTGAGTTCTGTTTCACCCTGTATTAAAGAAGCCACAGATAAACAAAGTAATTAATAGTGAGCACAGCCAACGATATAAGAATGACATTTGAGTACAAAGACCTGTTGATTTATTTTGATTTACTGTTTTACAGAGGGTTAAAGATGGGGTCATTTTTTTATAATAATTGGCCATATCTTTCTGAAACACCCATATAATATATTAACATGCTATATTTTTTTAACGCTCTCGATGAGATCTCTTCGATTCTTGAATAAAATATAGTAGTAGTAGTAGTAACTTTACTAACTCACACAAAATTTGAAAATTTTATATCTTACCACAACGACGTAATGCTCCGAGGCCAGAAGTTTAGCCCATCCTGTATGTTTACTTGATTCTCTAAATAATTTTATTTGATTTTCCAACAGACTTTTCTACTATCTCTTAAATTTCCATCAACAGTCTGATTAAAATTTTATTCGAATATTTCAGTGGCTCGTAAGAAATCGGGTGTAAAACAAGTGAATATATTTCACAAAAACATTATTCAATTTACTTCTGAGCAGTATATCTTTCGAGATATATCGTTAGCCATAACGCATACTTGCAAGTGACATTTATGATTATGGAATGCGTTTCTGTTTTATTGTTTTTGCACAATCGCGTATATGATATTTGCGTGTCTGTTTTTCTTGGAACTGTTTTTGTACACTGATCTCAATGTGCATGAGATAGTTTACTTTGAGATTATTTTCAGTTGACCTACGCATGTAACTATCAGTGGCATATTAATTGATAGGACATCGCGGAATAGATAAAAATGGTATTGTTTAACAATGTCTTATGAAATGATCATGGCATCATTAAATATTTGTTTTTTGAAACTTTTTAACGCGAGGTGAATTTTTTGTGTGTTCCTCTACACCTAAAATTCTATTCAAATATCAAATATCTCCTCAATGAGCTGATTTCAACGATATATCACACTTATTATCTAAGGTAAATAGTAAAAAATCACATTTCTGTAAATTCTGGTGGCTGCTGTAGCTGTAAGATTAACTTATTAAAAAATAACTTACAAGCTCAAGTGAGATCACCCTGTAAGTATGAATTTTTAGCCTGCCTCCAATTAATATAACGGTGCAATATAATCTAATACAGTGTGTAAAAATATTTATTTTACAATATTTTGTTTATTTTTTATTACTAAAGTTGCTATTGGTAAAAATTTATATTTTTACAGTTTAATCGTTTAGTTTCTCGAAAACAATTTTACCTATTACAATTTTGAAAGAGGACGTCAAGATCTACATTATATCCAATATTCAGAAACTTTGACGGTGACTTTTTTTATCGATATTTCAGGCTATTTATGCATGTTAAAAATACATATTTTGAACAAAAAGGCCTGTGGAAACATGAAACGCCCTGTAAGGAAATATATTTTTATTTTATTTATTACGTATGTATTTTGACTACATATATCCGCCAGAAACTTTTAATAATATTTTACAGGGAGTTTGTGGTATACATTTTAAAATTTCGGGATCTTGAACTTTAACGCCCTGTATATCGAAATCTATCCATAGGATAGACAATTTGACGGTGCTCCCGTTTCCATAAGAATGGTGCGGGGTCCTTTAAATAATATGCCCCATTTTCGAGAAAATCTAAGAAAATTATTATTAAAAAAAATGTAGTAGTAGTAGAGTACATTCTCATTCGATGTCTGATGAAATTCATATCAAACGGTCATTAAAAAATATAAAAAAAATCTCTACGCCCCTGCAAATGTCACAATAATTACGAAGGCCATGGCAAATTTGACTTCTTCACCCCGAGCATCAGAAATCCAGCAAAGAGGCTGGCAATAAAACCGAAGCTGTACCATAAATAACCGGTCAAAAAGGCACAATGTCACAAACCTCGAAATAGATAAAGCAGATTTTACTACTTGGTACTTTTTCACTAAATTTCATTTAGCCTTTTTTCTACCTACCTCGGAGGCTTTGCGGCGTTGCCAAATGTCAAAGGACAAATGACAAAGGTCGTTTTTAGCCAAAGGTGTGATTTGTTAATACGAATATTCTGGAAATTTGAAAAATTCTGTCTTATAAACAATTTAGACTTCTATATCTCAAATCGTTTTAAAATGATGTGGTTACAGGTTACAAAATCAACTATGTCAAATTTCAACTATAATTTTCAAAATATTAGTGAAAAGCAGTGGCGATCTAGACTAATTCATTTGGGGGGGGGGCATTCATAATCAAAATAATAATACATACAGTTTATTTGAAACATTAACAACGGCCATCGACATAATACGCCTTGATCTTACTTACTATGAAAACACACCCCGATTTTGCACTGAATTTTGGGGGTGTATTTAAAATTGTATTAATTTAGTTTAAATGATGACAAACTTTCTGATATTGACTTTGCTAATTCTTTTTTTAAATCAATGCGAAAATCAAGAAATTGTCGAGAAGGCGAGTTTTCTATCGTTTGGCCGGGGACCATGGCCCCCTTGGCCCCCCCTGGATCAGCCACTGGTGAAAAGTACATTTTAGACCATCTATAAACGAGTAATATATTTCATTTTTTAAGAAATAATCCTATTAAACGTTAATAAAAGTAATAAGTGCATTTTCCAATTTTCCCGAATTTATAAACTGATCCGGCACCACTGGAGCGCTTAAAGCTCATCTGGCTCGTTCCATACCGTGGTCCTTCGTGGTTCGTCGCCTTCGATTTCAAGCAGTGCTGTATGAAAACACTGAACACCGCATTTTCTAATCTCAGTTCAGCAATAAACTTCGTTGTTCTATGTTATGTGTTCGTTTTCTTGAACTCAGCTGTTTTCTACTCTACGAACTTTTTCGGTCGTTTCGTCTGGGAAGCGAGAATCGTTGGTTCAGTGTAAATATTTATGCTAACTGCCTTTTGGATTTATGCAGTGTTAAATGATATAACGTATTAGTAGTGTTTTGTGCCAAAAATATCCTGGGATTACATGAATAGTTGAAGATATTTCGATATAGTTTTGTACGTTTTTTGAGGTAAGAATATTCAGATTAAAATTTTCGGTGTTGCCGCCGTTTGCGGCTTTTAGGTATTTTGAAAAGTTGGTACGGGATTAGTGTATAAAATGAAAACAACGAGAGGAACTGTTGCATTGTGGAGGAAGTTATGCAAAGTTCCTCGTTTTTAAAGCTTAGAACGGAGCAATAACAGGCTTATAGGATAAACTGAACAGAATCTCCAAAAAATTTCGAAACATTAATGCGTTTAAAATGGATTTAAATAGTTTTCGAGTTGGGAAATTTGGTGTTTTAAGGTTAATTTGCATTTGAAAAGTTGGGACATTTTTTGTTTGTTTTAAAGAGAGTTGGCATTACGAGTTTGATGATTATGTCAAAAATGAATTAATTCCAAACAATAGCTGTTTGTTTAACCCGGAGGAAAGTGTAACTTTTCCTTCCGCATGCAAGTTTTGCTCCCTAGGGAAAAGTGCCACTTTCAACCCTAAAAATATGGAGGAAAAGTCAAATTTCAAAAAATTTGGGGGGATCATTTCGGGTTATCGAAATTATAAATCTGTTTTACTTACATATCAGAATTTATATGTTTATTAATGAAAGTGATAGTGATAATAGGTATTTTATATGTGAAAGTTTTTTATTACTTAGGTGTAAAATATTTTTTTAATTAAGTTAAGTAAATTATATCTGTGATTTTATATTGCTTAACTTTGATACATTTTATATATATGTTCTGCTGTAAATTACTTTCTAACGAACTCTTATGAAGTAGAATAAACGTCAAATTAACGCCTACAAAATTGGCAAAAAGATCAAACTAGGTAGGCAGTAAATGTAATAATATTGTTCACTTCAAAGTGAAGTTTTCTTTTTGCTCGCAAACCAGTTATTTACAAATTAAGCTTAAAAGCACCTACAAACAATGGGTTTATTCGTTAATTCGTCTTTTACACTTGGGGGTTTCAGAGCACCACCAGAGTAAATGCATATTTTTTTTAATTAGTTAAACGGTAGTGCAAAATAAATCTTAAATGGAGTTGTTGGGAGGTAAAATTTTGGATTAATTTTTAGTATAAAAGATTGCGATTGTAGTAAATCATTTTTTTTTAATATTGAAGTGAAATACTATTTTAATGTAATGCAAATCAAATTATATGTTTTTAAATATTCAAATTCTCAACTTCCATACGTTTTATATACAGGGTGTCTCGCGACGAACTTAATCTAGCTGTACATTAAAAACTGCTCGCATGTCAGTTATGAAAATTTGTATGCATGAGTTATAGATTATTTTCTTTCAAAATTGTATGTGTGTGAATTATGTAAAAAAATTTAACTTATAAGTCGACTTCCTCTTCACATAATTGATATAATTTTCCCTTTTTTTCTCTCTCTTTCGTATTATTTAATTTGTGTAAAACATCCAAGGACGAAATTAAATCTTCGAGTGGTGGATAATAAGCTATTGAATTAAGATAAACCTTTTATCTTTTTAATTTGCTTACCGCCACGAAAAAAAATATCTAATATGTACTGCAAACAACTTTTCGTTTATGACCAAAATTCATAATGTGTGTTGGAAACAATAAAAAGATTTGGAGCTTTTATTATACAAAGAAAATCGTGATGTAGGCACAAAATAACGATTATTATTGTGATTGTCAAATAGTTAAAATTACTGGGTTTTTTAAAAATAGATTTCTGAACATTACGTGACCTTCTTCTTATATCCCTTATTTATAATTCTTTTTAAGTAATAAAATATTTTGTCCCCTTATAAAATTAGCCGCAATTTATATTTTTTTCCCAAATTTCCATTTTTTGAGTACTGAAATGAATTAATTTCGTTTTATTAATTCCCAATTAAAGAAGCCTTGCGTCGTACATTTTTTTATACAGGGTGAGTCGCGGTAGACGCGACGGTTCATTGTGGCTAAACGGTTAATATTTTCAAAATTTTGTTTATTCATGGATATGTGGGTTGATAAAGGCTACATTTTAAAATTATTTTGAATTATACAGGTTCTCCCAAAAAAGTGTGGCGTATCAAAGTTATATTATTTCTTATGGAAGACCCTATATTTTAAATTTTAAAAATAATTTTAACTGAAAAAAATTAGACTAATAATTGAAAGCAGTAATGTATTTAGAGTTGTTTAAAATTATACAGGGCGTCCAAAATGGGGCGATGTTCTAATGACACATTCAGACGACAATATCGCTCTTATTTTAAATAGGACACCCTGTATTTTATAATCCTCTTATGAAGCAAATTGCATTGTCTTTTAAAAATTATAAAGGTCTAAATCTATTAATTTTGGAGTTATTTTTATTTTTGTTAAATTTTACATTATTTTTCCACCGTAATGCCTAAATATAACACTCTGTATTTGATCAGCTTAGGCTATGATCCGAAAAAGTTACAGATGAATCCACTTTTTATAATAATGGCTTACTTAACCGTCATAACTTTCATTATTATGATACTCAAAACCATCATTTGTTCCACACAATAGATCATCAGAACTGGTGGAACGTTAATGCATAAGGTGGAATTATACGCGACCAAGTTATTGGCCCATATTTCTTTGATGGTCATTTAAATGGGAGGAAATTTTTAAGAAAAAGTTTCTGGGAACGGTTGGAAAATGTATCATTAGATATTAGACAAAAATTATGTTGCAATAGTCTAAGCTGATCAATTACAGGGTGTTATATTTAGGCATTACGGTGGAAAAATAATGTAAAATTTAACAAAAATAAAAATAACTCCAAAATTAACAGATTTAGTTATAGTAGACCTTTATAATTTTTAAAAGGTAATGTAATTTGCTACATAATAGGATTATAAAATACAGGGTATCCTATTTAAAATAAGAACGATATTGTCGTTTGAATATGTCATTAGAGAATCGCCCCATTTTGGTCGCCCTGTATAATTTTAAACAGCTCTAAATACATTATTGCTTTCAATTATTAGTCTAATTTTTTTTCAGTTAAAATTGGATTTGGCTGATTCCATAGGTTTCCAAGTTATTGGTTTTCTTGTAAGTGCTTCCATATAAATGCAGCAAAATATAGGGTCTTCCATAAGAAAAAACATAACTTTGATACGCCTCACGTTTTTGGGACAACCTGTATATTTCAAAATAATTTTAAAATATAGCCACAAATGTATCAACCCACATATCCATGAATATACAATATTTTAAAAATATCAACCGTTTAGCCTCAATGGACCGTCGCATCTACCGTGACTCACCCTGTATACAAGTCACTTGATAAAAAAAATTGAATTTGTTATACAGGGCACTCTTTAGACTACCCCATTTACAAATACTGCATAAGCATTCCACAAGTGTCCCTATACTTTTCGGTTTCGTCTTGATTACAGTAACATTTAAAAAAAAAACAAAATTGTGGTAAAGTTTCTTGGAAGTTGTCAGTCTATCATGTCCATCTCGTTTAGCGAAAATCAATAAAAAAAATTTATCTCTATACTTACAAATGACTAATAGATATATTTTATTTTCAAAAAAAAAATAAACGCTTGAGTATTGAATACTTGAAACCGTGAAAGATAAGCTACTATTAGCTGAGTCGTGTTTTATTTTTTTTTTCAAGGTACCCCATTCAATTGAATAATCAACGAGCACTTTGAAATCAAAAACTACACTTAATGATTCTTTCTTTAAAACATTTTTGGTAAAATACCACTTAAATAATCCAACCCTGTCATTTATCCTGTTTATAATTAAATACTTTTGAAATTTGGCAAAGTCCATCAAAAGTTTGTCCAACGTTTATAGCTTTTTTGCAAATAAACCTAATTCACTTTTGTTCGTACGCCAATTTTCACATCAACGAAGTTAGGGATAGTAATTTTCAGTAAAAATAAGTCTTTTAATGATTTATTATAAGAGATCGATCTTTCAGGTGTTAATACATAGACACGCCAGAAAATTCACTACCTGCTAATCTATTCTTAAAAGGAAATCATCCATCAAGTTCTTAGTTCTTACGGGTTCTTCAAATAGAAATACTTCCTCTCAGGTATTTCCTATATGTCCATAATAGAAGAGACGTCGTCAAGGGGTATCGTGTGTCCCAAGATATCCTTACCCGGTTAGAAGAACATATACAGTATCGCGAAACTTGCAAAATTATTAATAGTACTCCAAATTAAACAAACAAAGGCTTGAAAATGCCTCAAAGTGAGCCGTCAAATACCCATATTATTAACCTCTTCGCTGCATCCTTTTGATTTAAAAACTTCGCTGAGAGCAAACACAAGATTTTTGAAAAACCGTTTTTAAATGTTTTAAACGCACTGCGAACATTAAAAAACTTTGAATTTAAAAACCAATTACGTTTTCGAGCTTTTTACACTGTACTTCAACGCCTCCTAACGTACACTCGCTCGCAGCCAACGCCAGTCTGAGATATCCACGTGTATAGTGATTAACACAAAAACGCGTAAACCCGTTGGAGGCATTGGCCACAACCCCAGTCAAACGCATAAAAGCGTGAGTGGCAGCGAATGTGTTAATTAGAGATGTTTCTATCAAATATACTATTCTCAATGTTCCTGTGACCCCCCTGTATATTTGTTTATTTAACATTTACCGCTTTTCATTCGTACGGCATACCTGTATGATAAACAGTAACCATCTACCACCGTACGCATTTTATAAAACCATTGTGATAATAGAAGCAGGAGAATCCACCACTTGAGCCATCATAAATCTCTTCAACGAGGGTTGAACTACCCCATAAATTATTCAAATCGCACATGTTAGTCACTGGATATGTGACATATTTCCCCATGTATATGCGAGGTTTTATTCCTTGTGCTCGGGAGAGATTATAATACCTGGAGACGAAAGATGAGGAATTCGAAATATAAAGTCGAGGTAATTCTGTGAAAAATTATAAAACATATTCACACCAAGCGACTAAATCTGTGCAATTCCGAATAATGAAGTGGATGGCGCAATCAAAACTGTCAAATAGATCAGGGCCAATCGTTTTTTAAACAAAAAAAATCGGTTTGGCCCTGGTCTATATACATTTGTGTTACAGTTATTTGATACTTCTTGCAGAAATAATAATAATAATAAAAATAATAGAGACCCAACACTAACAGATGACGCATGCAGAAAATGTCACACAACAAAAGAAAACATACAACATATTACATCCGCTTGCAAGCTCCTCGCACAAACAGATTATTTACACAGACACAACCAAGTAGTCAATATAATACACCAGAAACTTGCAATCACACCATATTACAAATACACACCACAAACAATTCTAGAAAATAACACGCACAATATATACTATGACAGATCCATAATCACAGGCAAAACAATGCATCACAACAGACCAGATATTACACTCATTGACAAACTTCATAAAACAACATACATCATAGACATAGCCATACCTAACACACACAATATTCAAAAAACATATACAGAAAAAATCAACAAATATACAGACCTAAAACATGAAATAAAACACCAGTGGAAGATGGGCAATGTGGTTATAGTGCCAATTGTTTTTGCACGGGTGTCATACCACACACAATACCAGAATCTGCGCTTAATAGACAATATCTGGACCTACAAAATTTTTTGATTCTACCATGCATTTTGTATAACGATAAGAAACATTTACATTTTTCATTTAAAAAAAAAAGTCACAATGTTCTTCGCCAAAACGATATTTGCCCGAAAATTTATTAAATTTAACTAACCGAGTTTCAATATTAAGTCTAGCATAGACATATGAATATTTAACTCGGAAAAAGATTATTAAAACCAAAACTATTACACATATTTTTAGCACATTTTGACAAGTGCCCATTTTAACAGTGTTAGTCAACGTTCCATTAAATATTTACCTAAATCCATGATTTCTGAAATTGAATTGGCAATGTTGTATTTTCAACTTTGAATTTATGAAATCGCTGTTACTTGACAAGCAAATTATTTATGTCCGTCAAATGAACATTTTTTTCCTTTTTTAATACTTTCAGGTTTATTCTGATTGTAAATTGCTACTTGGGATTTGTAGAAAAGTTATGTATGCGTTTGTATTGGAAAAATATGTTAAATAATCGTTTCAACGCACTAAATTTGTTTGTCTTGGGAGTGAGTATCCCAACATACATTTTTTTCAAAAAAAAAAAATGTGAAAAATATTTTTTCGCGCAAAAAATTTCTGTATTGATTTTATCATGTTTTATAGCATCTGTGAAAATTTCATGAAGTAGGTACATGTATAAATGGCGAAGTCTGGCCAATGGTCATTCACGCCGTTTTAATTTATATCTTAATCCTCTCTCAAAATAATTCAAATTCAAGTGGTTCCATTGGGTTAACATCATTGTGATTTATTTGCTTTATTTCTTTTGAATTTGGTTATTAATCGTTCGATTAGGACCTTTATCGGAAGATTACTTTGTAGTGGTCTTACATAGAATAGTTTGAGGCTTTTAAATAATTTTGTAATTTCAGCTAATATGCGGATAAAACAGCTTGAAAAATACTATTTTCTGGAATTAAAAAAAACCAAATAAACACACATAGCACGCGCTTCCTGTGGCTCATCATTACCTTATTCCTCGCGACTAACTTCACCTCCATTTTTTCTCCCATTTTTTCCTACGGCATCTAGCACATTCTAAACGGTAGTGAACATCGATCAGCGGTAGTCGAGTTTTTATGTTGCGTTTTGCGTGCCGGCATCCAACTAAATGCTTTATTACACTGCAAAACGTTCTTCCTCGAAAACTCGTTGTGGGTCATCCACTTTTATGGAGGATAAGGATTTATCGATTCTAATAAACGTACAGGGGACTCGAGATACTGTCCAAAAGGATTGTAGTTTGTATGCAATTTTTTGCTATCTCCAATAATGTAACTATTAAAAACTATAATAGATAAACCATTGAAGGAGTAGTAGATATGAATTTGGGATTTTAATTTAATACTATGTTGTAAAATTAACAAAAATAATATTATGGCCGTGTAAAAGAAAATTGATCTCTAATATATTGTAACGGTTAAATTATGTGAAAAGCCAAATAAAGAGAATACAAAACTTTTATTCGATAATAGGCACTAGGCAGAACGTAATTAACCAAATAAAGTTTGAAACTAATTTTAGAGCAGTAATCATAAGACAAAATATTAAATTTCTGATAACAAAATTTAACATGGAAATTCCATAAGGAATTTTCATCGACGATTTTAGAATAGTTACAAACAATTTAGCAAATAACTAAATAGTAGAAGTTAAGACAAAATAGTCTTAGATAAGTCTGCAATCATTACAACAATGAAAACATTGTTATTTTAAATATTAGAAGAGAAATAAATTTTAAACTTAACCTCAAAGTGCAGTATCTTAATTTAACAATATAATCAATGTACATTCAGGGGAAATAAATAAATCAAGAAAATAAAGTGTGGGGATTTCCAAAATGAAAGTATTATTGTAAAAAAGGCAGTAATAAGAAAGTTTAATACAATTTATAAAATCGATAATGACGAAAGTAAAAAAGTCTTCATGTACATTTAATATAAGTTAGAATAGGAAATAAATTATACCAAAATCATTCTTTTTATCTCAGGAATGATTTGGTAATAGTAAAAAAGCATATAAAAATTAAAAAAATTTTAATTTTATAATAATTTAATTGAAAATTATGTCAAATCCCGATCTAAACGGCTTTGACATGATGGTTTATAAACACCAAAACTTGCTATCAAGCGAGGCTTTTGCTAAAAAACTTTCGAAGAGTACACATCAAATCTTATCGCGAAAACAAAAGAAATCCAAAATCAAAGCCCCTCTGATCGAAGAAAGAAATTGTAAGGAAATTTTACCTGTCAAATTTTAAGTGAGGTTAGAATCGATGTTTACAAGAAAATCTTGGAATTCAATCAATAAAAGAATTCCAATTAACATTTCATCGTTTGTTCCGGAAAGAAAATCCAGCTCCTGTTGTTTCTTCATCTATTATCCAGATCCAACCACATCCCGTAGCATTAATATCCGTATTCCTGATTAGAATCCTAGAAGATTTATTTCGTCACATCGTTAATTTGGAAAGAAAGTAACCAGAGATAACTAAAAGATTTAAATAGTATTAAAGGTAAAATCAGTGGTAATTGTTAATTTCATAAATAAATAAGAACATTACGCTTACCTTCTTCTGCTCAATAATCATCTCACTACAACTACAAGTTCAACCGTTATCTTCATTGTTAATATTTTATTGAGTCGTTATTATCGATTTTTATAATTTTGCGGCCTATTTCAGAAGCACGACTGAGATTTAAGAGACTCATTTTTCTACTGACCGAGTAGAGGCGCCCAACAGAAGTTAATTACGTTCTGACTAAGATTACGTCGAAAGGTAATAAACAAAACAATAACTTAATAAAATAAAAAAAATAAATTAGAGTATAGAATTTATTTATTAAATCCAATAATAAAATTAATAATTTTTAATAAGTTACTTACAAGCATAAAATTAAAATTTCACATTTTGCTTCGCATAAGTAACAATATATATGACACTTTGGAACATGCTAAGAAAGTTCAAATGGTCTCAAGACGTCTCTGTATGTTTCCTCCTATGCCTAGCAATGACACGAGAAGGCAGTGCAACAAAATGCCCATATAAATTGTGGTCGAATCGTCCTCGCGGGTATCGCTGATCTACTTCCGAATAGAAAGTCCATTTCAACGATCCAAAAATTGCCATTTGCCACATCGTACTGGCCGTAGCTCTCCGGAATATAAAGTAGATCTTTGGAAAAAGGTTGACAGACTTATAGAAGAAAGTAAAATATTTGCTTATGGTAATAAGCAATTTAACTTGAATATGGTAGCGGAACGAAAGTACACTTTATCGCTTCTGTGGATAGAAATATCTGCGAATTAGTCTAAAAATATATTTAATTTCTCAATAATTGGTTTCATTTTTCAATTTACATATAGATGGCGGCACAGTCATGTACTGACTGTACAACTGAAGAATCCAAAAGGCACAAACCGGAAAATACTTCGTTTTAGTCCAGTAAATTAACGCCACAAAAACCCCAAACCTGGGCATCAAGTCTGTCCGTCAATTTTTTTTTTAATTTGCAGTTATTCATATGTACATTTACCTCCGAAAATCTCAGGTACGTGGAATTTGTGGAAGGGTGGGAAAATGGATCTAGAATTCCCGAAAATCCGTTTTTCGACGATATCTGCCGAAATAAACAAAAAATGAAGAGCAGTTCATTACCTACAAAAGTTGTCTCTATGATTTTTTTCGCTACATTAATATTTTTTGCAAAAACGGCGTTTCAAAAATTCGCATTTTTTTTGTGGTGAAAACGGAAAATTTGAATATCCTCCCAAAACTTTAATATCTTGATTAATAAATTTATTGTAAAAAAATCCAATTTGAGAAAGTTTGAAGGCAGAGTTTTTTCTCGTGCACTTAATAAAATACTTATATATATTGATGAAAAGGTCAGAATGTGATCTTTTAGTTAGTACAATTCCTAACCCCAAAAAATTTTAGCACCAAAAGAAAATAATCCTCAAAAAAAAATATCGATTTTTCATAGGGGTGAATTTTCTCAAATTTCTGGAAAACGCAAAAATAGAAAAATGCCACCGAAAAGGGGACAAGCTAAGCTTTCTAATGATGTGCCTTCGAAACCGATATGGTCCTTGGTTATCTATTAATTCCCGATAGACCCGAGCATTTTCAAAAATTCCTAAAATAAAAAAACGCCCTAAAGAACCATGTTGTTTATGAAAATAAACAAAAATAATTTATGGAATCTTTTTGAATATATTTAACACCTTGCAAAGCCCCATTATCCAAAAGGATTCGGTGAAATTAGTCTTGATAAAAAAAATATGAATAAATTTATAGGAGGGTCAAAATATCGAGCAAAAACAAACTTTGGCCTGGTTTTTCGATAATTCAGAGAAATAGATAAAAGGAAAAAGTAACATGATAGTATATCTATGTATGAAAATAAAGAAGGATGCAAAATGGTGTAATCAAAATAAAAATGCACAATTGGGGTGTTAGAAATAAATCATCCCTAATCAGCTGTTTATCAAGAGCACTCCTTAAAAATGCAGATAACAATGTAATTTCAAACTAGAGAAATTTTAATTTACAGCTAGCGAGAGTAATAAAAAATAACGAAGTTGATTATGCACGACGGTATGCCGTAAAATGACACTGAAACCATTTAAAAAAATCAAAGAATTACCATAAATCAGAAGCTATCAATTAAGCGAAGTTCAAAACGATTTTCTCACGCTTAACACTGGCTAGAAAGCAGCTTTCGACAGAATTATAGTTGATATAATAATAAAAAATTTTGAAATACCAACGAAACTATAACTGTTTTTTAACACCTCCATATTTACATACATAAGCGAGACAGAAAATGCAGCAAAAAATAAGCGTGAATAGGCGCCATAAAAAAGCAAAAAAAAATTACTACACGAAACTGTTATTATCTCTTTTTGTAGAAGTTTTTGTAAAGAAAGTTTCCCATAGTGAAAGCAAAAATAATTAAAAAGGTCAAAATTATTTTGAGTTACTCTAGGTACGTTGTACCGTTAATAACCAACAACAAAGCAGAGTCATTCCAGAGACGTATTTAACGCGAATTTGACGTATTTGCCTATTTTGATCGGATCTAGCAACCCTGCAAAAACGAAACGGGCGACATATTTGACACGTTAGACGCTCGGAACATTTCGGATACATTAATTCAAGTGTCACGACACCGACACCGACATAATACGTTTTGAGCGTTTTCACACTTGACGACACGACACCAACAATGATTTTTATTTCAGTTTGCTGATCGTAGTGCATTAAACTAATTCATTTACCAATAAAAACCATGTGCTACTGTCGTTGCCGGCTGCCGGCATGCAGGTCAAGGAGCATTCTTGCTACTGGTGTTGTCCCGATTTTTAAATTGGTTCAATTCAGTTCCTTCATGTGCTTTAAAATGGCTTTTAAGTTTGATGTTGTTACGTTAATTGAACTGGTTTAAAAAATCACTGTGTTGAAAAATAATATGAAAATAATAAACAAAATTATTAAGAGAAAAATGTTGGCAATAAATCCTATCAATACGTATATACGTCTGCACTAAAAATTTAGAACTCTCTTCCTGATATACAGGGTGAGTTATGAGGAACTGTACACACTACTACCTCGTATTGAGGCCCCTATGGGGAATATCAAACGAGTCATTTGAAATGACCATTAAAAAGTGTCTGCTCCCATTGTTTAATAATATATAAGGGGTTGCGAATTTTGACTGAATTTTTTTTTGGTCATTACCCTTGAACCATTAGATTGATTTGTTTCATATTTTGGCAAAACTACTACCATCTAATTACCCGAAGCTAGAAAAAATCAGGTCCGGTCTTAAAAAATTAGTTCATATAAAACATTTCACCTTGTATATGGTTTTTGAAAACTCTAATAATGATTTTACAAAGTACAGAAATAGACAACAAAAATGGCGCATTTATTTTTCCCCCACGATTACCCAATTTCTTAATTTTTTGTACCCCACCGACATCGTGCCGTTGTCGTGTCGTAAAGTGTGAAAGCACCCATTAGCAATTTTTTTTTTAATTTCAACACCTTGTAGGTATCCTAAAAATGAATGCATTTAGGGCTCTAAATAAACCAAATTTATTTTTTACTGTGCTACTACTTTGTAAGACTCCAAATATTTTTGAACTGTCAAGAAAGTATTTTGTCGGTGTTAAAGATAGAAGATAGAGTCTTCTAAATTTTCCATCGGATTTTACCGATTATTAATGGGGGGAAGTTGGTTTTACGACCGCTCGTGTTTACATAACAGTCCCGTCAATCAAAACAACTAATTACATATCTCAGACACCTTACACCAAAGTTCTGAATAAACATTTGAGTTTTCCATAAACCGTATACGAGCATCTTCTACCAGCGGCGTCGGGGTCCAAGGAATAAACAGTAAAAAAATTGTGGGACATAATTTGCTTTTATTATTAAAGAGCCTTCTTTGATACTACCAAAAAATGACTCTTTAAGCTTAAGAAATCGTCTCGCTAAAAGGATCGCAGGTTCACCGCATCGTGAAATCAATTCGGTCGCGTACTACTTAATTTAAACTCTTTTCACCCTGGCTCCCGAGCTATAAACTAAAGGAGAACACTTCTTTGCTTCACTATAAGCATGGATTAAAAATAGGATAGAAAAGTTAAAAGGACGCTATTTCTTTTTCTATATTTTCTAAAAAAAAATTGTTACGTTATGCGTTTTAATTTGTTATTTTTAGGTGTCATAAAACAAACTAATATCTGCAGTGACTCACACTAAATCTGTTCGTGGTGTATTAACTTTTAATATCTGGTAGACACGCGAAGTTTTTGATTTTTCCTACCTCGATTTTCACTTTGTACTGAAATTCAACTTTCTCAGATTTTACCCAATTTAAAACATATGTAATTCTAATTTGGACTCCCAAAAAAACTACTTTTTACCCTCCAACAGCAGCCAAAAATTGTCACTTCATTTTTAACTTTCTAGCAATCGCTTTTCACGTTTCTTAAGCTAGCAGAACAAAGTCAGCAGAATTAAAAACTAATACATGGAAAATTAAAATTTTCTGCTCTGCGAATTTTCGCAATAATGACTGTTCTGCTAGCTTTAACTTAAGTGAGTAGAACATGACCGAAAAAGTGGTTGAAACAATAAAAATTGCAATTTTCTTTGCACAGTTATTAACGGCGAATTTACATTAAAAAACTGTCAAATTCCAATGAAGTAAGCTGTGATGGTTTATAAAAACTATTTCGCGCTGTCAAGCGAGGCTTTTCACCAAAATTCTTTGATGCGTTCACATCGATCCTCGTAATAAAAACAAAAGAAAATCAAATCAAAGCAATACTGATTAAAGATAAAAAAATTCAAAGAAATTTACCTGTCAAAATAAGTGAGGTTACATTTTTGTAAAACACGAAAACTTAAAGAAAAATCAAGAGGAGAAGTCCAATTATTTATCCTATCGTTGTCCTGTTAAATAATCCAGGTCCTGTTGTATCCTGACTATACTATCCAGATTCAGTTGTATCCTGTATTAATTTATCTTATTCCTGTTTTTGGCTTCCTAGATGATATTGTACTAAATCGCATCATGAATTGACTAGGAAAATAATCAGAATAAAAAAGTCTAAGTCGTATTAAAGGACCAATTTACTATATTAAATATCGATATTTAAAAACGTTTAAAAGTAAAAAAAGGCCACAAGTTTTACAATTAATTAGGTTAGATTTTTTTTAAACTATAACTAAATTACATAGGTTAGAATATAACTTTGGAGTAAGGTAAGAGAGTAATCATAAGATTTGTGCTAATTGTTGATTTTGTAAATAAGAAAAATATTACGCTTACCTTATTCTGGCAAACAACTCTTTCACATAAACTAAAAGGTTAACAGTTATTTATTTTAAAAATTAATAAATGTTTACATATTTTTACTGAGTCGTTATTATCAATTTCTACAATCACGCGGTCAATAGAAACACTTCCTAAGTTTAAGATTCTCAAATTTTCTACTTGATAGTAGATTGCGCTTAACAAAATTATCCACAACAAATCATTACATTCTGTCTGAGTTTACGGCAGAAGGCAATAAGAACAAAAAAATATGGGTAAAATTTAAAATTTGCTATAAATATTAAATTAACAACAAACCAAATTAAAGAGCTAAAGTCGAGGTTGGTTAATCTATTAATAAAATCAATAATAACATTATAGGTTATGTACTAAAACTCAAAATTAAATAAATCAAATAATAAAAATAAATATTCAATAAAATTAATTTTTCTTCTACACACCGATAGTACGTACAATTTTTTTCAATATATTCTGTACAAATTGTGGAGGAACAAGTTTCACATCGTTGTGTAGGTATTTTCTGACCTATTTCAAGTACTGCCACTGTCGTCCAAAAATAGAATGCATCAAAAATCACATCCAAATGGTAAACAGAATAAAAGCGTTGTCGAAAATATTTTATTGCTCGCTTCAGTTTGTGGGCGTGCTTGTGTTCGGGCACGTGTTTTTCTCTATTTACATTTTTCAGTTTGAAAAAGTTGATCTTGCGAGACCTGACGAATTATTTTGATAGGCGTAAAGCACCGAATAAAACATTTAATAGGGTATAGATTCGGCTGCATCAAAGGTTTCAATTTGAAGAATAGTTCGGAAAATTTATTTCACAAGATACACTGATAAAAAAGTTTATGTAAAATCACATAATAACGGTAAAATCATGTGAAAATACAGATAATTATGTACTAATCCTATTACCTTATGAATTCTGTAAAAATACAATGGAACTCACTAGATTTATTGTGTAATCTTACGAAATGATCACTGTGATTTCTTCATTAATCTGTGAATTTACTTGGTAATTATTTGGTGTGAATTCACAGTGACACTCAAACACATAATGTAAAGAAACATGTAATTTTATTCAGAATAAGTATATTTATTATATGAAAAATACCAATACACTAATTTGAATACATGATTCACATATAGACCAGTGCAGATAGCTTTGAAAATGGTAAAAAGTGAAATAATATAATAGTAGGATGAGAATATAACAAACATGAAAGGAAAAATAATTTACAGGCGCTCTGTTATCTCGATTTCCGGCAAAACTACAAGTCCTATGGAAAAAAGTTAAATGGCAAAGTTGTAGGTAATAAAAAGACCTACAACTTTTGTATTTACACTTTTTCACATAACCTCAAAATTTATGTAAAAATTCAAATAACCAAGTTTTTGGTTTTTTATTTTTCTTTTACAAAAAAAAATTTTTTTTCACGAAATTTGGAGTAAACTTACCTTTTTATGTCCCAAACACTCTGTAATTTTTTTGTTTTAAAATATTTATTTTTTAACCTTATTTTGACTTAATATCGAAAAAGCAGTCTAATTTTCAATCGAAAATTGTCACGTCAAAATATCTGCTTTTTTAAAAAACTCGGAGGGCTGTTTTGTTCGTTGAAATCTCTACTTTTTGATAGTGTAAAAAAATATACATTACTATGGTAAATGTTCTCAAAACAATGCAAATAAGACACGAAGAAAACTCCGAATTTTTTTTTTTTAAATCATCATGTACAATTTTGAGCTATTTATTTAAATTTATACTTTAATTACTCTTTTGTTTATCAATGTAACACGGAATCTTACGTTTTTCGTTTTTGGTTTCAAAAATTATCTGCACTGGTCTAATAGCCACTAACTTGTTTTTAACGGCTGACACTTTTCTTAAATCTTAAGGAACATTCTCTGTATGAATTCCATAGTTGTAGGTTGTGGATAAATCCTTGAGGTATTTTATAGTCAAAATCAAGAAATTTCCGTATCCATCGTCATTTATATTTGTCTTTTCCAGATATACAAAATAAAGTGTCGTAGTTGGTTTCTAACCTAGAAAATATTGATAGCATTAGTGATACAACATTTGTTGTGGACACTAGAAAAATTACAATTTCAGACAATTGAATACTCATCTACTTCGATTTCTGGTCGACTCACACCACAAAACTGCTTGGAATACAAATAAATATTACTTAGGTTAGGGAGAAAAACAATATTACTGCGTTCCAATCTCTCGTAACCCTCAACTAATTTGCGTAACACCAGCTTTCCTCTGAGATACCGAGTTCTAAAAATAGAAATCCGATAGTGCGCAGTTCAGGTGATGGGGTATTCACATAACTAAACCTGTACAATTTCATTCACAGAATGAATTCTGTATTTTCATGTTGGCCATATTTTCCACATACATTATTCTGTGAATAATTTTACAATGTACTTGTGAAAATTACCATACTTATCAAGTTTTTTCACAACCATTTTTTAGAGTGGGGTATAAAAAAGGTTGGTATTACACCAACAATGAAAATTGGAAATTGAAAATATCGAACTGTATCAGAAGAATGGAACATTCTGTTTAACATGAATAATTTTTTTTTAGTATACTCATGTACTCATTTTTTTTTATTGTTGCAGGTCAGTATTTGAAGTTTAAAAGTTTGTCGTAAGTATTAAACTAGTGAATAAGTAAAAGTAAAATTGATTTCTATAATTTTCTTTTAGCTAACAGAAAATATTTAGTCTGAAATGTTCAGATCAAAATTAATTTTTTTTTTTGTTATGCATATTTAAAGTCATAATTCAAGTATAATTGATACCTGTGTGACAATACCCTTAAAAAACTTGTTTTTTTTTTCAAACGACCTTTGAATGAAATGTTTTGAAAGGCCAGGAAGATAAAATATTAAGAGGGGTGTTTGGTGGGTTAAAATATATTCGCGCTGTAATAATTGCATCCCCTTGTGATTGCAGCAAAGCCATTATAATCTGTTATAATGTGTGTTTCATTTTGTAACTATTAGGGGTGGAAGTGGAAGTCTGTAAGTTCAAATTAGAATCAATACAACATTTGACGATCTATTTTTATTACGAAAAAATGGGAGATAGATACAAAAAAGAAGTGTACTACAGTGAATGAGGTAAAAATCAACTATTACCTCCATCGATTTGCATGAAATTTTGGGATCGAGTATATTTTACCCTAACCTTCAAAAATGACATATGCTCGACTTGCGCTTTTTGAATTTTAGAAGTGAAATCCACCCCTTTTGTTAAAAATGGTAAAAAATGCAGATTTAAGCATTCTGGCGTAAGTAATCTCGTTTAATTAAATAAAATTTCAACATTTATATGCATGATTTATGATTTTAATTAATTTTTCAACCCTTTTAGCAACCACCCCTTAAATCGAAAATCATGAAAAAATCATTTTTTATATTTCTGAAATATGAAATCGCATATTAACATTACACAAACAGTTTGTTTAATGTTTATGATATAATTTTTGGTTGACTGTGAAATTTCAACCCTTAAAAACCACCCCCTTAAAGCAGAAAAAATTGGTTTCAAGAAACTGTAATCATTTGAATTGTAATCTCATTTACTGAGTATTAAAATTCTATTTATTTATTGCGAAATTTTCCGCCCTTATAAAACTACCCGTTGTCATAAAAATAATGGATTTTTTTTATCAGCTTTAATAGCTTTAATTATTTAGAATCTTTTTTATTGGTTATGATAAACTTTATTATATCTCAAACTTTATTAATATTATTCTTCTTACTATCTATCTTTTTTCCTGTATATACAAAATCTCTGCTCCAAAAATTTTTCCAAAAAAATGTTATTGGTTTTTTTACAATAACTCCGTTAATTTTTATGATATCAGGTTCATCCAAAAACCATTTGAAAGGTAATTTCAAGGGCTATAACATCGTATTAAATTTAAATCCCTTATTTTTTAAAAAATAAAAGGTTAAAGGGCCCCGGTTACATGGTTCTCGCAGTACAATTTAGGCTTTAAACGTTTCTATCTCGTTTATTTTTATCCTACAAAAATAAAAATAAAAAGTAATATCTTTGTTAAAAAAACTCAAATTTCGTTCTCTATCAATGTTTTATTTTTCACTTTTTCCTAAAAAATTTGAAAGGGTCCTCTTATTTTCATCATAACTTGCTTAATTTTGGTGCTATCAACTTTTTCTAGAGCTCATTTGATAGGTATTTCTGAGTACTTTGAAAAGTGTGCAGTAAGTATATTTTATAAAATGCATCGTTTTCCCGTTATTTAAGCTTGAATAATTAGATTTGAGAACTCGCCGAAAAAAATATACCTTCAATTACCTATAACTCACTTTGAATTAATATTAAAAGGTTTTTCAAGTAAGGAATTTATTCTATTTTTTATTAGCTTCAATTTTGGTAATGACAACTTTTTTGTAAACACTTATAGTTTTTGAGTTATTTATGAAAAACCGCTTTAAAACATGCATTCTTTCACGAAAAATCAAAATCTTTGATCTTTAATAACTCAGACAGTATTGATTTATTTTAATAACTTTATATAACAAATTTTGCTTAGAATTGGTACCTCGATCGATTCCTGGGATTATTTTTAATAAAATAATTTCCACCCCCGAGAAGGGGTGGCATCCACCCCCAGGGTAAAACAAGTTGGCACTTTTGTTTCGGGGGTGAAAACCTTCAGTGACTGTACTAGTGGGATTATATTGGAAACAAAGTTCCTTACAATATTTTTCTTATGAAGTGTTTTTAGACATATTTAATGGGGATTGTTCATTATTATCTAACATTCTTCTGCAAGGAACGTTTTTTGCAATTTTTTAAACGCATATAAAAGTTTTAAGGGGTAGTAAATTTTGGTCTTTCTAAATATTATAAATAAAATCATTTTTATCATTTTTGCGCGGTGTTAAAATTATATCGGGATATGTTTTGATTTTTAAATATATAAAGGCGAAAAAAAAATTGTATTTTTCCGCTCCTTTTTGAGTTTGATTGAAATGAATTTTAATTAAAAAAACAATATAACACGTTTACCACAATAAAAAAACAATCTCTTATCGTTTATTATTTATAAAATCCGTTAATTCATTATCTTTATAATTTTTTATATTAACGTATTTTTTTATTAAAAAATTTATGTACCATCATAATTTTTATCCTACAACAATAAATAAATCAAAAAAACGACTGATAAACGAAAATAATTTCGACCACCGACTTGCCTGCCATGATTGATATTAGTGATTTATAACCAGTTTATGGTTGTTTTATCTTTAGATTGGATAATATATCGAAAATCACTCATCTTTAATAACCATAATTTTCCCATTAACAACTTAACAAGCATCTCAAAACAATAATTAAATGCAAATCGCCACAATGGCTTCATATGTGTGTGTTTATTTTTCTTCGTTCTTTTTTTATCGACTTGTGGGGCCTCATAACGTGTCAACATTGTGGTTTTTTGACATGACAGTTTATTATACGCTAATCCAGGTAGAAAGATTGCATATCTGATTGGAGTGGTGTCGGTTTTGCAAATGGTTAAGTATAAACCAGTTTCAAAAATTTATACAGGGTGATTATTATTATTATTTCTTGTCATCCCTTCATAATCTTTATCTTTCATATATAGTCTACTCAAATTAGCTAGAAAAGTAGGACGATCTGGTTGTTGGCTTATAATGGAGTAGATCTGGTTTTTAAAACGAAGTCGCTCTTTTCGAAAAAAAATTTTTGTGATTTCATAGATTCGAGGTCCCTCTTTCACGTGATCACTATATGAAAGCTAAAGAAGGTGTGGAGGGGGGGTAAATTAACATGTAAAGATATGGAAAATTCCGCAACCGATGGCGCATAAAAGATTTTTCTCATTTTACTCTTTCGATGCGAAAATCAAAAATTAAAATATGTAAAATCCGAAATTCGGTCGCCATTTGTCTGTTTTCGCGAAAACCATCATCTCCTTAATACATCCTGTCCTTATGAAAGAGTCTGTCATTTTGATGAACCGGATTGGTCAAAAAATAAAAAAGTTCTCGCCGAAGCGAAAATCCATATACTTTTAAATCGCAATGTCTCAAGAACCGCTAGACCGATTTAGACGGGTTAAAATTCAGTTTAAGCGTTTTGGCGATTACTTTATTTTATATATAGAAGTCGTTTCGATCCGAAGAAACCTCAAAGAGCTACGTGCGTAAAACCGATTTTCATATAGTGATCATGTGAAAGAGGGACCTCGAATCTATGAAATCACAAAAAAATTTTTTCGAAAAGAGCGACATCGTTTAACGGGATTTTTTCCGCCAGATCGACTCCATTATTACCACACTTGCTTTCTATGTAAAAAATGCAGTGATTTCGAAAAACCTAGACCCCGCTTCATATTGTTATCAACAAAAAAATGAAAAATTACCGAAAAAAGTCGGATTTTTTTCGCGTTCAGGAATTTAGTGAATTAAAATTGGGGATTTTGGGGAATTTTTATACCTTTAATTTGAAGATAATTTGAGGTTTTTATGACTTTAATCACGGCCGCGGGGCTTTTGATCATTTTTCGCGATTTTTAGTGGCTTCTTTTATGTCCTTTTTTGGAATGAATCATTTTTTGGAGGTTGTAGCTTCTTGGCGGTCCAAGAGGCCCAAGGTAAAGGTTAGGAGTCAAAATTCTCCGGTTAGAGGCTTCTTCTGGGTCATTTTTAAATTTTGGGATCTCAGGTTAGATGTCCTGGAATATGGGAAGGCAGTTTAGGTCCATGAGCTCGGGTCTGATAGTGGCATTGTTTTCCTACTGACTAATAACCCCATAAAAAACCTACTCGGAGATATTTCCGGGCACCACTTCCAATTCACCTTGCTGGAAATTGATCATCAACCTGTTCATTAATGAGTTCATTGAAAAGAGCAGATCTTTCTAAAAAGAAAACTAAATAAACTTCTCTGTTTACGTTTTTTTAAAGGGGTTATTCAAATAAGTATAAACTAAAAATGAGTTCGTGACCATAACAAAAAATAAAAAACGAAATTTATCGTTCTAGTTAAAAATAAATGCCCACCTACTTGACGTTTTCGTCGACCAACATCGTTAACCTTTCCAAAACAAACATTTGTGATCAAGTAAGAAACTTACATTGTTTGCATAATATGTTCTCGACACTTTATTATAGTTGTCATATTTGTAAATAATATCTACAAATATTTCTCCGACTGGTTTGAAACGAACGCAGTGAACAGCTTTCCAACGAAATCATTTGAATCTGAATGGTTGGGATTTGGATTTTAAATAAAAATAATAAATATTGAATAAATTATTTTTTTACGATGGACAACCCATGGTTTAAGTCACTATACTTGTCGGGAATTTTGCTGAAATTTATTTTTCAATTAAAATAATCATCGTTTGACAAGAAAAATGCACACCAAATGGAAACAAATAATTTACAATACCTCAGCAGAGCGTTTATGTGTCGCGAACGGAATAGATGAACTGTAAAAACGTGTAAATATCAAAAGAAAAAAATTCAAAAGTTCCTTTTTAGACTCCCGCATGATGGAATAAAAGAGACACTAATGAGCATCGCTTCGACCTTTTTTTATTCGATTCCAGGACCGGTCGCTGGCGATGAGTTAGACGAAGCGTCGGATAAATATAGAGAGACATTTCTAGATTTTATTATAGTGCGTAAAATTTTGCAAATTTACTAAAGAGAAGAACTACCCCGATGATATTAAAATCTGCTTCGTAACTCGTTTAGGAAACATGAATTATATGATCCTTTGAATACATCCGCCTAGCGACAACACTATAACAAATAATGTTTGAGAGTAATTCAAAATTTACAAGACCATAAAACAAGCAAAATAGCGTTGTCATATCTCATTCTTGTTTTACCAATTTTTAACATAATCAAAATATAAACGGTAAAGTTGAAGGTTGTTGCTAATTATGGATCAAGTATGATTAAACAATATTATTTAGGAAAAAAACATTAATGAGTAATACTTATAAATCATTTCCTCCCCATTTCAAATAACTTATTTTATTTATTGCTTATTTTATTATGCAACTCATGGCAACGCTTTACAGATCTATATTTCTGTCTTTGTCCGTTTCACTGATAAGTACATTTTAACCAGCGAGTAAGTAGGAATCCGTTTTCTACCTGATAATTCCACGAAAGTATCATTGTGGGGTTGATTTAGAATAAGGAAGAATTAGAATAGCAAGTAGAGTGTTATATTATACGTATGCACATGCATATAAAAAAATGCATATAAAAAAAATGAATTTTAACAGTTTGGATTTCATTAAGTTGATAGAACCGTCCTTCATAAGTCAAAATAAAGTTCTTTTAATTAAATACAGGAAGCCTTTAAAGTTAAAAAACTGGTGATGAATGCAGAGATGTTTGAAAAATGGTTTGAAGGGTATAGGGTATGCAGGTTTTTGATGATCTAACGCTATTATTGGATAGGAAAGATTTTATGGAAAATATCCATTCGTGTTTAATTTTCCTAAACGTCTAGAGCCGATCCTGATCGGCCTTTTTCTTCTAAATTCGATATAATTCAGTTTATTTTGCCGCATGAGTTGACAACATACAAAAGGAAAAATTGCTCGAATAGACCTTCTCGCTTTCAACGTTTTCGTGTTGAAAACATCATTAATTTTTCGTTTTCGCTAGATGTCGTCTATTATCTTCTGATAAATGTACTTACGACGACACGGAAAAGTTGAATGCAACGTTGCCCCCGAACGCAATCAAAGAAAACTCTTATTTTTTATTATATACAAGTACAACCATTTATAGATGGTAACACATCTAAGAATACAAGTACAGGGTGGCCAAATAAGAATGCGAGGTTCTGTATCTGGGAAACTATCCATCGTAGAAGCTTGCGGAAAAAAAAACGGCCAAGAGAAAAACCTGAAAAATATTTTCAAGTTTCTGAAATGACCGCTAGGGGGCGTAACTGCAATATTGAATCTAAGAAAGTGATGTTTCTGTGAATTCCGCTATATTAACCTAACAAAAAAATGCACGATCTTTAAAGTAGAAGATAATCTGAACCTTTTTTGTTTGACAATTTTTGCTGTATCTCTAAAAATAAAGTGGTGGGCGGTATTCAGTAAAAAACACCCTGTATATTCGAAACGGCTGAACCGATTTTAACAAGCTTGGGCTAGTTAAAAAGAGCTATTCTTGGGCTACAAATGTTATAATATTTGAAGTTTTGTTAGTTTCACATGTCGCCGCTAGAGCGCTTTTTTCGACATTCCGACAGAAATGGTTAATTTTCTCAAAAAAATTAAAAGCATTAGTATGATTTCTTTTTCATGAAAAAGTAGCTAAATGATGCCTAAACAAACTAGCGAAAACCGCATCTCGATATCTTGTTCCTAAGCTAAAATTTAGGCCAAAGAAAATTTTATACGGAAATCTCTTAAATTTTTATTTTTTAAACTAATTAATTCCTTTTATTATGTAAGATGTGGCCCTAAAAAGTACCGATTTAAAAAAGAATGGTTTTTAATACCCGTAAATCCTCTAAATGCTGACCATCACGCTCTATGCATTACTGAAGCCTCTCATTGGTAGACAAAACTACAGCTTCAATTTAGTCTCTCGGTATGTTACGTAATGCATTACGAATCCAGTTTTTCATATCTCTCTTGTCGTAGGTTGAGTCTGAAAATCAAGACAAGTTAAGTCTAGTGATCGTGCAGGCCAGGAAACAGACTTCCTTTTCCAATCCACCGCTGTTGTAATACCGCATTACTATGTTCTCGCACAATAATAACATAATGTGCTGGGCAACCATCCAACTGCATAAACAAGTTTTTGCTTAGGGATTGCTCAATAATTCGGCCTCCCAGTATGCCACACCACACATTTAAATTCCAACGTTCTTGGTGCTGAACTTTACTCAACCAATGCGGATTTTCTGCAGACCCATAATGCATATTGTGCAGATTTTAAAGGTGGCTTCATCAGTCCAAAGAATTTGAAATAAAAATTCTCCATCATTGTGCGAGAGCATATTAATTCTGTATTACAACAGCGGTGGATTCCATGGCCTGCGCGATCACCAGACTTAACTTGTCTTGATTTTCAGACACAACCTACGACCAGAGAGATATAAAAAACCGAATTCGTAATGCATTATGTAACATACCGAGAGCCGAAATTGAAGCTGCAGTTTTGTCTACCCATGAGAGGCTTCAGCAATGCATAGAGCGTGATGGTCAGCATTTAGAGCTTTTAAGGGGGCATTAAAAACCTTTCTTTTTAAATAGGTCCTTTTTAGAGCCACAACTTACATAATAAAAGAAACTAATTAGTTTAAAAAATAAAAATTTAAGTGATTTCCGTATAAAATTTTCTTTGGCCTAAATTTTAGGTTACGAACAAGATATCGAGATGCGGTTTTCGCAAGCTTGTTTAGGCATAATTTAGCGACTTTTTTATGAAAAAGAAATCATACCAATGCATTTAATTTTTTTGAGAAAATTAACCATTTCTGTCGTAATGTCGAAAAAGCCCTCTAGCGGCGACATGTGAAACTAACAAACTTCAAACATTTGTAGCCCAAGACTAACTCTTTTCAACTAGCCCAAGTTTCTTAAAATCGGCTCAGCCGTTTCGAATATGCAGGGTATTTTTTACTGAAACCGTTGAATATCCCCCCACCACTTTATTTTTAGAGGTACAGCGAAAATTGTCAAACAAAAAAGGTTCAGATTATCCTCTACTTAAAAGATCGAGTATTTTTTGTTAGGTTAATATAGCGGAATTCATAGAAACATCACTTTTTTAGATTCAAGATTGCAGTTACGCTTTTTTTTAGTAATAACTTTTTTCCACAAGCCTCTACCATGGATAGTTTCCCAGATTCATTAACTCGCATTCTTATTTGGCCACCCTGTACATGTTTTGCACTAAACCACTTTTAGCTTTTTTATAAACATGAAACTAAAATTTTATGTGCTTAATAGTTGTTTATATTAAACAAAAATATTTAGAAATAAAAAAGCTTATTTTATATTTTTGAACCCTCACTATAAAAACGTTGGTGTAACGCATTTTCAAATCGACTATAGAAGAATCTTTTCAAAATTCTAATCGTTCTCGCTGTTGTTATCGAAAGTGACAGATCTGACTAGTGTCAACATTTTCTATCACAGCACGCTTGTCGAATAAAATTAAAAAGAAAAACAAATTCTAAATTTGAATCATCACGGCCGCTGCCCGTATCTCTTCTTGTTCGTTAAACATCTTGTCTGTCTTTTTTAATTTACATTCAACATTTAAACTCTTGTGTTTATCCATCACGGACTAAATCGACTGTTATGATGATGATGATGGACATCTAAATTTCTAAGAAATTACATAAACAAGTGTCTACATTGGAACATCCGTTATTAACTCGAATTTTAGTCGACTGGAAACTTGTTTCGAAATGATAAATACCCCAACGATAAATATGTCTCTTCTCTATCTACAGGATTTTATAGTATGGGAGAAAAAAAAATGTTATAAAAATAAATATATAGGGCCATTTTTTGATTTTAGAATAAGCCAAACTTTATTTTATATAAGTTTTATAGACATGCATTACTCATGGTTTCTGATAGAAAATTAAAAGTTATTTCACATAGCATACAAAAATACAGGGTGGTCTATTTAAGTTAAGTGAGTTTTTGCGGTTTAAAAAATATAAAATTAGAATCCTTTTCCTAAACACCCTGTGCAAAATATCGAAATCCTACACAGTCCAAATTAAAGCCCTAAAAGTCAGAATAAATCGATATAAATTTGTGTTACTGAAAGTAAGAGGTTTCCGTGTTTTTAGGTTTAAATATAATATTTTTCTTAAAATCACGATTTTCTCAAAATTGGTAAGAGATAGATTGAGGGAACTTTGCATTTAAAAAAACCTAACTTTGAAAAATTACAATTTTCTGGATCACCTTGTACAATTGCAAATAATTTAAACAAATAGATCTTATCAATTTACATACGTCACCAAAAAATTAAGCTGATATCTTGTACCGTTTAGACACAAGAGAACGTGGGAATGGTCGTGGGTCACCCTGTATATATTTTTATTTATTAGTCAAAATGTTTTATTACAATATTGTGGTGGAATTTTATCTTTATTAGTCAAAAAATTTTTTCGGCAATTGTTTTTTTTTTAATTTAGTCACTTTTAACAATTTTTTTTCTGCATTTTTTTATTCGTTAGTCAAAATTGTTTTACTTTTTTTTCATATATTTAATTAATTTTTGACATTTTTTTACAATTTTTGTTACAGAAATTTTTTTGTCACTTTGTTTGGTCAAAATTTTGTTTTCAATTTTTTTTACGAAACAAATGAAAATCTCTGTTTGTAGTACGTGGGCTGCTATAAATACCAGCGAAATATTTCTCTGACTACAATATTAAATAAACCTAATGTTTTGTTATGACTATCGTGTCCCTTTCGGGATTAAAGTGGGCTGTAGTTCTTTGTATTATTTTTGTTGATTAAAACATTTTGTAACACTTACTAATAACTTCGTTTATTGAACATCTTGACAATAAGACATATCAGTTAACAATGAATAATATTGAAAAAAAAACTGCTACCGACAATATTTTATAGGCGAGGTTGCCAAACCATATAAAAATAAGATATCATTCAAAATAAAAAAGGTCAAATGAGGCCGAACTACCTAACAAGAATTTTAAGGGGTTAATTTAAAAAACAGTATACACTTGAACTTAGTGTGATAGTAATAACTTTCTACAAGCTTTTTTTCCTCTATAAAATACCAACCGGTAACCATTTATTGTAATGGAAGTTATGAAAAATCACCGTAATATGTCAATGTTCGTACATTTACCATACGTAAACCCGACGTAGATTTTTATGAGAAAGAACGACCACATACGCGGTTTCATTTCGTTGTTGATAAATGTTCTTGGGCTCGGGCTTCTGCCTCTAGATCCTCGAGTTCGATAGTGCGACTACCTACGGATCTTGTTATTAAAAGAAATCGATAAATTAAAACAAGGTACATGGTGGAATGGATTTAGAGTTAACGAAGTATCGCGAACGAGATCCTGGAACACGCAAACGAAACGTTCTCGCCCGTGATTTAAAAAAAAAAACCAAAAAACACGATGTTTTTTTGTTTTAATTTATTTTTACTGAAACATTTTAATAACTTGCGATTCATTCATTTTTTTCCTATTTATTGCAGAAAACCCGTAAAATGTTAGACCAAACAAGTAACAAGGCACTGAGGCAGGTTGTTGTGTGTTTTAAATTTTTTTTATTATTATTAAATACCCATAAAGGCATTTAGTATATTACAATCTGGTCAATAGTGACCAATGAGCAATTTAATTCTTAACGTGCACACACAAGCTCTGCTTTTGCACTAAAAACACTAAACTAACTTAATCCTCTTAAGTCTTCTTTCTAACCCAGTATTGTCAAGGAGCTGGATAGCCTCGACATTGACATAATGATGAAGTCTTTCTTCATGACTCTTGGCTAATTTCTTGATGGTCTGAACAACAGTGTCCATTTTCAGATCTCTATGGAGGTCACTATTGCGAATGTACCAAGAGGCATCTACTATGTTCATCAGTGCTTTGTTTTGAAATTTTTGGATGATTGCTAAGTTGCTTGTTTTGGTGCATTCCCATAGTTGGATACCATAAGTCGATACAGGCTTACGTATCTGCTTATAAAGCATAAGTTTATTATGTAGAGACAAAGTGGAGTTTCTTCCAATTAGCTAGTACATTTTTCTATATTTCAGTCCACGTTCTTCTCTTTTCTTTTTAACATGCACTTTCCATCGAAGGTAATACTTAAGTATTTTACTGTGTTTGAATATGGAATCATGTTATTGTTTATTCTGACTGGAATATGATGTATCCTTTTGTTTGTAAAGTTAATGTGAAGTGATTCAGTTTCATTAAATTTAATTTTCCATCTCTTCGTCCAGTCATAGATAAGGTGGACAGCTGTTTGCAGCTTGTGGGTTGCTTCTTCATTGCTCTTTCCAACTGCTAGAATGGCAGTGTCGTCGGCGAAGGTGGCTATGATATTGTTTTCTAACTCTGGAATATCACATGTGTACAGTAAGTATAGGACAGGTCCTAGGACACTTCCTTGTGGTACTCCAGCCTTAATTTCTTTAAGATCGGAATAGACTTCTTCTTGCCTAATTCTAAAGTATCTTTCCGATATATATATATGAATGGAGAATATCTGTATATTATTTGGAAGGAAAAGCTTGAACTTATGTATTAGGCCTTTATGCCAAACCTTATCAAACGCTTGTGCTACATCAAGAAAGAAAGTAGCACAAATGTTTTTCTCTTCTCATGATAATGTTGGTTATTCTATGAAGTTGGTCGATCGTCGAGTGCTTATTTCTAAATCCAAATTGGTGTTTAAAGTGGCATTAAAAAATATGTGTAGAAAAATAATGTAAAACATAATTTTCACTAAACTAAAATTATTTTACAATTTATAAATGCTGTTTGCATCCTCTTTATGAAATAAATCGGACTGAATTCCAAGCACCAAGACCACTCCTTAGATACGAACAATATCTAGTGTAATATCTGTCAACTGGAGGTGGACGCGATTTCTCTGAAAAACAAAAAACCCGAGACGCCCACGGATGAACAATACAATTTCTTTATGTTTTAGTCGTAGGTACCTTGTGGGTTCACTTCATTCTGGTAACTATTGTGGTCAAGCAAGCTCCTATTCTTTCACAAATGTGCTGTCATCTACCAGTAAAAATGATTAATATCTACGACTTGCACGACAACCTGCCTTAGTCCCTTATTACTTGTTTGCTTACTGCCTATTCTTTGTTATTGGATCAAGTATATACAGATCTGGCAAAATTTTAACGGAACATAGGATTTTCAATGTATTTTGGACAAGAGCTCACGTAGAAATCGAGCAGCACAAAATCTAAGAATTGTGCACGACTATTCAATTGAACCACTGTTCCCCTTCCTGTCTCGAGCAACTGGCACGTGACACTTGTCACTAAGTCTACTGAAAGTCAATCAATGATTGAAAATAAAATGTTCACATTCACAAAGGAAGAAAAGATACAAATGTTAAAGTGGTATTTTGGGGGTCACTCGATTCTAGATACATTAAAATAATTACGTAAAAAATGTGCATTTGTGTGCCCGTCATATAAATAGAAAAAATGTTAAATTTTTTTCTCACCAAATTCAATAAATCAACTGGTGTTTAATGTTTACGTAATTCTAGCAGATATATATCAAATTAATAGATCATAAATCCGAGTAAACGATATTTTTAAAATAAATTTTAGTTCGATTTAAAATTTGATCTGTAGCCATAATTATTGATTGAAAGTGTATTTAAAACTTTATTATGTGAATCGAAATAAATAAAAAAATATTATTAAATTCGTCCGATATTTATTATTTTATTTAATTTTTTAAATTTTTTAAGTTCAGGCACATATTTAGGAAGTTTTAAATCAAACTTACGACGACCTTTTCTGCTCCAATTTCTCTTTGTTGGAATCTATTTCCCTACAAATATCCCCAGAAAATAATTAGGCATCGAAGTAATTAAGTGGAGTTGAAGGACCCGAAATCAATTCTAATTAATTCTTTAGTAGCCAATCGATTAATTTAACAGATTATTTCTAGTTAAGGCCAAGGCTGTGTTTTATTTTTAAAGCCGATTTTAGAGCATGTTCGAGTTAATTGGAGAGTTGTAGGACGTTTTAAAAGAGAAAAAGTTTCACACTCCAGATTAAGATTAAATTAAAAAGAATCACCGGAATCGTGGAATCCGAAGCCAATTAAGAAAAACAGTCGAAAAACAAAAAAGCGATCTCGTTCCGTAGACGCTTTTATTTCAGAAATTATACGGTAGGGTGCATGCAGTCAAACGAAGTATTTTAGTCTGAATTTTTAATTTATTCAATGAAAATATCGTAAATTTTATTATTTTTTAACACTTGTAAAATTTTATTATTTTAAAAAACATCGAATGATGTATTTTAATGCCATAAAGAACGTTAAAAAATATTTTCTTCCCCATTTTACAATTTTATTTTTATATTTTTCTTTACCCCATTTCATCTTTATGGGTTTTAAAATCCTATTAATGGAAAACATGAAAAATTACTATATCACCCTCATTTTTACGATTTTTTTATTTATTAATTAGAATTGTTTTTTACATTTCTTATTTTAAACAAATTTCCGGAAATTTTTCGAAGTTTGAGAAGCGCTCAGATAATATTTGTGAGTTCTAAAAAAACCTGAAATAATTTAGTAAACCAACTAATCTTTCCAATTTTTGCTTTATTTAAAAAATGTATAAAAACAAAAAGTATCAGACTACAATACTAGGAATAAAAATAAATCTTGGAATTAATATTCTTGTATAAACCGAGAAGATAAATCGCGACAGGTACTGACCGCAAAATATTTCAATTTTGATAATATCAGATTAACGCTAGAATTGTTTCTTGATAATGGTGTGAATCACTTAAACCTCAAAAACCGCAGTTTATTCTAAAATTATGCAGAAAACGTTTATCTGAAATCGTATATAAACAAAAAAATAATTTATTTGAATTCAAAGTAATCGTTGAACGATTTTTTCAACCATTCTTTTTAAACTAGGTAAATATGCGATTTGAAGGGTTTTCACGATTTGTGGCTGAAATATGCATCCTATCGAAAAAAGTTTGATGTAAAAGTTGTAGATAATTAAAACATCTAAAACTATTGTATTGATCATTTTTTAACATAACCTCAAAATTATAAAGAAAATCGCTACGAAATGTCCTTTTTGTGTTTTAAGTAAGCTGTAATTTTTTCGTAACTAATATCATAAGGGCATCTAATTTTTTCCGAAAAAAATCGAATAAACACGTTGCTAAGTAATATTAACAAGAAGCAGGAGTGTATTTTGTTAAAAAAATATTACTTTGCATTGTGTTTTTTCGATTTTTTTCACAGGAAAAATTAGATGCCCGAATGGTATTTGACAAGACTATTTCGTGAATAACAGATTATTCTGCATACACATAGCTTACAAAACATACTACCTACTATACAGGGTGTTTTATATTTTAACAGTGGATAGGAGTGACTCAGGTAATTCCAAATAACCCATATTTTATGGGTCTATGGTCCCTTATAGCTGAGATACAGAGTGTTTTGTTCATTTTGGTCATTTCTTCATTGCCTCCTGTGCTTTTAACCACTCTGTATAATTTTATAATATTTGGTACACATAGTCTCTGTATCTTAACAAATTAATTGAGATATTATTAATATTGAAAATACAGGCCCGGCTTCACTAACAATTGACAAATTCGTTCCACTCATAAACAACACCCTGTATGTTAAATTTTCAAAAATCTTTTACCATATCTAAAAAGAGGACAAAAAATTGAATTTAACGATATACTTTTTATTTTTGCACATATGATTTTACTACTTATAAATTGTTAGGATCTTTTATATTTTTGGGACACCAACGTGCTTAATTAATCCTATTAAGTTGTAATCACTATTATTTGGCCTAATTAACTATTTTGTTTGTTATACCAAAAATTTTTATCGTCATCTAGGCCTTTGAAAAGAGATTTACAGTACCGTACTAGGAACTAAACGTCACATTAGATTTACCCATTCAACACCCATTTTATTTATTTCCTTATGAAAAATTGTGTAGTTTGGAGTAGAAGAGTAAAAGAAACTATAATCAAATGTTTGTAAATGATAAAAGTACATAAAAAGCGGTGTGAATGTGCTATACTATTTGTGAAATTAAATAGATACCTCAACAACATATGAGTCGAATAAATAAAAATCATTTTTAGTTAAATAGTATCTAATTAAATTATAAACAAAATTAAAAAATTAAACAACACTTAAAAGACTAGAAAAAAAAACAAGTTTAAAAAAATTATAATAATTGTTCGAAATGACCCCATTCTGTTGAATGCATGTTGATTGACACAGAGAACTCTAAAATTTTTTATGTTTTCATATTATTACTATTAAATTTCACAAATACATAGATAGCTTATTACCAAACTTACTTAATTAAATAAAGAACGCGTTTTCAAGTACTTTTATCCTTTACAAAAATTAGATTTTCGATTATTTAACTCTCCTACTCTAAAATACACAATTTTTCGTAAGGAAGGTTAAAAACAATTAAATGCATGATGTATAGCTAAATCTAATGTGAAATTTAGTTCCTAGTACGGTCATGTAAATCTGTTTTCATAAGCCTAGATGACGATAAAAAATTTTGGTATATACTTTTAAACAAAATAGTTAATTAGGTCAAATAATATTGATTACAACTCAATAGGATTAATTAAGCACGTTGGTGCCCCAAAAATATAAAAGATCCTAACAATTTATTAGTAGTATTATCATATGTGCAAAAATAAAAAGTATATCATTAAATTCAATTTTTTGTCCTCTTTTTAGATATGGTAAAATATTTTTGAAAATTTAACATACAGAGTGTTGTTTATGAGTGGAACGAATTTGTCAATTTTTAGTGAAGAGGGGCCTGTATTTTCAATATTATTAATATCTCAATTAATTTGTTAAGACACATAGAGTATGTGTACCAAATATTATAAAATTATACAGAGTGGTTAAAAGCACAGGAGGCAATGAAGAAATGACCAAAATGAACGAAACACTCTGTATCTCAGCTATAAGGGACCGTAGAGCCATAAAATATGGGTTATTTTGGAATCACCTCAGTTACTCCTATCCTCTGTTAAAATATTACCCTCTCCCAATGAAACACCCTGTATATGCATACATAATAAATGTGTAGTATTAATTTGAAAACTGAAAACAGGTAATTTATTTAATCACAAAATACTACAAACTACTATTTATGGTACAATTAAAATATAAATTGCAATTTTGGTACGCAGTAGGAGTATTGTTTGAAATCTTTGTTAACTCATTGATAACGTTGGGTGTAGGTAAATCATTAATGTTGTTGATGAGTCCAGCTGTAGAGTGAGAAGCTCGAAGAGTGGCTGCAGGATCTTCTGTTTTCTGTTTTTTTGCTGGAGGTTCTGAGGCGTCACTTCTAAGGGTGTTTACAATGTTGGAATAATGCTCATTATCCATTTGCAGATAAAGCTTAATTGAGTTGGTTGAACTGTGGCCCCTTCTTTAGCCAAGTTACTGACTGCTGTAGACCGCATATAGTGGTTTGTTATTTTTATTTCTTTTGTGCTTAATCCTGCCTTCTCTGCTGCTTCTTTAGTTCATTTCGAAAGTTCGTTTTTTCCCACTGGAGTGTTTTTGTACCATCAACTTGATTGTTCTTTGTTCCATGATGGGTTTACTGTTACTGTTTCAGGATTATGTTTAGTTGCTCTAAACTTGTAGTTTCCAAAAGCTCGTATTTTTTGCCTTGCAGAATTCCGTAAACTGTTTCCATATTGACGTATGGATTTTAACGGTATTGTATGGTACACTTTTCTCAATCGCCAGATCAATATTAGTCATAGAATCACTTCCAAAGCGACTCATTTTCACTACATAAGCTGTCTAGCACTGTTTAAAAACAATATTACAAAATTTATTGACAATAAAATCAGAAAAATTGGTGTCCAAGGAGACCATAATTACTTGTTATCAAAGGTATTGTAATTTTTGGTGACAACAGCTGTCAAGTTTTGCCGCGGTTAAACTCGAAAAAACTACTGACAGGAGCTGTCATACAGTTTTTTCAAAGGTAATACCACGAGTCCTCCAAATTTTATCGATTAAATTTTTGGTTTTCACGAAAACGGCTTTATTTGGAAAAACCACGAAAACAAACTGATTGATAAAATCACGAGTCCGCAGGACGAGTGATTTTATCTTAAATCAGTTTGTTTGAGTAGTTTTGCCTAAAATAAAGGCGTTTGAGTATGAAGATCAAAAATTTAATCTATAAAATTTCAGAGGACGAGTCGTATTTGAAAGGATTATTTTTTGAATCATTTTGTATTAAAAACAGAGAACATAGTCATTTATGCAAAATACACTTTACACACAAATATTGAAAATTTTCTTTACCAATTTAAATTGAAACCTGAGCTGTTATAGTTTTACATACAGGGCCACCAAGGCGATTTTTTGACTGGCTACCCCGCGAAACGGCGCCTTAAATAAAAGCGAAGAAGAAGAATGAAATGAAGTCTTTCTTAATTTAATTAATTTTAAGTTTAGTGTGAAAGTGAGGTATCTAAAAATGTTAAATGAATGTTGAAATAAATTAATAAAAACAGGTTAGTTTACAAATACATTTTGAAATTTGGTTATTAACATAGATTTGCAATACATTTTAGTATAATAATAATTGATAAATGTTTACATTTGACATCTCAAATAGGTAAACACACTTTAATCAAAAAACAAAAACGACGAAGCGGTTTTATCAGTATAAAACACAATGATTGGTTAGGATCCTGAGTTGTTATTGGCTGAAACCACAAAATCTGACTGTTTTGACAGATGAAAAAAATAATCATCTAAAAACCATTTGTAATTCAAAATTGCGCGTTTGTGGTGGAAATAGTCAAAGCAAAATATTTAATTTAAATTAAAAAAAGTTTAATTTTTTCATATTTTTCCACACAAACAATATATTTTTTATACCATCTAAAAGTCGAGGTTTCAACGAAGAAAATGAGCCCTGACCAAGTTAAAAAATTGAAAATTAGGCTTTTTTTTTAATTGATCGTTCACAAATCCTAGGAATCATATTTTCTCTCCTCCCTATACCTCAGTGCAACTATATATTGACTAAAAAAGTTCGAACATTTGTTTGTTTTGTTTCGGAAGCAGTACATAGTCGAGCCAGTAATTTCACATGCACACACACACACATACACGAAACAACCGTTTAAAAATATTTGTGTTTCTGCTCCCAAATGTAACCGGTGTTGATTTTCCGGTGATTACCGAACGTGAGGTGCAATTCTATCGAGGGCTATTAAGAATTTGATTAAAAACTCAAACCCCGCCGTGGCGTTCTAACGCAGAGGCGGAGACGATGTTGTGAAAATAAGATAAACACTATTTTTTTAGCAAGGGCAAAATAATCATAATTTACAATATTTAAAATAGAAAAAATAACGAATAAAGCCAAAAATCAGCTTTTTATAATATGTTTTAAACTTCCACAATTTCCATTTAGTCTCTTATTTCAAATTGCTTTTGCTGTTTTAATGGGCAAAAATTCTGTACGGTGGAAATCGAAACGGCAAAATAAATCACGAACAAGCTCGAACTGACACATAAAATTTAACGACCCTGTTAACGATATTTCGAATAAATAAGCAAGACCACAAAACCGAGCGTCCGCGATAGCAAATGTTTTTAAATATACAATGTTTCCCTCATACTATTTCACGTTATGTTTCAAACATTAAAATAGTTTGTAAACAAAGAACTACCGGGTGACATATTGAAGATTGCTTGTATCTTGTATGTGTACTATATTTGTATAAGTATAATGGGTATCTTCACAATTATTTTTGACTTTTTTTTTTAAAATTCATTAAATATACTCTATGAATTTTCCTGCAACCAAATTTACTCAAATTCCTATTCAAAGGCCTTTAAAAATCGTGGGGCATTGTTGCCAGACTGTTTTTGATATTCTTGAACAACACATATCAACCATTGTGACTGGCAACGCCGCTGGAGCTACATTTAAAAACAGTTTAGTATAAAGTCATATTCTTTGATTCTTAAGGTTTAGATGATCGTATCCGAAAAATAATGCGAGAAAATCCCAGTATACTTTTAATTTTAGAAAAATTATGTTTTTTTTGTACCTAAAATATACTTTTTGTATAAAAAAAAACATTCATAAACTTCTTCGAACGTAACCCACCCAGTATTTCATGTAAATACCCATTAAAACATCTGTACACACCAAAATAATACCTAAACGATCGTAAAATACTTTTACTGTTCCTACAGCAATTTCCTTTTGTAATAAATGACATACGATAACGAAGTTTCGTAATTCGATGCGTTTCGATCGTTCATTAATAATTCTGATCATAAATTTAGAAAATTACCGTTTTTCAGGAAACAACTTTTATTACGATAAGTTTTTCTTTAAAAATTGTCTATCAGATTCCGCGCCAAACTGTATAGGCATTTTATTTTCGTCACGAGCGCAGACGGCGCGTTTTTTTAAATTTGAGAGAGAAAAAATGGTACCTGAGGACTTTTTCTGCAATTACTTGGTGGCACTATTTAAATCAGCTTAAACTGCTTGTAACATTGTGTTAAAAAGGTGTTAATTATTTAATTAAATTTAAATGATCTGGTTGAAAAATGACTGTGCACCATATTCGGAGATTATACCCACATTAGTCTGGCAATTAACTTATGTGAAAATAAATGAGGGGCATTTATATCCATGACGTTATTGATTACTGCGCTATATCAAATTTAATAAAAATAAATTTTCATGTGGCGTCGCACATATGCGGAATATCTATATATCACTTAGACGTTTCGGTGCCTGTTGGGGAACAAATGTCGTATAGCTTCATTTTCGTTCGAGCAAGAGTTATGAATCTTCTGCTGCTTCATCTTTATTATTATTTTACCCGATAAGTAAATATAATTTCTGGAAATTCTATTTGTATGTAAAATTGTTCTTTATACCTTTTCTATTTCTGATTTAAAAATCCTTTAATTTGTCATTCATTTCTTCGATACTCTGTCCAGAGTAATAGCAACTTTAAAAAAATCTATTCTGAATATTTATTTTTAAGTACTTAATCAAATCATATGTGAATATATTTTATATTAAAATGTCTTTAATGTAGGGGTTTTTGGTGAATTTGAATGAAGTATTGGGCGATTTAAATGATCTTCTTTATTTTGTAATATATCGGTAAAGTTCACGATCTTACAGATTGAAATTATCGTAATGATGATATTAACATTGTTATAAAAATATGTCAGAAAGGCAAGGCGTCTAACACCATTCTCATCGCCACATTATCTTCGTTAGAACTTTCTTCTTAATAACAGGTATTATTAAGTTCGCTAGTTTTTTTATTAGAAATATTTAATACCCGTGATCAGTGTATGATGGTATAGAATATAAATAATCGTTTTATGTTTTTTATCCTACATTTTTTACAAAATCTCGAGATTATTTCCTTTAGAGAATCTACATATTTTAAAAATTACATTTTTTTTGCGTACTTTACTGAATGTAGTTATTCTGAAACCACATCTTATAAACTGTCGTTTTATTATTATTATTATTATTATTCTTATTATTATTATCTACTGACTCACTCTGTATACATAATTGTTTTCTCTCCTATACTACGGTCAACTATTCTCGTAACACGCTGTATATATATTTAGTTATTTTCATAACCTTATTCACCGCCCCTTACAATTTCTTTCTCTCTTCCTTCCATTGTATTTCGATACTTTTTTCTCGCAGTACTTGGAATAATCCCAAGGCCTGATGTTCGATGCTCGATCTTGTTGGATGTTAATTTGAATAAATATTTATTCTGTTGCCTGTCCGGTACTACACCATCTGAATGAAATTAAATTGATAATGGGAATTGTTTATTTACGTGTCAGCCACTCATGCATCATTTTTTTTTTTAGATTTTTCTGATTGTTGACTTTCGAAAGAGCCATGACACAAGTTGAGACGTTGGAAGAAATAATTTATGGAAATTATGAATTAGACGAGGGGCCAAACCGATTTTAAATACCCGAATTCTTTGCAGGATGTGAATGGTCGGAAAATTTAGGGTGACATAATTTTCCGACCATCCACGTACCTACCTCTAAGAATTTTTTTTTGTTTCAAAAATAATTGACCTTGGACTAAATACGTTTGAATTTTGTTTACAGATACAACTAAAATTTTTGAGCGAACCACTACGACTAAAAGCCATAAATATCCAAAGCGGTTTTTAATAAAAATCCCTCTCCCTAACAATCAATAAACTGTAGGTCACGACCAGCTCGTTAAACGTCAATATTGAAACGCTCAACGTCTCAACCATTCTGCAAAATCACTCTGGAGATCTTGACAAGACTGACACTTCGTTAAATCGGTATTAACGAACAAATATAAAACAGAAAAAAATGCTTAATTTGAATAAGTCATAAAAGTCACCATGGATATGCATAATGCATTTTATAAGAGTCATTGAATCAAAAGGTTGTTCTCAAAAAGTACTAGTCATGTGCAAGAACAATAATGGTAGAATAAAGGTTGGTCTAAATATTTTTTTTATTATTATTATTAACCTGTATAAAATTAAATCACCCTGACTCATGTTTGATTAATGCAATTTAGATCATTTTGAAAGTTAAGGGGCCAAAGACGGATCCTTGAGGTATTTCGCTAGTTTTAAGTATTTATACTTTAACTGTCAGTATTCGAGTTTGTTGAGTAACTCAATATGTGCAAGTTTGAGTAATTTCATCATGTCATCTGGACATCATTTGCTTTTAACCAGTGGTGGCTGTTCAACGTTTTTATACAAGCGATTTTTCGATAATTTTGAGGTTATGTTAAAAACTGATCAATACAAAAGTTTTAGATTATTTAATTATCTACAACTTTTACATAGGATGCATATTTCAGCTACAAATCGTAAAAAACCAATATCCAACCCTTAAAACCTTTCCTTCCAGAATTTTTCCTCAGTCGTCTTGATTTTTCTTAATTGTCTTATAATTTTCCGACCACCCACATACTGCTAAGAATTTTTCAGGAATTCTGGTTTGAAATCGTAAATTGTCAACGATAAAAAAATAAAGTCAAACTACCACAGGCCACCACAGTATCGATTTCTGGAGAGTATCAGATGCTGTTTTAAGTGTAGCAGGTGTCCATCATAGAGACGCTACCTACTCCTCCTCGAAGAGGAAAGTTATTATTTTTCGGTAACATTATATTTACACGCCTCGGTAAGGCCTAAATTAACGTGAAACCCTAATTAATTAGGCATTATTTAACGGCCACGCTTGAGCGGAACATATTGCTACTGTTTGGAGCCATTTTAAAGCTTAAACGATGTATTATTGCACTTACATTTTCCAAAATAGGTTCATCATTTACATGCAAAATTACTTAATTATTGAATTATTATATATAAATAGCTATAATTTATTTCTGTAGTTCATAGTGGTTTTGTTCATTTAAGTATTCTTCTTTCTGAACAAAAAAGTCGAAACGTCAAATTAAAGACTTAATAAGTGGGTTTACAAAAGATGTCCTTAATCATTATATGTAAATATCATTATTGTACCAGGAATGACATCTACAACTATTGTTTATATAACAATTAAAGTTTTCAATGTCGCTTTATTGAAGATAGTTATTTACTACTGTATCATTAATAATAGTTTACCATCAATCATAAAAACAGGGTGTCCCAAATGGTGTGTTTAAATTAACATTTTATAATAAACCGATTTCGGACTGGCTTTATTATTTTTATATCTTAAAACGCCACTCCTATCATGTTTGTTTTAAAAACATCGTACCATAATACCTTAAAAGTGCCATGTAATTGTTAATATTTCTTAAAATACTAAAGTGCATAACGTTTTTGACACACCCACACGGGGATCAACATTTCCATAATGACGACTACATTCAAGCAGTTACCTCCCATCTGATTTGGTGATTTAGATGCAGCTGGAAATCCAGTGGCGTTCCTATAAATGTTAAAGGAGTTTTTTTACTACTGTTACAAATCTAGGACACCACACCAAACGTTTTCAAGATAAGGAATTATAAAATTTTCCTCCAATTCCAGTATGGATTAATTTGTGGAGAAGCCTATTTTAGGGTATTATGTCAAATACTTCCGAAAATCGGATTACAAAACGTCAGTTGCTTCTAGAGAGTTCAGAGGTTATCGAATGTTCTAAAAGTACATAACATTGTTGAGTACGAAGTATTGTAAACAGGGGCGGAATGGCCAGGATTGCCGATGGTCTACGGGCCCTTTTTTTTTTAAATTTAAACATGGATCCTGACCACAAAGTTTTTCTCGAAGAATATATTTTGCTGCTTTTATATACACAGCAAAAACGTATCGGTATTTAAGACCGCTTAAGAGAGTTCTGTACCCATCAACTCTGTCAATTTCATCCTCGCCCCTTACGTCTTCGCTGAACCCCTCTCTAAAGAAATTGTTAGGCAGCATGAAATACATCTGTGTATTTGCGGTTTCATAGTTACCAATTCTCGGATAAGGATGACATCTAGACGTAGCATTTTGAGTCGTGGATGGAAATTATATTTCTATTGACATGAACACAACTTTATGCAATCTAGCGGTATTAATTTGAACTGCACGAAACGCGAAATGTTTGTTTATCTGCAGTTTGACATTTGAGCATTTGAATTTGAGCGCGAACGAAACTAATATGAGTAACTTGTATAGAAACCTCTTTTCTATAAATTTTGCATACTAACTCACAGTTTTTATTCGGGACAACAGCTTAAGGCTTACATAGGTTTGCAAGCCTATAAGCAGTATGAGGCCAGGGCTGTTCATAGTGTTTTAGCCAAATTGTGTTTAATATACAGAAATAATACAAATAAAACAAATTGTAAATCTTAGATGTTTATATATTCATAAAATAAAATAAAATAAATTATGAAAAAATTAATTCAATGGTATTTGCGAGGGACACATATTTATAAATGCACTACACACTACTACAATTTTGTCCAATGCAGTATATAACCATCTCTTTTTTTAGACAACATTCTTATTGGTATTGTTTCAAGAAAAATCTTATTTTTTAAAAAAGACCAATAATTCGTTCTACATGAATTCGTACAGTGGCAATATGTGTATTTTCCAAATCAGTGGGATGTAGTTGATTTTTTTCCTTTGTAAAGGATGGTATACTTAAATTCGCATCTAATATTTGTAGAGAATCTTGAATTAAAAAATCTCTGTGGGCTAACAATATCACCTGGTAAAATTAAATTTAAAAAAACACAGTTTTCTGTAAAAAATTTGTCACTAGTGTTTTAACAGAGCAAGTTACCGAAAATTTACACAAGTAATAATTAAAAAAAATACATATACAATGCCTACAACAAACACGTCTATTATTCACTTGGCTTTCAGAAAATGTACCTCGTTTCAAAGCTTTAATCCAAGCATTTCTTCATTCACGAGACAACACATTTAAATGATCCCCTCCATTTGTCAAAACAGCAGGAAACCGGAAAAATGATACATTATCTCTTTCAGAACTACAAAAATGTGGCATTTTCTATTTATTTCTTCTGAATAAAGAACTGTAAAAAAATCTTTCTGATGTTTACATATGAAACTAATGTTGTCATAAAGTTGTGTGCCTCCCAGCAAATATGGCCGACCTATCACCTACGTCATCCTGGACAGAGCTGGGTAAAGCACTTTTGGAAAGTGCTTCAATTACCAAGCACAAAGCACTTCAATCAAGTGCTTTAGAGTTGAACGGACCAAATACTTTTTATTTTAAAAGTGCTTTTGCTGTCAAGCACCAAGCATCAAATACTCAAAGTATTTGAAGCCCTTAAAACGTTAAAAATATTTGATAAAGCTCCAAGCTTAAAGCACTTTGAAAGTGCTTAAAACCCTTTAAGAGTGCTTGAAGCCTTTTAAATGAGCTTTAAAAATCGTTTTAAAAAAATAGAAGAACTAATTTTAAGAAAACTAGTGATAGTAAAGCTATTTTTTTATTAAAAGAATAGGAATACAAAACAAGTAGGTAATTGTGGTCGCAGGCCGCACATGGATACTGTTACACAATAGACGCAATACTACTGTTATCGAGACGCAGATTTTTTTCCAAATGTTCAAGCTGAGACTTGTCTAGGAAAATAATTCGAGAACTTTTAAAGGTGCTTTAATTTCTGAAAAGGTTTGATTTCAATTACTTCAAATGTAATTGAAGCACTTTGAAAGTAATTGAAGCACTTAAAAGTAATTCAAGCACTTCCAGAATTCCCCGAAATGCTTAAAAGCCACAAGCATTTGTACAAAATGCTTTAATTACAAAGCACCAAGTACTCTTTTCCAGAAGTAATTGAAGCACAGGGCTTGAAGCACCGAATGTGCTTCAAGCACTTTATTAAAGCACTTTCGAAAAGTGCTTTACCCAGCTCTGATCCTGGAATGGTCTATATTCAAGTCAACACAACAATCCAATGTAAATAAATGCAATCAGAATAACTGTCGTCTTCAATTAACTTCCTCGTTTGCGTTAACGAAATTCGAATTCGGGTTTCGCCATACAATGACCTTTTCTGATTGGCCAGGATTCTGTAAAGCTCCGACAGAGCACGAGCGCAATGCGAGAGGTCCCGGGAGCCGCTACACACAAGACAAACCTTTCGAAATATAAATCTTCTGGTAAAATTTTAATTTTTAATTGCTTTAAAAGAGGACCGTCGGGGGGCAGCACCTTCCGGTACCCTCTGAGATTTTGAAGCAATGTTTTAGAAGAAACTACTTACTTTTTTCAAAAATAGTAAATACAAAAGTTGTTCAGTGGCGAATGAAGAACGGCGGATGATATTTCTTTTATGTATATAAAAAAAGTGATCATCCGGCATTCTAGGATGAATAATAAGCTCGGATACAAAAAAATATATTTTTTTTGTTGAGTATTAAGCCCGCAATTTTAACATTAGCATTTCCAATATGGCGAAGGGTATAGAACCCCCTTAAGAAATAATTTAAGCGGAAACAAAAAATATTCCGTGACGCCCATGTTGAGGCACTTTTTAGGCGTACCGAACCAACGTTACAAACCAAATAGACGTTCTATCGGAAACCCTACCGAGCAAGAAAATTTTCTTTCACGACGGGATTCAACTCGTACATCTTAAATTTGTTTATCGAAGTGACAATGACAGATTTGTGGAGTCGCATCCGCCTCAAGATTGAAACCAAAAAAAGTTCCAACTCGTTAGCTTGGTGTGCTGCTTGTTTGCACTGATGTTTATTTCGTTTTATTTTCGGTTTAACCCGAGGAAAATGTTTATTTTAGAAATCTAATGATCCACTATACTAATCTGTTTCTCGAAATGAGTTTGGTTAACGGAATGGTCTCGTAAAAGACGATGACGTGGCTTCTATGAACGCAACGTTTTTTTTTTACTACAAACAGTTAACACAGTTTATGTATTTATGAGTTTTGGTAATCAAGAAAAAAAGACGTGAAAACAAGGAATTTGCACTGCATTTGGACAATGGAGATAAAAAATATTTTTGAGTAGTCTGGCTTGATTCGCGGCCAAAGTCTTTGTCAGAGAATAATTAAATTTGCTGCACTGTCGGAGCACTTGAATAATTTAAAAACACATTACGTCGTATTTGTGACGACGGAGAAGCCTTGCTTGATTCGCAGCGAAGAACTTACTAATTTGTCAGAGAATAATTAAATTTGCTGAAATCCTTATATTTATTATATACATACAATATTCCAGAACCTGAAAGATATCAAAAAAAAATTCTAATTATTTTTTTTATAGGATTAAAAAAACTGTAATTTTGATTTTTACTGCCGGCACTGTCACTACGTTATGTCATACAAGTTACAGTGAATAAAATTAGTTAAGAAAAATAGCAATTTTTATGAGATTACGTATACGATGTCTGAACTGCGAGAATCTTGTAGTTTTTCTTTAATCGCAACCCTAATTTAAAATAAACGTGACAGAAACATCTTGAGAATTGGATTCAATATTTTTTTTTCAGACGACAAAGGTTGTTTACACAACACCTTAGTTTAATTAAGATACCAACAACTATAACGAGTATGATAATTTCTTTTACCGAGTCACTCAACTCTGACCACTTTTTCCTCTTTCGAAGGTCACTGCTCATAAAAGAATAAATATTAAAATTTATGTTAAAAAAATTGAAACGAGAACAACATATGGTTGGTTCAAACTTTAAAGGATATCATATTTTATAAGGAGTGGGTAAATATTTTTATGTACGACCAATAAAACGCTCTTTATAGAACAGTTTTGCGTCCATAAAGTGGCACTTTATTTTACTGTCAACGTCATTGATAAATTGCAATGTTTAAAAAATAAAGATCTACTTATTTTTTCAATTTATTATTTTTTTTAATTGCAATCGTACAAAAAATTATGTATATAACGCTTACATAAACACGGTTTATTGACTCATCATTTTATAGCTTCTCTCGCAAGCTCGCTCGGCCATAAAACTATTCGTTCAATAAATCCCTTGTTTATGTACTTGTAATAGTTATTATATCTGACCGTGGTATTATAAGCTTATATCGTCATGGTTACGCTAACAATAAAGAGGGTTATAACTTCCTTGGGATGTTAATGGTTCCTTAATCACCGATTTTTTGATATTTGACGTTTGTTTAATACTGCTGTCAGTGTTTCATTATATTTAGTGAATGCCATTGCTGCTTTGTGTTATATATTTCTTATAAATTTTATTAAAATCGATCAGAAATAAATATGTTTATGTACCACGGGAATTAATGGGTCTTAATTACCTCAGGCAATTGCTTATGAAAACTTTGCCTTCGGTAATTAAGGCCCTTATGATTCCCTTGGTACATAAATAACTATTATTATTTATATTTATTTTTTTGCTACGACTCTTATGACTACTCAGGTTATCATGTGACACCTACTTTGAAGGGCAATAGCAATTACTTTGAGGACATTTAAGGATCGTGAAATAATTGACAAGTGACATTTGATGATGGCAACAGGGCAGGCATTTCTTAATCAACTTTTATCGAGTTAAAAAAGAAGGTAAACTGTCATAAACGCTAGTCGAAATAATAAAATAATAATCAATTTCAATCAATTTGATAAATGGAGTTATTTTTTAATTAATGTAAGTATTTACAGTTAGTTTATTCTAATCATTCTGTGAACTAGTTTACTATTCTCAGAACTATTTAAAATGCAACAATTTATTTGTTTAACTCAATATCAAGTGTCACAAATAATCGCTATATACTCTAGTCGCTATCAGGAGATAGTAATCGAACCTAATTTTGTATCCAAACCAAACGACAACACAAGTGCCTACTTTTTATTTATTAGTTGGAGATGCTTGTTACCATCTCCTGATAGAGAGAGTGATTCTCTATATTCTGATTGCTTAATTTAGATTGGGCAACATACTTTACAACGAAGGTGGAATTTTTTGAACCATAAAAATTCCAAAAAAGGACATGGGCATAACAAAACTGCCTAAGGATGTGAAATAAAATCACACATGTTCCCAAGAACAAGGACATTAAAAATGTCCTACACTGCACCAGAGTCTGGACTTCAACAACTACTCCTTGGGCTATATGCCCCACCAGGTATTGAATTACGAAAGTCCAGACGTGTTTTGGTGCCCGACCAAGTCGGTATTATTGTACCTCATCAGTAAGAAGCAGGCTAGCTCGACATCCTGTCGCTAAAGGATGTCTGAAAATGAATTCGACTCGCCTCGTTCTTGATAAAAGTGTTTGCGTTAGAGCAAGTATATCACGAACGAGGAGAGCCCAACGCCATCTTCACTTTCATAACAAAATCAAAGCTTGCAAAACTATAGAAAACTACAACGAAGGTGAAATAAAATCACACATGTTCCCAAGAACAAGGACATTAAAAATATCCTACAATGCACCAGCGTCTGGACTTCAACAACTACTCCTTGGGCTATATGCCCCACCAGTTATTGAATTACGTCCAGACGTGGTTTGGTGCCCGACCAAGTACCAAGTACAGTAAAGTATAATCTATTATCTAACTTAAAACTCCTTACATTTTTAAAAGGAAGAAAAAAATATATTTTGAATGACTTTTACCATTAATTTAGTTGTATAAAAAAGTGTGAAACAGAGATACAACATGTCTGTAACTCTTTGGCATATGTGTGGATCGATATCATCGGAACTCAAGACTCCTCAAATCAAAGAGATCGAATTAAGTGGATTTTAAAAGGCAGGATGGCGTATTATAGCGCTTAATTTTATTTTTTGTCAGTAATTGTGAAAGATAAAAGGAAAAATCTCTAGAGCGAAAATTAAGGTTCATTTTATGCTTCATCAGATCGAAATACATTATTCCTAACATGTTTAGAAATTGTATCTAATATTTTTTTAAAAAGAAAATATACCAACTAAAATCAGACATAATTCATATTTGATTAAACAGCTAGACGGGAAAAAATAATTCTGGGCTCGATAAAGCTTCTGGCACCTGTGAGGTTGTGGCATGTAGAGGCACATCGCCCAGTAGATTCATTCATATAGTTATTAGTAATAGTTTAAGTTCATGTTATTGTATATATTTTCATTACTTGTAAATAGGACGGTTGATGGCCTATCACGTACGATTAGTTGTTTAATCATTTATTGTATATAAGAACGGTTAAGGTCAATCTTGTAGTAAGTATGTATTTACGTATCACTGTAAATAGACGTCCGTTAGTTAAGGGCTGAGTTTCTCTTATCCTTATCCCCTAAACCAGGACATCACAAGATCTCGTTTTGATTTTTTATCAGTTTGGAATTCAGCCGAAAATTTGGGGTTCAGATACCTGGATCTCTAGTTGCTATGATTCTTATTGGACCCAATATTACGTCAGAAATTAAAAAAAGATCCTTGAGTGAAAATTTGAGGTATTATGGTGGGTTGTAGTGTCCTGAAATCTCCAGACAAAAAAATAAAAAACAAACGATTCAAAACATTTTGTAACCCTGGTATAATTTTTACAGTTTGCAATAGTTATTCCACTATTTTAAAAATGATTAAATAAACACGGTAGCAGAAGGAAAATGACAAGAACGGTAAATAATGAGGTAGAAGTTCGCGTGTTTACTAGGAAACAGAAATAAATTGTGGTTTTCATAAATGAATAATGGTTACACAACACCAAGGACGCAATCATTAGATATTTTTTGTAAAGAAAAAATTGATAATTGTTTTTAAATTTTACCAACGCAAATAAAAGGTAAATACGATAATTGAACAATGTCAAAATATTTTGTCCCACTTCTGATCCTTAATTTAAAGCTTCACCTATAAAATTTCGTCGAATGACCAAAAATTCTAACAAATAAAACTGTATAGAAATAATTTTAAAATTTCTTAAAGATGATTTACCAAAAATAAATTTACTTTAAGGTATAATTATAGAGAACCGTTTTTAAATTTAAATTTCGTTAGTAATAGATTTTTGATGTTGGATAGAAAGTCACGTTTTGTTACTCAATACTTTATTTCCTGCTATTAATAGTTAAATATTACATACAAAAGCGTAATAATAATAATTTTTTTTAAAAGATTTGCTATTCTTAAATATATATCAATATATACCAGAAAAAAATACTCAATGCAAACTAAGATGTACCTTTATTAATCGAATATGTTCCATAGTAGCCACAATCTCAAATTAATTGGTATAATATACAAATCAACGTCTACAAAATCCCCTATTAATTAAAAACAAATCTCCATTGATCTAATAAAAGCGAATTTTCTTATAAAAAACCTGTAATTACTAATTAGTACACGCTGTATACGAAAAATGTACACGATTTCGAAAGTCAATATCCTCGTTTTTTGAAATTACGCAATCAACCGAATCATCGCAGCTTCTAAGTTATAACTCCATGTAATCACCTCCTCAAGAGTGAAATTATATCCCCTTTGGCATCGGGCGAAATTTTTCCGTTTCATTTTTTTTTTCGTCGCGTCGTCTTTGAAGTGGGTGGCAAATTGGAGCCGAAACCTTTACTCGAAAGTATTCTCGTAGATTGTAATTAATTTTTAACTGGGACGATTGATTCCTAGCGATGAATTTCTAGAACTCGGATATGGAGTTTTAATTGCGATTTTCTTCAGTGGCGTGCTTCAAACTTCTCTATTTGAAAAATAAATAAAGCGTTGTTAATGTTATTGGCAAAGTTACTTAGAGGTTACTGGGATGGTTTTAACATTTGAATTTAAGGGAATTTAATATCGCAAATCAGTGCCGGAGAATTTCTAAGATAAAATGATTCGCTCCTAACAGTCCTAAGTGAAATATAGAAAATATCATTGTTTTTAAATATAATTTTATTCCTTGAAATGTCCTTTAACGCATTTAAAAACTTTACAGTACATGAACAAACAAATTTGAACAACAAAATTTTGTTAAAAAAAATGTAGACAAAAATTTTGTTCAAAAATAATTTGAAAAAATTGATCAAAAAAAAATTGGGCAAAAAAATTTTGGTCAAAAAAACTATTCAAAAAAGAATTGGACAAAAAATTATTGGTAAAAAAACTGTTCAAAAAAGAATTGGACAAAAAAATTTTGGCCAAAAACAATTAAACAAAATTTTGTTAAAAAAAATGTAAAAAAAAAAATTTTGGTCAAAAATAATTTGAATAAATTGTTCAAAAAAAAATTGGATAAAAAAATTTGTTAAAAAAAATGTAGACAAAAAAAATTTTGTTCAAAAGTAATTTGAAAAAATTGGTCAAAAAACTGTTCAAAAAAAAATTGGACAAAAAATTTTTGGTCAAAAAAAAAACTACAAAAAAGAATTGGACAAAAAATTTTTGGTCAAAAAAAAAACTACAAAAAAGAATTGGACAAAAAAGTTTTGGTCAAAAACAACTGAACAAAATTTTTTTAAAAAAAATGTAAACAAAAAATTTTGTTCAAAAATAATTTGAAAAAATTGGTCAAAAAAAAAATTTGTTCATAAAAATAAAAAATTTTAACAAAATTTTGTTAAAAAAATGTAGACATAAATTTTGTTCAAAAATAATTTGAAAAAATTGATCAAAAAAAAATTGGACAAAAAATGTTAAAAAAAATTTTAGACTAAAAAATTTGAATAAAAAAAATTTTGTTAAAAAAAATGTAGACAAAAAATTTTATTCAAAAATAATTTGAAAAACTTGGTCAAAAACAATTGGACAAAAAATTTTGTTAAAAAAAAATGTTCAAAAAAATTGGACAGTAAAATTCATAAAAAAAAATTGGTTACATTTTTTCGACTTTGACACATCTCCAATTAAAAACCAAACAGGGTTATAGATTCGGTCTTTAGATTTAATTTTGTTACCTTATATAAACTAAATCTAAATTTATTGTATTATATAAATGAAAATCCCTCACATTGCGTAAGAGAAAAGAAATTGTTTAATGAGTCATTAAAAAGCTTTTACCATCGGGTGCGAAAATCGCAGTCTGTGTGTGCGGTGGAAAAAACACACCCCTTTGCAACTGTCAAATTACTTACATACGCACGTATAAGGGATTATTCGACCCTTGCTTCCTAAGAAGATGAGACCCTCAAGTTAAACAAGAATCGACATCTCATAACTGCATTTCTATGCACTTTGAATTTTGCCGGGGAGTCATTTTACAGGGTGGCACGATTCCTAGTTAATTTTTTTTAATTTTTTTTCTACGAAAAAGAATTCTCACGGTATTTTTGGCACGTTATTAAGTATATTTTTTTCTATGTCTTTCTTCGCAAAACTTGGCAAATAACGTGATCTGAATCAAGGTCAAGATTTTCTTGTCTCCTTATGAATTTACCTGGAATTTTTCGAGTAAATCAGGTATTTCATTTCTGTCAATTTGACTTGCTGCTGTTTAAAGTTCTCCTTTTGTAATTTTTGACATTGAAGTATCAATATATACCTAAAGGAGTTCACCCCTTTCTTTGTAGTTTTAGCTTTTATTTGTAGTTTATTTAAATCGACTAAGCAGAACCACCCTGTAAGTGTACAGGAGGATGAGTAATGCGGATATCCCCCAAATAAATTTGCTTGAAATTGACGTCCGCCCTTGCAGGGAAACCTAATAGATCAATCCGTGATGTGGATGTCGCCCCTCTTTGTAGCGACAGTGGCGTCTGTTAGGGTTGGAATGTCGCCGAACTAGAGTTATCTCAGTTTTTGTATGAGATAACAATAAATTCAACACAATTCGGAACCAATTTAGATACGCTTATCTCAGACTAACAGAAATAAGACGCCGAAAATGAGAAAAACCTTAGGGAATATTTAACCCTAAGGAAGTCTGGCATATTTTTTCTAGTTGATGACTAACATGCGGTTTAAAAGTCGAAATCTTTTATGAGAGTGTCGTTTAAGTAATACGTAAATTATATAGTGGGAAAAATGAGATCAGGACTTCCTGTGACTAAGCTAGAGATTCGAAATTGCAATTTTTAATTCTAATTGTTAAAATTTTCTCAAGAAATCTGTCAGGGGAACTTTACCCTAAACTTATTATAAATTAATATTTTTCCCTAATATCTTAATAAAGCACTAATAAAAGTTTTCTCACACCAAGAAGGCAAAATAAGGTTGTAATTGAAAAATGTATGTATTGTTCCTGTTTTACTGTATACAGGGTGTATTATAAAGAATGGTCAATATTTTAATCATAGGTTCAGGACCAAATATTAATATTTTACTAAATAACTCTGGGTCAAATGTTATCTACTACTAAGATACAGGGTGTTGAAGATACAATTTATTTTTCGTTTTTTTGCAATGATTTCTTTATTATTTAATATATTGACTTGAAATTTGGTATGGTTATATTTTTAAGTTAGTAAATCATAAGCGTGCTGTCAATTTTGAGATTAAATAAAGAGGGCGCCACCTGCACTCTACTGGATGAAGAAAAGTATCAATTTTTTTTAGTCCTGGCCTTTTAATTTAATCTTGGCAATTAATTATTTGACAGTTGTACATTTTCATTTTAGTTTCAAAGTCTACTATGTTGAAATATGTTAAAGTAAACTAAACAGATACAGTGGCTAGAATATTTTAAATGCAAATATCTCTAAATGATCTGAATTGTCAAGTTTGAGATTAAATAAAGATGGCGCCACAAGTCTTTATCATACATACCGTAAATGTGATCAAAAAAGGTATACTTGTTTTAAAAGCATAAATTCAGATCATTTAGAGATATTTGCATTTAAAATATTCTAGCCACTGTATCTATTTAGTTTACTTTAACATATTTCAACATAGTAGACTTTGAAACTAAAATGAAAATGTACAACTGTCAAATAATTAATTGCCAAGATTAAATTAAAAGGCCAGGACTAAAAAAAATTGATACTTTTCTTCATCCAGTAGAGTGCAGGTGGCGCCCTCTTTATTTAATCTCAAAATTGACAGCACGCTTATGATTTACTAACTTAAAAATATAACCATACCAAATTTCAAGTCAATATATTAAATAATAAAGAAATTATTGAAAAAAAATGAAAAATAAATTTTATCTTCAACACCCTGTATCTTAGTAGTAGATAACATTTGACCCAGAGTTATTTAGTAAATTATTAATATTTGGAGGTCCTGAACCTATGATTAAAATACTGACCATTCCTTATGATACACCCCGTATAAATATTTTTTTTTTGATAATTTTTTTCGATAAATTTATTGTATAGCGTTAAGAGGTTAAATAAAAAAAACCTCTTTAGAGCAAAAAAACTACTTTTTACTAAATTTGCATTTCTCTCGTTACAATTCACACGTACGTTTTTTTCCTTTGTATTTAATATTTAAATGCGGAAAACGTACATTTGCACATTTCTAGCACCTCAGGGATAAAAAATAACAACGCTACTTAAAACTTAATTAAAAGAAAAGGAAATACAAAACCAGTTTTTAATGTTTATTATTACCAGCGTTTGGAGTTTATTATAATGTTAATTAAGTGCAAATAATGCTAATTATTAATGAGTTAGTCGGTTTGGCAAAAAGTCACACATCCGCTTAACCTCAAACTTACCTGTAATTTTCCAAACAAGGCAACATCTACTTGTCTACTTTGATCTAAATTATCCGTTTTCTGTTAATTACTGTCGACTTATCGATAAAACGACACAAAATTCGTAAGAATTCCCAGCGATCGGACGAACTGCTCTTTCATCAATATTGATTAAGAAATTATCAATAACAATGAGAATACAAGGGACAACGCTGAAACAATTAATTTTTTGTTTACTTTAATGCGTTTGTTTTTTAATAACGACGTGTTCTCTCCCGAATGTTAATTATATTTTTTTCTGATCTACGATCATTTCATTTAGTCTTAATTTAGTTTATAGGGTCATGTGTCAAAACTTTGACATTTATTCCGTCAAATGTCAAACTTCTGGCATTCATACTATAGGGGGACAAATAAAATAAAAATTTCAGATTAGGTCCAAACTCTCTTCGTAGAAAACTCAATTAGTCAAAACACGTATAAGAAATTTTTGTGGTTTTCTCCATAAAATATCGATTTCATATTTACGTGACTCTTGACTCCAATAACCCATCGATATATTACAGGTGGCAGAAAAGACGTTATGGAATGTCTTCGTGGCCGGTACTGTCTCCGATGTCGTGCTGGGAGTACCCACGAAGTACCCACCGAACTCTGCCTTCTGCCTGCCTGTATCTGTCTACCATCAGGGTCGTAAAATTGACTGTGACAAGGGTTCGAGATTTTGCTCGTTTATTTTTACAAAGCACCACGCTTGTTTGTAGAGGCCAAACAGTAAAGTTTTCGAATAACGACCGAGTCGCGATCGTTTTCTCGATATTATCGTGAGCTCGTGATAAACTTAGAAATTATTGGTGTATATAAGAAGCTGCATTTCGGTATAGGGTTATAAAAGTGTCGCATACTTATACATATATATATATATATATATATAATTAGAGTACGATTTCATTTACTTAAAATGAAGATAAACGGTCTGTTATTTATCTTAAGGACTCTTGTTCCACTTCCTTAAAATAATACCCCTGAGCTCACTAATGTTGAATTAATAGAAAATGAAATTTATTAGTTTTTGCTGGAGATACGTAGAATTATGAACTTATTTACGATTTTGCTGCGAGGCATTGCGAGAACCATGAAATTCTTATATATTGTATTGATATGAACTTTCTAAATACCTTAAGTAAGATATAATATATCATTTATTTCTCCTTTTACTTTTTAATTTATTGATATTACTATTTTTATTTTCATTATCTCCCAACTAGAGAGCGAACAAAATTATTTATCCTAAAAGCTGGTGTAATATTTTAGAGATTTCAATTTTCCTAATATTAATAATATTTTTTTTTGTTACAGATTGCCATGGACAATACATCAAGCTCATCTGCATCATGAAAAAATCGACTGATCTTTACTAGTCTTACCAGAGAAGAGTCAAAAGCAACTTGATAAGTCTGAACAAAATAGTTTTTAAGTGAATGCAATCACCGTAAAAATGAAATCCACGAGCAGAATCCTCGTGGTATTCTTCAGTAGCATCTTCGCAACTCTATCCAGCCCTGCAAGCTCCTCTCTTCTATCCTCAGATCCGGAAGGACGATGCGAAGAAATAACTATACCGATGTGCCTAGGAATAGGTTACAATAATACCAGAATGCCAAATGAACTGAATCACGAGAGTCAAGAAGAAGCCGGATTAGAAGTCCACCAATTTTGGCCGTTGGTAGAAATACGATGTTCTCCCGATCTGAAATTTTTCCTCTGCTCGATGTACGCGCCGATTTGCTTGGAAGATTTCTTAAAACCTCTTCCGCCTTGTCGGGGTTTATGTAGCAGAGCACGCGCTGGCTGCGAACCACTCATGACTCAGTACGGCTTCAAGTGGCCGGAAAGAATGGAATGTGATAATTTTCCCGTCCAAGGAGGCGAGATCCTTTGCATGGACCAACCGGCTCAAAACAACGCCTCGTCAACTCCCAAACCAAATACGCATCGCAAACCACTGAAACCATGTAAAAGCGGTTCAAAAAACTGCTCGGTTCCCCTAGGAGACCCAAAAAGAAAAGAGTGCAAGTGTCAGTGTCAACCACCCCTCGTCTCCATGGGGAGAGAAATTCCACCCACCACAAACAGAAGCGTCGCAGGAATCGCAAACTGTGCATACCCCTGCAAGGAAACGTACTTCAACCCAGACGAAAAGGAATTCGCAACCATATGGATAACGCTGTGGTCAGGTCTATGCGCCGCCTCCACGCTAATGACACTAACCACATTCTTCATCGAAACAGAAAGATTCAAATACCCTGAGAGACCGATCGTCTTCCTGTCCGCTTGCTACTTTTTGGTATCTGTTGGGTACTTGTTGAGAGTAGGATTCGGACACGAAGAAGTCGCTTGCGAGGGGCCGATTATAAGGTACTCATCAACTGGACCAAGTATTTGTACAACCGTTTTCTTACTGGTCTACTTTTTCGGTATGGCTTCTTCGATATGGTGGGTCGTTCTATCTCTTACCTGGTTCTTAGCCGCTGGATTAAAATGGGGAAACGAAGCTATAGCAAGTTACGCGCAATATTTCCACATAGCCGCTTGGTTGATTCCTACGTTTCAGACTTTAGCCGTCTTACTTTCCGGAGCTGTTGATGGTGATCCAGTATCGGGAATTTGTTACGTCGGAAATATGAATATGGAAAATTTAAAAACATTCGTTCTTTGTCCTTTAGTAGTATATTTGATTCTCGGTACTAGTTTCCTTATGGCTGGATTCGTATCGTTATTTCGAATTCGAAATGTCATTAAGAAACAAGGCGGTGCAGGCGCTGGATCAAAAGCTGATAAATTAGAGAAACTCATGATTCGTATTGGGATATTTAGCGTTCTATATACTGTACCAGCTACCATAGTCATCGGTTGTCATTTATACGAGAATACTTTCCATGAAGAATGGATGAAATCGTTAGCTTGCAATTGTCCTGCTAACATGATTTCGATGAAAGAACGTCCAATTTACTCGGTATTAATGCTCAAGTATTTCATGGCTTTAGCTGTTGGAATAACATCGGGCGTATGGATTTGGTCCGGTAAAACAGTGGATTCCTGGAGAAGACTATCAAAGAGAATAGTAGGAAGGTCGGATCTATCCGGCGCTAATGCCGCTTTAATCAAAAATAGAAGTAAACCACCTCCACCAGGGTTCTTAATGGCAGGTCCGGGAAGTGCTTCTTTGCTCGGTCCTACCGGCAGCGTTGCTTCTGCCAGCCAGCACCATTTACACCATCATGTTCTGAAGCAACCTCCTCTTAGCCACGTATGACAAGCGGGTGAGGGTGTTTTATTGAACCACCAACCTCAAGGTTCCGGACCTTCGTTAAGTAACTACGGGCCCATTTGAGTGACCGCCTGGGGGCCACGCGACATGGTCACAGCTCTCTAGTCTTCAACAGTGCCAACAAGGACACTTTTGTACAGTCTACTACTTTTTTTCTAATTTTTGTTATATATTTATTTATTGAAATAGAGGTGTATAAATGTGAAGGGTTTTTTACATACTCAACGCAACATATTTGACTCATTTGTACAAATTTCTGTGAATATTTTTTTAATTAGGTATTTGTTTATGTAAGAAAAGCACACCAGGGTAATACCTTAGAACTGCGTACTGCAGATGGCCAGATAATATGTCTACAAGTTCACTTCAACTGAAATCATTCTACAAAGAATGGTATACAGTTCCAGAATTATTTAACACATCTGGTAACCCCGTCACTGCCAGCAACGCGCCTAGCGCGTTGTGTTAGGTTTCACCCATGTGCCAGCAAAGTGGCTACCGCATGCTCATAATTCATTTTATAAATGTAATATTCATCTGGCAACAATAATAAAGACTGTTTGTGTGAAGGCACACAATACTGACTGTCTACTGTGTGCCTTCACACAAACAGTCTTTGTTATTGTTGCCAGAAGAATATTACAACCATAAAATGAATCATTCATAGTACGCATCGCGTTGCCCGCACATGGGAACTGGCCTAATATTTTAGGTGGCAGTCAAAGGGTTAAACTTCCAGAACTGGAAGCACCAAGTTGTCTAATAATAGACTTACGTGCGTCGCACAATTATTAGACCCCTGCAAAATTAAAGTTGCAATACAATTGACTGGTCACTGTAAGTGAAATAATGGTAGCTTGTTTTACCATTCTCTCGGATTAGAAAGCCTGTTTATCTAACAGACATGAGATTATTTTATGGCTTAACAGAGTCGCACGTGTGTGACTGGCTAAAGGAAACCGTTGTCTTTAACAAACTTTAAATCCAATCCATTCTTAAACAATTTAAATGATGTTGGCCTGTAGGGAGTTTATTTGTACAATGTTTAAACGTTTATTACAGTTTGGAAATGTGCTCGTTTTACCTTTCACGACGGGTGCAGATGAAACGAAGCCAGATGGAACGAAAAAATATCTAAACTTTTTGAAGAGCATAAAATTTCCTATAATAAAGTCGACGGTAGTATTTTCATACCTAGTATGGATTTAGAAATATTTTTAATTATGCATAAATCATAACCTCTAAATTCGCAGACAGGCCTCTGTAGCTCGCAAACAATGATAGATCGAGATGTGGCATCCGCGGCTTTTTTGTAGTACACGTTATGCTCTACAAAATACTTTAGTAACTTTTGGCCTTATCTGGCTTAGGTACGTGAAGAAAGCTCAAAAATGCATTTTCTAAAACCTAACGCGTGTTTAAATGTATTAAACGTCATAAAATAATCTCTTGCCCGTTCATCAACATCCTTCAAAATAATAACAAAATTGTATATAACTATCCATTCTTCCCTTCACGTGGTAATTTAATAAAAAAAAATAGTAACGGTTACAAAGTAACTGTTACAAAAGTACTGATATACAAAATTATCTGGTTCTACTAACGAAATGTTAGTAGATTTGTTAGATAGTCTAAAATTATATCTTGACATAGTAGCGATTCAATTTTAGGTAGATGTTCGACTGCATCTTTGACTATAAATGAAAAAAATTGTAATAAAACGTGAGTCTATTGAAAAAATTATATACAAGAATCGCTGGTTTAAAAAATACGTTTTGAATAATTTTCTCCATAGATCCACGACATTTATACTCTCCCCATTTTGGGGATACGATTACCAATAGTGATGAAAAAATACGTAAAACAAATATTTTAAGGTACATTTGATTGAAGCGCGATTGGATGAAAGCGAAGTTGATAATTCAATGGAAGTTAGTGGGTAAAAAAAAATTATAAGCCATAATCGTGCCATAATAGTTATTGGGGGACCATCAAGAGTTTGTAGAAAAAAATTTCATTGAGATATCAATGTGTGTGATTGAATAAGACAATTTGTATCGGAAGGATCTTTATAAATATATTCTTGTAGATTTTTTTCTTGTTAGGATTTAAGTTTTTTGTAATAAATTATTTAAAAAATCAACCCCATAACCTTTTGTACTTATAACTGTCTATTTAATCGTTTTGTAAATAGAGATTAACCGGGTTCTTTCTAAATTCCTCGAAAAATTCCAAATTTCTTTTTTATATTACAAAAATCTAGCCGCTAGGTCGCCAGTGTTGACACCCATTGAAAATAACTACTAATTGAAATAAGTGAGGAGAAATTTGGAATTTTGAGGAATGCAAAGAACTTTAATGCAGCAAATGACACATAATGTATCAAAATATGGCTGCCACTTAGTAGGGCATAATATAGTTATCCTTTTTTATATGTACCTAAGTACGAAACAAAACGTGATGAACTGTATCCAGATATAATAAGTTCAATATTGCTAACAATGTTAGAGATCAGTCTTGACGCGCGGAACATTTTTTTTTCGCATAAAATATTCAGTTTTTATTTGTTAAAGTACAAAACTAAATTCGTCTCTCTTTGCTTGAACGCCTGAACAAACGTCGCAAAAATATCACTTTTAGGGATCATGAGAAAACTTAAAAAATTAAAATGATAAAAGTAAGAAACTGAGTAAATAATAATTCATCTCCTTACGAGTGAACCCTAGAAGTGAAGCTTGTGCGAGCGATGAATTTTGAACAACTTCTATAGTATGTCACAAATATCCATTGCGTCCTCGTCGTATCCTTTTATTCACTTATTAACAACCACATTATCTTTATCGAGTTACCATATGATACAGGAACATTTATTTTATGACAACTCGTTGTTTGGATCCGAAAGAACCCCGCACAAATCTTATGGGAATTGGCTCCCGGTCAAATTGGCTGAAATTTGGATATGTTGTTCGTTTCGGCATCCTGAGCAAAAGTCTCAATGGGCACAAAGCTCAATTTTGCGTATATCGGCTCCTAAGCTCCACGGATTTAACATTATTTACTACTTAAAAAATACCCTCTTATGTTTTGGAGATCGCTGCATTCAAATCTAATGCCAATACAATAATATTGACAGTTGACAGCTGGCAAACAACATGTAACAATCAAAATTGATAAAAATAATATGTAAACATATGTTTTTAAGGTTGCTCAATTCAAATCTGTTGTCAAAAAGACGATATTGACACTTGACAGCTGTCAACTAGCTGTCAAACAACGAGCAATAATCAAAATTGATAAAATACACATGTAAATATATGTTTTTGAGGTTGCCGAGTTCAAAACTGATGTTAAAAAATCGATATTGACAGTTGACAATCTAATGTCAAAAAATTGTTAAAAGCTGTCAAAACTAGCTGCCAAAAAGCAAGCTACAATCAAAATGGATGAAATCCTCATGCAAACATATGTTTCTGAGATCGCTAAATTCAGAACTGAAGGTAAAAAAAACGATATTTTAAAAACAACTGAAGCATGCTTGCTGCTACCTAATTATTACTCTATCTTGACATATTATCATGTACAGTGAAATATTTATTTAACGATAGTACTCAACTGTTAATATCGTCTTTTTGGCATCAGATTTGAGTTAAGCAACCTTATCAATTTCGATTGTTACATGCTGTTTGACAGCTGTTAACTGTCAATATCGATTTTTTAACATCAGTTTTGAACTCGGCAACCTCAAAATCATATTTACATGTGGATTTTATCTATTTTGATTATTGCTTGTTGTTTGACAGCTATCAACTGTCAATATCGTCTTTTTGACAACAGATTTGAATTGAACAACAACATATGTTTGTGCGGGGTTCTTTAAATATTAAATAAAGTTTTTTCTATCTCCAACATTGTTAAAATTACTGATGGCAAAAATTGCTTTATCAAAGGATTAGTGTAGAACATATCAAATTTTTATAAAAAAAAACATTGTTTATAATTCGCACATTTTGTTTGTATATTACCTATACGGATCAATTGAAACTCACAATTTTCGTTTTTGGGAACTTTTTTGTACATTATTTTCATACGACATGAAAAATACACTTTGACTGAGCACAATTTGTTTTTGTATATTTTTTTAAAGAAAAAAAAACATTGTACAGTATATAATTTGTATCTGCGTGTATAGTAGTGTTAGTTTTATTGTAACATGTCTGTATGCTTCAAATTGTATACGATTAATTATATTTTATTGTTCGAATTTAAAATATAACGTTTTATTTCTTACCCTTTCATTCTTACTTGATAAAATTTAAAAAAAAATTTTTTTCATCAAACTTTTATTCAACAAATGTTTTCCCAACTAATATTAATTTGTCAAAATTTCGCTGTTTCAACAAAAATTTAGTCCAACAATTTTTTTCTCGCCTTTCATATTGTTACGAAACTGGGGTTCGTTATTTTATGAAAATAACTCAAGAACTTTGCAAAACGTTTATTCTCAAAAAATACAACTGACAACTAAAAACTTATATTTCATATCCGTCACTGTCCAAAAATATCCAGTGGCGTTTCAAATACCAGGGGCGTAGCCTGGATTTGTAACATTGCCCCCCTTCTAATTTTGATCGTCCCGATCAAAAGCTTCATCATGATAGGGCTTCAATCTTTCCAGATGAACAACCTTCATCTTGGTCCCAGGGCTGCGTTGGATTCTGTAAACCACGTCGTTGATTCTCTTCTTCACCTCGTACGGTCCTTCCCAAAACGGTGTTAGCTTTGGAGACACACCTCTTTTCCTACGTGGATTATACAACCAGACCTGGTCACCTTCTTTGAATCCTCCTGAATTAGCTTTCAAGTCGTAACGAGCTTTCATCCTATCACTTGCCAATATCAGCCTCTTCCGCGCGGTTTCGTGGATTTTCAAGAGGCTGTCCCTCAGTTTATCCGCATAGTCCCGCACGTCTACCTCTTCGGTGCTTGGTGATCCGAACAACAAATCACAAGGCAATCGAAGTTCCCTTCCGAAGACAATGCTAGCCGGGGTAAGCTTGGTGGAATCGTGGACGGCCGCCCTGTATGCCATAAGAAACAGTGGAAGGTGTCTGTCCCAGTCCTTCTGGTGTTTTTCCACCACCTTGGAAAGATGTTCTTCCATAGTTCGGTTGAACCTTTCGACCATTCCATCTGACTGGGGGTGAAGAGCCGTGGTTCTGGTCTTGTTGGTGCCCATCAGTTCGCAAACTTTCTTAAACAACTTGGATTCGAAATTCCTTCCTTGGTCGGAATGTAACTCCATCGGTACTCCGAACCTTGAAAACATGTTGTCCACCAATGACCTGGCTACTGTGGATGCTTCCTGATTTGGTATGGCATAGGCTTCCACCCATTTGCTGAAATAGTCCATGGCAACGAGGATGTATTTATTGCCATCGTCTGTCACAGGAAAAGGTCCAGCTACATCAATGGCAATCCGTTCAAATGGTGCGCCTACATTGTATTTCTTCATTTCCCCCCTGGACCTCGTTTTGGGACCTTTTGTGGCGCCACACTGTTGACATCTTCTGCACCAGCCTTCTACATCGTCTCTGCATTGGACCCAGTAAAATCTCTGCCTGATTTTGTCCAAGGTCTTGTTGACTCCAAGATGTCCTCCTGATTTTCCTTCATGAATTTCTTTCAAGACTTCGCTTATTCTCTTCCTGGGTAAAACCAATTGAGAAATTGACGACCTTCCATCAGCTGATTCCCATACCCGTTTGAGTAATCCATTTTCCACAACCAGGGACTTCCACTGTGCCCACATTGCCTTGAAGATGGGATCTCTATCCGAAATATCTCTCCAAGAGGGTCTGTCAGTTCCGTTCTCCTTCCAGTGTAGAAAGTCCCTAATGCTTGCATCTGTTTCTTGGTCATGTCTCATGTGTTCGGTAGTCCAGTCATCCTCAGGTATTAGTGTCGTACGTCTTATATCGGCGACTCCTTCATGACATTCAATACGCTGGCAATGCTTACAGGCTTCTGGACATGGTCTTCTAGATAAAGCATCCGCATTGCTATGCAGCCGTCCTGGTCGATGTTTGATTTTGAAATGGTACTGGTTCAGTTTTTCTATCCATCTAGCTATCTCTCCTTCCGGGTTTTTCATCTCCAGTAGCCATTTCAGGGCTGCATGATCAGTCCTGATGAGAAACTCCCTTCCATATAGGTATCTGTGGAAATGATCTACTGCCTTGACTATCGCTAGAAGTTCCTTCCTGGTAACACAGTAATTTCTTTCGGGCTTAGACATCACCCTGCTGTAGTATTCGATGACTTTCTCTTGACCATCTTGCACTTGTGACAATACAGCTCCAAGCCCCATATTGCTCGCATCTGCGTCCAGTATGAACAGTCCTTTTTGCCGCGGGTATGCCAAGATTGAACTTGAACAAAGTGCTGCCCTCAACCTGCGGAAAGCTTCATCACATTCAGTAGACCAATGGAAGCTGACTCGATCTCCTGTCAACTTATGAAGGGGAGCTGCGATGTCTGCAAATCCTTCCACAAAACGGCGGTAATATGTACACAAGCCTAGGAAGCTCCTCACTTCGTGTTTATCTTTTGGTCTCGGCCAGTCTCGAATTGCCTGTATTTTCGATTCATTTGTTTGAATTCCTTCTGCGGAGACTGTATGGCCCAAGAACTCCACTTGTTTCTGGAATAGAGAGCACTTCTTTAGATTCAGCTTGAGGTTGGCACTCCTTAAACGTCCGAAAACCTCACGTAGGTTGACCAGGTGTTCTTCGAAATTCCTCCCCATCACCATAACATCATCCAGATATACCAGGCAAGTTTTCCAAGTCAGTCCGCGCAATATCAGCTCCATCAATCTTTCAAAAGTCGCCGGCGCATTACAGAGCCCAAACGGCATAACGGTGAAGTGATATAGTCCGGTACCAGTGGTAAACGCAGTCTTTTCCTTATCATCTTCGTGTATGCCTACTTGCCAATATCCACTCTTCAAGTCCAGCGTTGAAAACCATTGTGAACCTGCCAACGTGGTTAGTGTGTCATCGATTCTGGGTAATGGATAGCTGTCCTTCTTCGTGACGTCATTCAGTTTTCTATAATCTACACAGAATCTTGTAGAACCATCCTTTTTGGAAACCAATACTACAGGGGCGGACCATGGACTCGATGATTCTTCGATAACGCCATCTTCTGTCATTTTCTGGACAAGCTTTTCCACTTCTTGTTGTTTGGCGAATGGCAATCTTCTTGGTGGTTGTCGAATTGGATGGGCTTGACCGGTATCTATCCTGTGTTGTGCCAAGTTAGTTCGCCCTGTTGATGACCCTGTGGACTCAAATACGTCACTTTCCTCAAAAATGAATCTCATGGCAGCTTCGTAATCTTTCGGTGTTAAATGAGTTAAGGATTTTCCGATTGTTCCTACCACATCATAAGTTGTGTCTACTCTATCTGGATATCCGCTTGTTGCACAATCTGCTACCCATTCTACCGGCTCGCATACCCCTATGATGTCTCCTTCCCGGACTGTTATTCCATCAGGAAATACATTGGCAATTCTTACAGGAATGTCTTGTTTTGTCCTAATTAAAGCTCGTGCAAGTAACAATTTGGTAGGGGATTCTTCACATGGCTGTACTATTCCAACGCAGTACCCAGGGTCCTCTTCTAGTCTGGCCTTAACGATCTTCTCAGATGAACCAGGTATCCTGACCGTTTTAGCAATTCGCAGTCTCACAGAGTGCCCCCTTTCAGATGATTTTGTCAAAATGAATTCTTCACCTCCGAATTTCATGGTTCTCTGCTCACCATCGAAAGAAAATCCATAGTCACTTATTAGGTCCATCCCAAGAATGAATTCGTCTTCTATGTCTGCTACGAAAACTGTTTCCATAATTCGTAGTCTTCCGAGGGTTAGTGTGACGTCAGCCTCCCCTCGTATTGGTGCATTCTCTCCAGTGACCGTTCGTAGAACGAAATTAGATGTAAGTGATCTTACACTGCCTGGTTCAAGGATACCGCTACGAACTAGGGAAACTGACGCACCAGTGTCTACAGTGCATATAACGTCTTTTTGGTTCACCTTTCCCCTAATAGTCAAACTATCGGTGGATCTTCTTATTCTGTTGACGTGGATGACTCTGGGGGCTTCGTTATCACTAGCCAGCATACGCCCCGATATGCTGGCTAATTTTAGTTTTCCTGGTACCTGTTCGAGGACCCTCTAGATGTTCCTGTCCTCACAGGTGAGTACGAACGTGGAGGTGTCCTGGAAGGTGATAAAGAGCGTAGTGGCACCCTTACCCTGCAGTCTCTCTTGAAATGTCCGCTCCTACCACATCTGAAGCAATTTCCTCTTGGTTGGTTGGTGGCGCTGATATTCCTGGATTCCATTTTTTCTAGTATTCTTAGCATCTGTGATATAGTCTCGCTCAGCTTATTTTCCTGAGGTTGCTCTTCAATTGATACCGCTCTCGCTTTGGGCCTTGTGGGGATGTTGAAAGCCGCTTCCACTTCCAGTGAGCGAACTAGAGCTTCACTGCATCTCTTGAAATGTGTCAATCTTAGGGTCCTCTGTATTTCGATATCCCTCAATCCATCAATGAATACTTGAACCGCCAGTTGTTCTTTGAAATCCTCCGGGGCCTCTGGATAAGCAAGCTGGATGAGTGTCTGGACATCGGCTTCAAACTCCTGCAGGCTCTCACCAGACTTCTGCACTCGTGTTTTTAGCTGTGCTCGATACAGTTGCTCCCGATGTTGATTGCCGTATCTTAATTCTAAAGCAGCAATGAGATCCCCATACTTGTAGTTTTGGTCTTTTGGGATGGTCTGTAACATTGCCAAAGCAGGTCCCCTCAAAGCCACTATAAGTGCAGTAGCTTTTTCTTCATCGTTCCATCCATTGGCTGTTGCCGCAGCCTCAAACTGCTTTCGGTACAGGTACCATGCTGACTGACCATCATAAATCGGTGGTTTTACGGAATTGTGCAGTGTGGCAACTCTGTCAGGCCGATCTTGTATCTTCAGTGAAGCGATTTTCTTTTCTAGTTCTTCTCGCATTGCACTAACTTCTTCTGTTATTTTGCAGTCCATTCCTTCTACCGTTTTCCAGACTGTTTTGATTTCGTCCTTCAGGTGTGTGATTTTTCCTTCGGTTTTCTGGAACATCTGTTCGAAAAATAGTTTTTGTTGGTCTCGTTGTTCCTTCTCCTCTTGTTTTTCTTTTTCGCGTCCTTGTTTCTCTTTCTGCCGTCGTTCTTCTTCCTCCTGTTTCTCTTTCTGGCGTCGTTCCTCATCCTCTTTCTTTTGGCCCGCAAACTGTTGTTTAATTATTTCCACTATGTCATCCATGTTGTCGTAGGCTGTACTTCTTGTATTCACCATCAATTGCTCAGTAACATCCCACTTCTGACACCACTTGTTACGAAACTGGGGTTCGTTATTTTATGAAAATAACTCAAGAACTTTGCAAAACGTTCATTCTCAAAAAATACAACTGACAACTAAAAACTTATATTTCATATCCGTCACTGTCCAAAAATATCCAGTGGCGTTTCAAATACCAGGGGCGTAGCCTGGATTTGTAACAATATCAAAATTTTACTTAATTTTTAATATTTTCTTTTAATTTTTTTTTAAATAAAAGAAAATTGACCTAAATAAAAATTTGTTTTCTTACTTTTGCTACATATTTTTTATGTTGAAATATGTCAATTTTTTTTAGAGAAATTTTAGAAGAAAAAGAAAATTCTGTATAAAAAATTATCATTTTTCGTAATTAAAGTGGGGGAAAAAATTACCGAAAAAAATGTAAAAAAAAATTTCGAAACAGGTTGTTTGGGAAAAAATGTTAAAAAATATTTTATTGGGAAAAATTTAAGGAAAACAAATTTTGTAACTGAAAAAATTCGAAAAATATCCTGCTGATGAAAAAATTTAAAGAAATCAACATTTGTAAAAAAAAAATGTGGTATCTAGACAAAAAAAAATTTTCTACCAATTTAATTTTTCAACCCCCCTCGTACTATTTGATCAACTCAAACATGAAACTATTTATATCACAAGTACTATCGATTTCAAAACATCCAAACAAAAAACAAGCACAACACAACGCCATTTTTCTCGGATACAAATCTGGCTTAATGTAAATACTCGCAATCAATCATACTCGCCAGACATTTGAGATGAATCTAAATAACGTTAGAGATTAAAATTGTATGGAGTGATAGTCGCTTCGGTATGTTGATCGTTTTTATAATAAATAGAATCTTAGTAAATATTTTACATCAAGTAATAATATTTTATTTAGGACAATAATTTAAATATCTGAAGTAGAATTAACATTATTAAGATTTGATATCGTTATAGACCACCAGTTCTCAAACTGTGGTACATTAAATATTTTTTCCACTCCTGTGAAACCCCTGCTTTCTATTATAAAACTGACTTTGCACCAATAGAAATTTCTACGTTGTAATCAAGTAGGTTGTTGATAGATATTAGATATTATTGACAGTTCTGTGAAAGCTAATGTCAAAATTATTCTTGTTGTATCAAATAAATTAATAGTTTTCAGTTAAAGTATTTATTTATATTTTGTCGTAGAAAAAATAGCGTATGCAACTTTCATGTAATGGCTATTAATACATGATCGTTGCATAATATACAGGGGCGTACCGACGCGGGGGTGTGATTAGATTATGGATTAGATATTGGGTTTTTACGATTTGTGGTTGAAATATGCATCCTACCGAAAAAAGTTTAATGTAAAAGTTGTAGTTGAAACACTAACGTCGACAATTTTTGGAATCTACGCTTCAAGGACTATAAGATGGCATAAAAAACAAACATAAAAATTTTCCAACTTTGAAAGCCTTTTTGAGGCAGTTCCGTTAGAGCTAGACCAAAAAACTGGACATTTTTGAAATCTACGGACCAAAATCTATAAGATAATATAAAAAACAGACATCCAAATTTTTCAATTAGGGGGATGCCGAGGACGATTTAGGTCATTTTTTGAACGCCTATTTCTCGACTATCCGAAGAGATAGCTCAAAAATTAAAAAAGATTCGGAATCTGCTCGTCCAAATCTACAAAATGCCCTTTAGCACAATTCGATATCTTTAATAATAACTCCCCCAAAATCGCCAGAATTAGTACTTCCATTTACTACATTTTGGCCGAGGGAAATTTCCGTGAAATAATTATTAACGAAAAAGCTATTTTCAGTGTGTCAGTTTTGGAAGAAATCGTCAATTTCAAACCGCGATATGTGGACAACCGGTAACGTAAAAATTGATATTGATGGGTGATTTTTATTGTACTCGGATGGAATTCTTAAAATTTTGAGTTTTGGTAGTTTCTTTTTTGAAAATTTTAAATGCGTATTTGCATAAACTTTAAAATGCAATATCTCAGCTTCCCGTGGACCGATTGTCAACTATGACATATGATTTTTTATCTACTCGTCGAGCACTATAAGATGGACTATACAAAAATGGCGAATTCTTGTGTCGTGGTCAACCAAAACACAATTTTAACACACTCTTCGCGCGTTTCGTCAACTATGTTGGCATCATCAGGAGTTGATGATAGACTCATGACGATGCCAACATAGTTGGCGAAACGCGCGTAGAGAGTGTTAAAATTGTGTTTTGGTTGAGTGGTCGACGATAGTGTTTCAACTTAGTTGATAAACCAAAGGTTCCAATTTCCCACTTTAAGTAAAAGTTGTAGATAGTTAAAAAATCTAAAACTTTTGTATTGAGCATTTTTCAACATAACCTGAAAATTATCGAGAAAATCGCTAAAAACCGTATATTTCGTTTTTAATTTTTATCTCCCGCAAAAATAATATTTTTTCATGAAACTTGGTGAAAAAATTTCCGAACATCCACATACTCCTAAGAATTATTTTTTGTTTAAAAAAATGATTGGCCCTGACAAGTCAATTTGTTCGAATACGGATCTGTTTTACGTACGACTGCATAAAGCAAAATTCCTAATAAATGATCATCGTATTAGGAGTGGCACACAAGTAGGTACATTTCCTAGAAATTGAATAAGATAAGGAGTTCATGCCTTTTTGACCTCAGAGAGGTGCACGTGATTTTATAAACTTACCGAACGCAACGATTCGATTATTATGAAAGTCATATTTACTCGCAATGCATTCCATTTGAATATATACATACGAGGTACACTCAAAATATTTACTAGTAGAAGAGTACGATTTAGGAAAAAAATATATGAACTATTAATACTAAAAATAACTTATTCTAAAGTCGCGTTTTCACCGGAGAAACTTTTTTGTTGCTTTGTGTTCCACTTATACAAGTTCGGCAACATGTTTGTAACTATTTTCAGGTTTTTAATTAAAATAATTGCGAATGAACACCCTACGAGTCGGCATAATAATATGTCCCTCTTTTGTTTCCACTGCCCCACCGACATACGGCGACTTGTTTCTGTTTCGTCAAGTTGTCTATTTTTCCTTTAAAGATACCGCTCAAAATGGAAACCTGCAACAAACTTCCAGATACATTTTCGGATACAAGCAACACAAACACAAAAGTTTGTCAATGTTTCTCGGTGGAAACGCGGCTTAACATTGTAAAAATCCCTTATATTACAAAATTATCGAAAAAAGTTGGAAGGATTGAACAATAAATTTTATTCAATGGTAAATACAGGGTGGGCCACGCTCAACGGGACGGAGCTTACTGGGAAAACGAAAAATGTTATGAAAAAGTTATTTGGCAGGAGTACGTAGGTTAGTGACGACTACATTTCTAAATTAGTTAAGACATATACAGGGTGTTCCAAAAAAGCGTGATATATCAAAGTTATGTTTTTTTTAATGGAACACCCTGTATTTTATTTTATTTTTGAAGTATATTGATCAAAATAATGTCACTTTATTAAGGGCTCCCTATACCCATTCTTGATAGTTTTCGATTTAAATGACTATTTTTGCGAAATTAATATGGTTTAAATACATTCATTACACTTCGTCCCATAAAAATTAACTAACGCATTTTTGTTTATTAATTGCCAATTAGGAAGGCCATCGATACGAATTATTGTAATGTAAAGTTTATTTACAGGGTGTTGTTAATTGAGAGTTTCATGACAATACAATATTTTATACGATTACTGCGTTATTCTAAATGGGACACCTTGTATTTTGTTATTGTAATGAAAGGGTAAAACAATTCCCTTTCAATTACTACAAGGTTCCCTATACCAATATCCACCAATTTCAGACTTATTTGCATTATTTTACCTGCATCAATAAAAATCGGTAATTTTATAACACGTTTTTATTAAGTAAGCTATGAAATAGACAAAACAAATAACTTTACAACAAATGTTCAAAATGGTGCCCATTTTGTTCGATACATAATCGGACTCTCTTCTCAAAAATTTTTTTTTACACTTCTTAACATTTCTGGCGTTACGGTTGCAAACGCTTCACGGATACGGATTTTTTATATCTTGGGCAGTCGTGGGTGGAGTCGGATACACTAAATTTTTAATGTACCCCCATAAAAAGAAGTCCATGTTGGTTAAACAGGGAGATCTAGGAGGCCAATTGTTAGGACTACCTCTACCAATCCACTTTTCCGGAAATTTTCGATTTAAATATGATCTTACAATGAGAGAAAAATGTGCGGGAGCACCATCGAGCTGTACCCACATTCTGCTTCTTACATTCAAAGGGATATTTTCTAACAGAACAGAAAAATCTCTCTGAAGGAATCTGGAAAACTTACGTCCATTTAAAATGCCATTAAAAAAATACGGTCCCACAACATATTCTCCTATTAATCCTCCATAAACGTTTAAAGACCATCGGTTTTGACGATCTATCGTTCTAAATTCTTTTTTATTTTCGGTACTGTAATAGGGAAAGTTGTGTCTATTCACTAGTCCACTATTATGGAACGTAGATTCGTCTGTGAATAATATTTTATCAAAAAAGAATTCGTCTTCTCCCGCTTTTTCGAGAAACCATAAACAAAATTCCAATCTACGGTTAAAATCCGTTCCATACAAATGTTGGTGCATCTGAATGTGGTATGGATGGTAACAATGATTTTTAATAATTCTTCTGATACTAGTCCGACTTATTTCCAATTCCCTGGCCATAACTCTTGTGGTAGTGTTTGGTTTTTCAATAAGTGATTGGAGAACTTCCAACTCTGTATTTTCGTTGCGAGTTACGAGCTTTCTAATATCTCGTTTTTTGTAAGAAACACTGCCGGTTTCACGAAACCTTGCTAGCAGCCTTTCAAATATCTCTTTGCGAGGATGATCTTTTAAGGGATATCTCTCGGCATAAACTCGTGATGCAGTTTTGAAAACATTCTCCGAGTATGAAAATCATATTAACTCTATCTTCAACTGTATATTCTTTCATTTTGTATCTGAACGGCAGCTAATAACACGGTAAAAATTAAACTATTGTCACAGTTTGACAGCAAACTAGTGTTTTGTCTATTTCATAGCTTACTTAAATTACCGATTTTTATTGATGCAGGTAAAATAATGCAAATAAGTCTGAAATTGGTGGATATTGGTATAGGGAACCTTGTAGTAATTTGAAAGGGAATTGTTTTACCCTTTTATTACAATAACAAAATACAGGGTGTTCCATTTAGAATAACGCAGTAATCGTATAAAATATTGTATTGTCATGAAACTCTCAATTAACAACACCCTGTAAATAAACTTTACATTACAATAATTCGTATCGATGGCCTTCCTAATTGGCAATTAATAAACAAAAATGCGTTAGTTAATTTTTATGGGACGAAGTTTAATGAATGTATTTAAACCATATTAATTTCGCAAAAATAGTCATTTAAATCGAAAACTATCAAGAATGGGTATAGGGAGCCCTTAATAAAGTGACATTATTTTGTTCAATATACTTCAAAAATAAAATAAAATATAGGGTGTTCCATTAAAAAAAACATAACTTTGATATATCACGCCTTTTTGGAACACCCTGTATATGTCTAACTAATTTAGAAATGTAGTCGTCACTAACCTACGTACTCCTGCCAAATAACTTTTTCATAACATTTTTCGTTTTCCCAGTAAGCTCCGTCCCGTTGAGCGTGGCCCACCCTGTATATAAAAAATGTGAATGTAGACATACAGTGTGTGTCACGAAGATGGCCCATTAGCCATATATAGAGAACTATAGATATTTATACCGGAAGCAGACATCAACTTTGTTATTTCAAATGGCATGTACCATTTTTCTTTATATTTTTGGATTCAGCATCAAATTCTGAACAAAAAATTATTAACATACCACAGGTCTGAGTTTAACAGTTTTCGAGAAATTTGAGATTTTTGTAAAAAAATTTGAAAAACACGCATTACTTTAATTTCCGTATCTGGCTTGGTTGTTAAGCTATTAATTCCAAATTTTATACAGAGATTGTGAGAATATCCTTCTAGCATACGGTGATACGTCAAATACGATATTTTATACAGGGTGTCTAGAATGGAGCATCCAATGTTCATATTTTCAATTCTCAATAAGTCACCCTGTTTTTTATTATCACGCCTGAATCAGTTTTTATTCTCTTTCGATCTGTATTAGCATTCCCTATATCTAAAGTTACGTATTTCTGAGTCATCATCATCATCAATCAGCCTTCTGTGTCCACTGTTGAACATATGCCTCCTAAATATTCTCAATTCCAATCGATCCTGTGCTATTTGTATACACTTGCTGCGGGTCGTCTTAATATCGTCCGACCAGCGCGTAGGCGGTCTTCCTCTACTTCGCTTGTCCGTTCTGGGTCTCCACTCAAGAAGCCTCCTTTCCCATTGGTCATCCCGCATCCGTGCAACGTGGCCAGCCCAGTTCCACTTCAGCTTCGCAATAGTTTCAACGACATCGCTGACGCCGGTTCTTCCGCGCAAATCCTCGTTTCTTATGTGGTCCTTCAAGGTCACACCAAGCATGGATCTCTCCATCTTCCTCTGTGTAATTAAGTTTCTTAGCTGTTGCTGTTGTTAGTGTTAGGGTTTCTGAGCCATATGTCAACACTGGCAGCACGCACTTGTCGAAAACCTTTCTTTTTAGATTGATGGGAATGTCACTCTTGAAAACGTCTTTAAGTCTTCCAAAATATGCCCTGAGAGAGTGAGCCTTCTCTGGGAACAAGGTTTGTCATGAATTTTGTTTTTGACATGTTAATATTTAGACCGACCTTTCCACACACCTCCTGCAGGTCCTGCAACATCGTTTGTTTAGGTTCTTGCCATCTATGTTTATACCTCTCTGACTCCAGTCCAATTGTTTGAATGCACTCTCAATGACTGTAATAAATAGTTTTTGTGACATTGTGTCGCCTTGCCGTTCAATAGTTATGAGGTTGGTATTTTCATGCAGTTTTACCGTCATTGTTGCATTTTTGTAGATATTGGGATGAGCTTGGTATATCGGTAGTCGATTCTAGATTCCTGAAGTGCATTCCACACTGCATTTAGCTCTATTGTATCGAAGGCTTTGTGGAAGTCCACGAATGTCATTACTAAAGCTCTGTTGTATTCTATTGTCTTTTCTATAAGTGTTTTCACGCTTTGAAGGTGGTCATTCGTTCCAAATCCACGACGAAAGCCTGCCTGTTCCACAGGTTGATAGATTTATTTTCCAGTCGGGTGGTTATAATTCGAGTAAACAGTTTATAAAGGTGATTTATTGGTCGGTAGTTCTCTAGTTCTGCTGTATCTCCCTTTTTGTGAAGCAGGATTACAATGGAATTATGCCAATTTTTGGGGACTTTACTATTGAATAGACAGAGATTTAAAAGCTATTTTATTTTTACCAGCAGATGTTGGCCTCCTATTTTTATTGCGTCTGTAACTATGTTGTCTTCCCCTGGCGCTTTATTATTTTTTGTGTTTTTTAATGCTAACTTTATTTCCTCTATGGTGATATCAGGAAGCTCTTCTGATCCCTGGTAGACAATGCCCCCTTTCGATGTCAGGATTTCGGGTTCAGGATTTTCTTCGTCACTATCATCGTATTGACTTTTGTAAAGGAGTTTATAGAATTCTTCCACTATATTTAGTATTTCCTTCCTATTGGTCGTAAGTTCTCCATCTTTGTCTTTCATTTTGCATATTTCCTTCGTTCCATTCGCAAGTTTTCTTTGGAGTACCTTCATGCTTTTGTTATTCTCTATGGTTCGTTCCATTTCTCTCTCTTTGTATTTCTAAGTTATTGCTGATTTATTATAATTTTGAGATATTTTACATAAATTGGTGAGAAATATAATCCAGTATGCCATAAAAATTGAAAAGACAGCTACTGGACAATTAGATTATTTTATTTTCTAACTTCGTTCAATTTGTAGTGAAAATCGCTTGATTCGAAATGAAAAAAACCACAAACTCTGGCATTGGCTAAAAAAATGTTGTGAAGAAGACATCAAACCCTCATAATCTCAAAATGTTACAAACTCCTTCGAGTAGAAAAGGTTTAGTCCGAAAGCAAATTTGAAATTATAGTCGTACATAAATAAACCGTAGTAGTAGTAGTAAACTGACATCGGTATATCGAAACGTTTATGTCGTGACCGAAAATAGGAAACGAAATACCAATGAAAGCTTTTATATCTGCAATATTTCATTCGCGATTATTTTACAACCGCATCCAGTAATCAAATTTTAATTTATGTTAACAATAATTGAATGCAATTAAATTGTGCATATGCATAACATTTTTTTTTTTTAGTGATTTACGAGTTGGATATTTTGATATTTACTTTCCCGCGTGTGTATCTTAAATCTCGCGGGAGGCGTTTCGCTCTACATTGTTATTCGTTTCCGTTTTCCGTTGCTGAAGGTATTACGAGGATTGAGGTAGAACCATTAAAAAATTTTATTCTCAAGTTTTATCAAACTGTCAAAGCCACCTAGACGCTGTTAATTTAATACACATATAGTTCGTTTCAAGATATTTGGTTGACTTTTTAATACCGCAATAGGATTATCGGTTATGGGTCTATAAAATACCCACAATTTGTGATCCCCCGAGAAACCAGGGTTGCCAATTTGTGAGTATTTTACTAGTATGTAAGTAATTTTGTGAGTAAAGGGCAATTGTGAATAAAATTGCGAGTAATCAAAAGGTCCGATAATTGTAATTATGAAAAATTCTAATCTGATAATTTATTAAACCCGTTTAAATTTTAAAATTAAAATTAGGAATAATTATTAATAAATTATTATGTTGTTTTTTTTTGTAATGTTGATGCTGGTTAGAAAGGTACCTACAGTTTTGTATCTATTACTTCGTATATATTTTTTCTATCCAGTTAATTTACGATTAAAAAAAACTGCCTTGCTATTGATATTTTAAAGTTGTGAGTAATCCACAAACATTTTGAAAGTAAATAGGTAAAGGCTAGTTGGCAACCCTGTCGTCGAGAACTCTAGACGCACCAAGGCAAGCTTCAGTGAAATTTTGAGTTGTTAATTTTGTATTAATAGTAATATTTTAGATTTTAAATTAAATTTAGAAAAATGTTTTATCCTTATTACTAAATAAAGATGACTAATCGAGAAAATTTAGATTGAATTTTGAAAATATAAAATCTGTTCATTATTACATAAGTAAGTGCAATATTACAGACAACAACTTTAATAGGTGAAGGAACTACTTGATAAAGGACATGTTAAAGAAGATGTAGAGGGCGTATGTGTACAGCATTAGAAATTGATAACTTCATAAAATCGTTAATAGATGCCGCTTTTTACTAGAGCGTGATACTACTATATTATCCTTGTACAATGCCACTTTTGCACCCTTGGTTATCAATTTAAATGAAGACGATAGTGATATTGAACTAGAATTAGAATAGGTAGTAAATAATGTTTGTTTAAATAATATTTATTGTTTCCTCAGTTTTATTCTGTAAAAGTTACTGTCAGAATTTCAAACTATGCAGCATAATAGATTGAAAAAAAATTATGTATATTTAACTACATCTGTTTGTTTTATTGGGTGGTTTATATACGAGAAAGTGACTTTTGGAACACCCTGAATATTAATTCAATCACTTAATTACATTAATAACCACATATTAACTTTAACCAAATAATTTTATTTTTTTTATTTTCCCAGTAATGTAATACAACTCGAATGTTTGGTTCTATTACTTTAATTATTTTAATTTCCTAAAATAAACGGAATTCCTATTCACAGGCATGTACGCAAGGGGGGAGGGGGGTTGCAACCTTAAAATATGATTGTTAACCTCAGTGCAAAATTTATCTAAGAATATATCACATCACAGTTATTGGGGGAATTACTCTCTTAATGCTCCAATAATCCTCCAATACCCGATACATTTCCTAAAGCAAAATAAAACAAACTTTTATCAGAAAATGTTAGAGATTAACAGAAAAATAAAACAAACGTGAAAATATTTTTAGTTAGTTGATACAATGATAAGGGAGACACTCCGGGATTTGGATGAATATATATACAGTTTTATCTAAATAAATTGAGAATTATCTGAATATTATACCAATAAACACTCATCATTTTTATCAAATTTTTTCATCGCGATGAAACAGAACATTCTATTGAAGTATCGAAGTGCTTGTTCAGTGATTGCTATGGGTTGCGAAATGAAGGGCATCGATCATGATAAACTTGTCAGAAATTAAATCGTTTCTATTTCTATCTCATGCAAATATTTGGATTTGTTTACTATATCTGTGGTTCCTTGCAAAGATTCTTTAGTTGTCAATATTTCCCAACATGTAGAACGATTTATCTTTAGCCTTAAAATAGGCTTCAGTTTTGGCAATTACTTCTTCATTGTAACCAAATCTCTTTCCTTGGAGCATTCTTTTTAGATGCGCAAACAGGTAGTGGTCGCTGGGGGCCAGATCCGGCGAATACTGTGGATGGGGAAGCATTGTTGCTATAGACACTTCAGTTCACGATCTACCAAAACTATTTTGTTTTTTTTTATTTGTAAATATCTGCAGAAATAACAGTTAAAAAACATATTTGTGATGCTTGTTTTCTACTTTCTGGTAGCGGGTTTTAGACTTCAGTTTTTTAAAACAAACAGGAGACGTATGTAAAAAAAACTCATGCAACCCATGGCTAGACTGTACATACGGAAAAAAGATTGAATATTACCGCAATAACCACATCAAGGCAAATTATCTAATGGATGTTGATGTGGCTACTCTAATTTTCATTTCACATTTGGCCTGTGTCGGCAAATTTATGAATACATGCATATATTCACTGTTTGGAGATCCGAATAAAAATAAAATGGAATGAAATACAAAATTTTTCATTGTTTTTGATGAAAACCTTCTAATTTTTTATTTAATTAATATAAAATAGAATGACTGTAAACTGGCTACGACAAATGATTTAGAAACTCGTAGAACCACCGTTAGATGGCGCAACTCAACACCAAATACTAAAATGCTTATTTGGTACACAATTTCCAAAGTTAAGGTTTTCTAAAAATATGAAAATTTGAATTTCCAGAAAATTCAGCATATTTTTGTCTACGAAATTTTAACCAATCTAATAAATTTCTCTTTTCATATGGAATAAAACCACTTATTGAAAAAGTTTTAATTTTTTGACGTTTCGACTTCTAAGTCTGAAGTCGTTTTCAAAATGACATAACAAAATATATAATAAAAAATTTACTCTAGAAACAGAACACTTAATAATCTTACAAAAATATGACATCAACATAGGACACATAGAAAAAGATTTTGAGATTGAAGATGTCAAAATCTGTTTCAATCATATTTTTGTGACGTTTCTGGGAACGAATTTTGAAAGGATAGCGCATTTGCATATTATAAGAGAATTTATACTTCGTCATAAATGAATTTTTCTTATTAATATTATCATAAGAAAAAACCAGATAAAAAAACTTATGATACTATCCCGATATAGTATCCTTTTCGCAATTAACTCTTTTTGTAAAATAGGCATCCAAATTTTTTTGAAATATCGACCGAACAAATAGAAACACATTTGTTATTATTTAAGCATATCAATGCTGCTTCTTCTTCGGTTAATAATTATTAGGTTCTTTTAATAATCTAGTTGAAGAATTCCATTGTATTTTATGACCAAAATCCCATGCATGTTCACATATTTTAGATTTTTCAAATTGTTTATTTTTAATGTATGATTGGTGTTCATTAAGTCTAATATGAAAAGGTCTAGATGTTTCTCCTATATAAAATGTATTACATTCGCATGGAATTTTGTAAATACAATTTTTTGTATTTTGAATTTCATTAAAAGGTTTTGTATTTACTATTAAAGATTTTAATGTAATATTAGTTTGAAAAACTGTTTTTAAATAAAATTGCCAATCCTTCTAATTTTTTCGAATAATTTTGGAATATAAGAGATTTTTACTATATTTGAATGAATTACTGGAGGATTTAAATTTTGACCTTTATTTTTGATGTCTCGGTAAAGTTCACGATTTACAAATTTACTTGGGTAGTTGTTCTTAATCAAGACAGATTTAACAAGTGATAATTCATTATTTAATATATTGTCATTTGAACAAATTGTTTTTGCTCTATCGGAAAGAGATTTGACAATACCTCGTTTAACACAAATTGAGTGGTTTGAATTCAAATTTAGATATCTATTTGTATGTGTTTCTTTTCTAATAAATAACGTATATGCTAGAGTGCGCTGTTAATTCTTTTTTATCTAGTTTTCACGAAAATATTAAATAGAAGCATCTAGTTATCAATAAATTTACACAGTGGAAATTTGGTTTTACTTGTTTATATAAAAATATTTTTGTTTTTTTTTATCCACGACACAAATTTAGGGCGCGATGGAAACGACCAAACGATATATCCAGTGATTCGCATGTGAAATTTGGGACAGAGGACGAATTGTTGTCGGCGTATACACGGAGGTTAATGCCTATTGTGTACGAAGTACGCACCACCGTAATATATCAATCATTGTTGCTGGTTGTGTCGGTGGGATCACAATCGGAATCCAATTTCGAACAGATCGTTCGTTCTCCCCCGCAACCAGTCTATCGGGGATCGAGCGAATGCTCCGACAGGGGTGAATTCATTTTTTTATAGCATATAATAATAAATATCTGGACAAATTTAAAATTGAATTCTTTCAGATTAAAACGTCAGAAATTAAATAAAGTCAAACCTTGACGTTGATATTTACAAAAATAGGTTATTTTCTTATGACGATTTTCCATCATCACTCCACCAACGTTCTCGCCGGCCACTGTTAGACCAACATTATATGTACCACGACTATGTTACTAAATGTTGCTCTGGAACACCCCTCGCACAAAAATATGATATGATTTCCATCGATGATCGATGATTGACAATTAACTACTTTTGACAATGCCAAAAACTGAAAAATTAAACTAATATTTATCAGCTTCGACGACCATTAAGTTTAATCCGTATTAGAAGTGATAAATAATTTATAGTAGTAATTTCTAATATATATTGGTGAGTATTTAAAACTTCATTTTGGTATGATGTACCTCAGTTCTGAGGAAGTTGTGGATTTTTTTAATAAATTGTACTACTTGCTACCAAATGATAAAAGAGTAATTAAATTCCGCAATTATTTAAAACAAACATATATCAACACTGTATCAATATTCCAACCAAATATTTGGGCAAATAGTGCTGATTTTTTTAAGAGGCCTACTAACGCATGTGAAAGTTTTCATTCGCATTTCAATAGCTCATTTTATAAAGCACACCCCAATATAATACATTTTGCATGTGTATTATTAGATTTCCAAGTAGACTTATTCAAAAATGCGGTCAGCTAACAATAATCAGAAAAACCTAAAAAAATGTCAAAGCGAAAGTCAACACCATACAACAAATTATTGAAAAATATAAAAATAAAACTATTTCGCGGTTATTATGTTTGTTCAAATAATGTCATTTAAAAATCTTCCTATTGTCTAATTTTATTTTACCTACAACGCTTTTATGATTTGTAATTTTAAACTAATTGTGTATTGTAATTTTGTATTCTTGTAGTTTTTTACTAATTTTGTATTGTTTTTTTGTATATATATAAAATAAATTCGAATAATTTCTTATGATGTTCTTATATATTATTGCATATTTTTATATGTAAATACCACAAATAGTAAACAATATCATTAATTTCTTGGATACCTACATTGATAATCTCTTAATCGGGTCCCCTAATGATTTAGGAACCTAATCTCTAAAACTGTAATCCGTGGCAGAGTTCGGACAACAATTTTTCGTTACCTAAAGTATATGGCAGAATTCGGAAACTCCGACTATATTTTGTGAAAATTACCATACTTATCAAGTTTTTTCACAACCATTTTTTAGAGTGTAAGAAAACGATCTTTTTTCCCTATTAAAATTACTATAAAGATATTAATTTTTTTCTTTTCGATATTCTGTACTTGTTCGCCTTTAAGCATCCGAACGAAATCCGTCCCTGGTTTCGTCCAGGGCCAACCGAAAACCAAAACCCGTGAGCAATAAGCTCATAGCGTAGCGGGGTGCGACTCATAGATAATGTTTCCAACTGGATACCTTCTCTCAATCAACGCACATCATTAACCCTTCGGCAGTCATACTATACACCCCCCTATCCTCATACCCCTTTTTTATATATATTTGTCCCCCATCGGATGCCACCCCTAGATAGAGAAAGGCGGTCCGGAAGCATTTACTTTTCAATTCATCATTATAACGTTATCTAATAAAAACATAACTAGTTGTTGCACGGCACATATTAAATATTAATTCCTCTAGATTTAGAAATGAATACTTATACTTATAAGTTTATATTTTACAAGTGGTAACGCTGAGCGGAAAAGCGTAATGTGGTAACGCTGAGCGGATACGTGATAACGCTAAGCGGACACGTGGTTACGCTGAGCGAACACGTAGTAACGCTGAGCGGATACGTGGTAACGCTGATTGACGAAGTGGTGGCAAAATGAAATTAAATATTTGTCCAACTAAAATATACAAAAAATAGTTCTTTTAACAAATTTTACATTTATGTTTGCTATCTGAAATTTCACTGTTGAAAATCTAACTACAATGAGTTTTTTATGATAAAAAAAAATTAATTCCGGAGCGGACATAAACGCTGACACGGAATATCAAATATTTAATCAAGAATGGTCGAATTCAAGATGGATATAAAATAAACAAGGAAAGTACGAACCGTTGGTTGACGTTCAATCTCAATCATGTCTTGTGACTTATCAATGTTTATGATTTCATTGTTGACATTTATTTTGAATGTAACAGTCTATGTATTAAAAGATAATGTTATGTGGAAACGAAAAAACATGTGTTGGTAAATATCCGTGATTGCCGTAGAGGGTAAATACAACCATCGATTCGAGATGTTTATTTATGCAGATTGTGTAAATAATGTTGGGAAGATAAACCTTAGAAAATTAAAATATATAGATAATGTCTGATTTTATACTTGGCGTGTTTTGTAACGGTTGTGGATTTTTCTCATTTCATATATTGACAATTATAAAACTAACCATCTGTGGCATTTTAGGATAAAAGGAGATTAACAGGAGTGCACTTATTTCTCTGAAGTCGCTTAAATTGTCTGCAATGAATCATTTGTATTTATTTTTTATTTGTTGATTTTTAAGATACATTCGACGAAAAAAATTTGGGAAAGATCCCTCGCCAATGTAAATCTTTACTACATTTACTGCATGATAGCACAATTTTTATGGCAAAGGTCTTTATACCGGATTGTTCAATGCAAAAAAAGTAAATATTGATACCTTCTTATCTGAATTTTTACTAGATTTTAGTATGACCACCCCGAAAAGCAAACCCTAAGGGATTAACCAATTATTATATACTTCAATGACGGGGAACACGAAATTACTTTAATATAAAAAATAGTATGTCAATATTAAGTACCCACATTTATTTTTATAAAAATAGTATGCCTACTAGATATTAGGTTAGGACATTTCCTTCAAATTTAATAATAAATATATATTTTTATAATTAATATAAACATAGAGTTACATACCTAAATAAGTAAGTCGTTTTCTCCCGAGTCATCATCAGTTTCCTCACTTCCCACAGAAATAATAATTGGTTCTATTCTTTCCTCTATTAACATATCCAAGTTTCCAGAATTTCTCTTCCTCTGCTATGCGTTTTGCCAATTGTCCGGTGAAATTGTTGATATGGAGTCACATAATAGTTGACGAACATCTTGAAGTTTAAATGTTGTACTGTTTGTCCCTTCATTTGAGCACAGATTAGTTCAATGGGGTTAAGTTCACAGTGATAAGGTGGTAACCTCAACACTTTAACTCCATGTTCTTTTGTCATTTCATCTACACTATACTTCTTAAATTTTGGTGAATTTGAGTAATCCCTCTTCTGCCACTATTTCTTTGGTTATTAGCCAATCGGAGAGTTCTTGCTTTTTCCATTTAGTGTTAGGTAACGGTTCCTTTAATCTTGAATGGTAACTTAAATGCACTTTTCTTCGGATCAGTTGTTTCGTAGTACCGTCTATTTGAGTGGGTTTTCTCCCAGTTGACGTTTTATGTTCTACTGTAATACTTCCATCATTTCGTTGCTTCAAAAGTCTATAAATGGTTACTTCTCCAACTCCGGTCATATGTGAACACTTAGAAACTATACTGCGAATAGTACTTTTGAAATGTTCATGTACAAGAGCGTCATGTACATTTAACACTAAAGTTTTCATATGCACGGTTAGATAGCACTTTAATTTCACATGAGTATAATTAGACGTTTGTACCATTTTTATTGCACACATTCACTTGATCAATATTGCTTTTTATCGCCTATTATTACAGAACTAACAATTCTGCGTGTTACAATCACAGGACTACACAAACAGAAATGTAAATTTTAACTAAAATAATTTACAATCTGCACAACACTTTCTGCCGATTAGAACTTTTAATTTTTTCTAAGAAAGTTGAGGGCTATTTAAATTGATCTTGAATTGTAAATATTTTCTACCTGTAGAGATTACATATTTACCAAGAATTGAAATAAATTGGTATTTTTAAAAATTTTAGGAAGAAAACCCAAGATTTCATTTCGGAACAAATAATGCTAAACAATTTATTTTAGAAATTATCCGCCACTGATATCTTCTGGGTCATAAAAATTTTGATATCAATCATTTTCAAACATAGTATAATGCAATAAATTAATAATCTCTAGAAATTCTAGCCGAATTACTTTTCTACTATAAAACTAATCTAACAACTAATTAGCGACATTTAGAAGCCACTTTCCAATTACCAAATCCACTTTGAATCAAGTCCTGGTCTTTTCATTGTAGACCCGTAACAGTGGAGTCCTTTGAAATTGCAATATCAAAGTAACTACCGCTCTACTTATGTGTTGTTAATTGTTCTTCAGTAGTTGTGGACAGACCGATAACGCTTTCCGTGATTCTCTCTTACTTTCCGCTCGAATTGCTGCCTTTTGCAATCACAGGGTTGCATTTGCGTCATTACTTCTAGCTCTGACACACTTTTTTATTTTGCCTTCATTTTCTTGACGGTCTTCCCTAAACCTTAATGTATTGATTACGGTACTGTACGTGCACTGTCCCCAGGTCTGGAGAGTTACACACAGTGGTCCAGGAGCAAAACGCATTACGTTCAAGGGTGTAAATGAAAAAGGGTCGAGGCTTTATTGGTAGCACGCGACCGTAGTTTCAACTCTACACATAATAAAGCAATAAATAATAATAATACAGTTCGTTACATCCTCAATTGCTTCTGATGAATGAAAATGAGTCTGTGGGGTACTTTATTTATTAACGCTGCTATAATTTTTTTAAATTTATTTGTGAATTGTGAAACATTGTCTAAAAATATTTATATGCGTGACTAGTGCAACAAATTTTATATTTGTTGCATGAAGAGTGAAGTTTGCAGCTCGAAACGAATACTACGTGTAACAAATATACCTACTTTTTGAACAGCCGGTGTTCGTTGTTAATATTTATGCTAGAAATAAGGTAATATGACAATAGTAAAAAACTCCAGCATTTTATTCAATTGTTTAAAAAATTTTTATCAATGTCGATTAAAGGGAAAAGTGTCAATGTTTCACACCGAAAAAATAGTACTGCTACCCTAGTGTCCCCTGAAATTCCTAAGTGACTAAAAATTTAAATCCCCCAATAATTCATTCAAATATAGTAAAAATCCCTTATATTCCAAAATTATCCGAAAAAATTAGGATTGGCAATAAATTTAATTTAAAAACAGTTTTTCAAACTAATAATACATTAAAATCTTTAATAGTAAATACAAAACCTTTTAAAGAAATTCAAAAAACAAAAAATTGTATTTACAAAATTCCATGCGAATGTAATAAATTTTATATAGGAGAAACATCTAGACCTTTTCATATTAGACTTAATGAACACCAATCATACATTAAAAATAAACAATTCGAAAAATCCAAAATATGTGAACATGCAAGGCCGTAGTCAGGAGGGGGATCAAGGGGGATTGATCCCCCCCCCCCGAAATGAAAAACAAACATATTTCTTTAGTAAGTACCAATGAGACTGCAGACTGCAGTTACATAGTGTGCGCCAGTCTCTCTCTATTTGTATACTCATAATAGTTAAACACTACAAACAAAATTCACTACCAATCGAAAGAACTTTCCCAAAACACAATGGAAAAACCTTACGGCAATGTGCGAGACCCGTTGGGTTGAAAATCACGATGGGTTGTTAAGATTTAAGGAAATCTATAAAGCTATTATTGATGCACTAGACGAATTAAGCACTGACCTAATTCTTTTCTGAGTCATTTCAAGTGATTTTGTTATAAGCTTATGTTGCTTAGGAATGTTGTTCCCATACACACTGACACTATGCAAAATACTTCAATCTCCCCTTAGCAGGAGCTTTACAGCATGACGATTTAATTATAAAGACTATTGAAGATGTTCGTCAAAATATTGACAGTACTGTAAATGAGGAAATGAGAATTCCGCGGATAACGTCACACCAAGAGCATAGGGCAAACTACAACACAGAAGATCCTGAAACTAATTTTAGAATTTCTATAATGATTCCACTTTTGGATGATTTCATTGATCAGCTTCATAAAGCCACATTATCATCTCTCAACATTTGAATTCCGTCTGTGTGTTGCAAAGAACAAATTAATCGTAATTTTGAAGAAAACTACTTTGAACTCTATAAAAAATATTTGTAATGGGACTTTGTAAAAGCGGATAAAATGGCTGGAAGAATCTGAACTAGACCGACCAACATGTGCTATTGAAGCTCTTGGAGAATGCAACCAGGTCTTATTTCCAAACATTCACAAACTTTTAAGATCTTGGCGACACTGCCTGTCTCCACATGTACCCCTGAGAGGACTTTCTCTTCTCTGAAACGTCTCAAAGCTTATTTAAGAAACTCCACAGGTCAGGAAAGACTAAACGGTTTGGCGTTAATGTCAATCCACCGCAGAATGGACATCGACACCGTGGAGGTAATTGATTTGTTCGCTGCAAAGAAAGCTAGAAGACTAAATTTAATTTTGTAATAGTTTTTTAATTAATAAATATGATAAGTATAACACCATTTTATTTCTTTTATTAAAAAAACAACTTTACGTTTTTCTACTAATCCATCAAACCAACCCCCCCCCCCCCCTCCCGAAATTGTTTTCTGGCTACGGCCTTGTGAACATGCATGGGATTTTGGTCATAAAATACAATGGAATTCTTCAACTTGATTATTAAAAGAACCGAATAATTATAACCGCAAAGTTAAAGAAGCAGCATTGATATGGTTCTATCTATATATCTATCTGTGATGGGGGTGTCGATACACTGCGACCTATAAGATCTATTGTGCCCCATACTGCTGCCCAGTCGTTCAGGATGTCTCAACGATTAGAGCAGTTCCTCCAGTCCTATTGCTTTCAAAAAGCTTCAGGTTAGGTATATGATATTCTCCGAGGTATCGTACCCTTGGATTTTGCATTCTGAGAGAATGTGGATAGAGGTTTCCTCCTCTTCCTCGCAGAATCTGCATTCTTCTTTGTCTACTAATCCGAGTTTCTTTAGGTGGCCTCTCAGACGGCAATGCTCTGTTAGTAGTGTCTTGGCCTGCCTTATTCCTTTTAGTCCTATCCAGTATTGGGATCTTTTCTTATTTACCTCTTTTCCAAGTTCATCAAGTATTGTACTGGTGCTTATTCCGGAGCAGGGTTCAGGTCCCAGAAATGGTGTTTCATCCCCTTTTTTTGCGAGTACGTCTGCTATTTCATTACCCTCCACTCCAGTATGTCCCGGAACCCATAGTAGGGTAACAGCGTTGTTCTTGCCTTGTTCGTTTAGATTCTCTAGGCACTCCCAAACTATCTTGGAGTTGATTACATTCAAGGCATTAATGACTGCTTGGCTGTCTGACATGATGATGATCTCTTGTCTGCGAAAATTTCTTTCTATGTTGAACTGGACACATCTTCCGATGGCGTATATTTCGACTTAGAAAAGGCTCGGAGATTTGCCTAAACTTGCGGAATGTTTGGTTCCAGGCCCATATACTCCTATTCCTGTTCCTTCTGTTGTTCTAGAACCATTTGTATACCATTTCATGACACTTCTCTGGAATTTTGGGATGGTATCTTTGTCCCATTCGCTTTTGTTACTTAGCTTTGTGTTGAATTTTTTGACAAAGCTAAACTTCTTTGTCATCTCATCTTGGGGCATGTCTCAGGTTTGGTGATTTCCAGGAAGGAGTCGAAACTTGCGTTTGGTTGATCCTCTCTGGTCATTCTGTAGGCTGTCCTTATCGCTATACTCTCCATTACTATTTGGAGGGGTGTAAGGCTTAGGATTACCTCCATGGCGGCCGTTGGGCACGTTCTCATTGCACCTGTTATGCATACGCAGGCTAGTCTTTGGATTTTCGCTAGATTTGCCTTTGTACTGGCCAGCTTAGTTCTGCTGCCCCAGACTACTGCTCCATAAGTGATGGCCGGTCTCACTATTGACGTGTACATCCACTGCAGGATCTTTGGGTTACATCCCCAGTTTTTTTAAAGAAAATAAGTGGTTTTATTTCAAAAGAAAAAAGAGAAATTAAAAAATATAAAGTGTAAAATCTTTTTTTTGCTGCCATGAGCTGCCTATCAAAAAAATACATTTTTTTTTGGTAAATATAATCGATTAATGTTTACGAATTTTAATTTTCATAATATAGTGAAGAAAAAGCTAAAAAAAGTAAATAAATGGAAATTTTCAGATGAAAATGATGAAAACTCATTTTTTATGTCTTCGAAAAAAAAGGTAACTTTTTTAAATATTGTCAATAGTTACAATTATTATCAATTCAGAAATCAAATTGGACCAGAATTTTAGATTTTCGGGCACGATATTGGATCGGCCAAATTGAATTTTTAGAATTTCCAAAATGTCACCTTAGATTCTTATTTAGGAATCCAAAATACGCCTTTCTACAAAATTTGGGGATTTTTGGAGGGTTCCTTATATTGACTGTATTACATTTCTTACATGAAGAAAACATTCTCAGTTTTATTCTATCATCGGGCTTACTTTGGCACTGTGTCATAGAATTGATGATCCCTGATTGGGTATTGAGAGTGAATCTAACGGTTTTTTAAATGAGACAAAGGACTTTTGGCGCGCTCCTTATATAAGACAGTGACCTGAATTCGATTCATGAATACGTATACTGGCTAGTAAGTTTCTGAGAAGTTTTTGTATATATAGGTTCTTTTATTTCTATGGAAATTGCTAATTTTGTTTGAACTAATAACTTTTATTTATGAACAGTTTCTCTCGTAAAAGTTACTCCAGTTATTTAAGATATACTCACCCGCCGACTTCCATAAACCCCATAAAGAATTCATTAAGCTAAGAAGACGAAGAACAAACATTTCATTCCATCCAACGCGGTAAAAATGTGCCCTAATATGAAACGTTTTTTCAGGGTTTTTTGTCACCTCCCACTCATTTGTTCGAGCAAGGTGACATTAATGACTACGGACTATGAATATTATCCCGTAAAAGAGTGGAATAAAGTTTCAAATAGCTGGCCAGAAGTCAGAAACATTATATAACTTGGTTAGAAGAGAGTATTGACAATAACTTTTGACTGAATCTAGTCAAGATGTCACTCTCTTCTTTTTATCCCTTTAAGAGATTAGTACAAAGTTAGTAAACCAGTAAGGAATTTTAATCTATTACATTCGACATCCTAAGTCCGGTTTCTGCCTTTCGGCTTCATCAGTTAGGCTTTATGTAGTTTCATAAAGGTATATAAAAAAATAAAAGAACAAAATTCGTAAATACCACTTGGTTTTTCGTATCCATACAACTTCAGAACCTTTGAACCTTTCTATCTTGGAGAAAAACCAGTATTTCAATAACTTCATTCAAGATTTACTGATAAAAATGCATCCTCTGTTTATAATTGCCTGCCTAGGTAATACAGAACACGTCAGCTATCTTGAATTTTTACAAATGATTCATTTAAGACACCGATTAGTAATATATACTTCTTTTGGCCAGCTTTTAGGGCCTTTCGCACACTCGCATCACATTCAGTTCGCCTGGCTCTTTGTAGATACACTTTTTCTGGAAACACCTTTGTTTAACAAATATTCAACCGACCAAAGGTCATGATTTGATAATTATCGACAGGTTCAGAATCAGTACAACAGCAAATTTTTGATTACCTAAGAACCTTAAAATTAATCAGAAACCAAAACAGAATTATATTTTTTTCTATCATACACGGATCAAATAAATTTTGGTAGAATGAAACTATTAAAAATCGAAAACGGGTATTTTTAAATAACTTATCTACTGGCTTAAATCCATCATTAGGAAAAGGATAATTTAAGGTCGAAATCACGTTCTAGGTGGCAATTATTCACGTCTTGAGGAAGCTTCATCGAAAAACTCCCATTCCCATAGACAAAATTGAATATTTCAAACGAATGCTAATGAAAAGCGTTTCCTAAAACTATAAATGGTTGTTGCAATGACTAGCTATTTATCATTTTAAATTTCTCGTCAACTGACTCTACTATGAAAATGAAAATGTGATATCTTGAAGGGTTGAATTTGAAAACTTGTACGTTCAGTGAAATATGATGGATTATGTTTATCATGGAAATTTACTAGACATGGATAAATGAAGGGTTATTGGGAAAATAGTAAAAAACTACAATAATAAAGAATGATCCTGTAAGATATTAGACTGGGACTTTCATTTCCTAATGGTAGTTCCGCCTAAAATTATTTTACCACTCGCCTTACAACATAATGTCTTCCTCAATTTCTCTTCTAATGGAATAAAAAAGTTTTTAATTTTTGACGTTTCGACTTCCTTAATCGGAAGTCATTTTTAAAACGACATAACAAAATATATAATAAAAAAATATACTATAGAAACAGAACACTTGATAATCTTACAAAAATATGACAGCAACATAGGACACGGAAAAAGATTTTGAAATTGAAGATGTCAAAATCTGTTTCCATCATATTTTTGTGACGTTTCTGAGAACGAATTTTAAAAAAGCCTATCGCATTTGCATATTATAAGAGAATTTATACTTCGTCATAAATGAAGTTTTCTTAATAATAGGAAAAACCAGATAAAAACTTATGATAATATCCCGATATAAGAGGGTATCCTTTTTGCAATTAACTCTTTTTGTAAAATAGACATCCAAATTTTGGAAATATCGACCGAACAATTAGAAACACATTCGTTTATTATTTAATCATATCAATGCTGCTTCTTTAACTTTACGGTTATAATTATTCGGTTCTTTTAATAATCTAATTGAAGAATTCCATTGTATTTTATGACCAAAATCCCATGCATGTTAACGTATTTTTGATTTTTCGAATTGTTTATTTTGAATGCATGATTGGTGTTCATTAATATGAAAAGGTCTAGACGTTTCTCCTATATAAAATTTATTACATTCGCATGGAATTTTGTAAATATAATTTTTTGTATTTTGAATTTCATTAAAAGGTTTTGTATTTACTATTAAAGATTTTAATGTATTATTAGTTCGAAAAACTGTTTTTCAATTAAATTTATTGCCAATCCTTCTAATTTTTTCGGATAATTTTGGAATATAATGGATTTTACTATATTTGAATGAAGTATTGGGGGATTTAAATTTTGTTCTTTATTTTTGATGTCTCGGTAAAGTTCACGATTTATAAATTTACTTGGGTAGTTGTTCTTAATCAAGACAGATTTAAGAAGTGATAATTCATTATTTAAGATATTGTCATTTGAACAAACTGTTTTTGCTCTATCGGAAAGAGATTTGACAATACCTCGTTTAAAACAAATTGAGTGGTTTGAATTAAAATTTAGATATCTATTTGTATGTGTTTCTTTTCTAAAAACTGATGTTTCAATACAATTGTTGTTATTGTGTATTAGTACTTCTATGTACAATTACTTAAGGACCACCCTGTATACATATTGAAGGAAATAAAAACGATTATGATTAAAAAATTCAGACAATAAAAGTGATTTCAAACATGAATCTTCACACACTTATTTTTATTTATTTAGGATACAACAGTGATATTATTATTTGCACCTTCTATTAAATTATGTAACAAGTTCTTATTATTATTAGTATGGAGTATATATATTTTTTAAATTCTTTTAGTAGTTTATTGTTGTTAAATATATTTTATAAATTTCTGGAAGGAAATTAAATGTCTTCGAGAATAAGTATATAAAAGATCTCTGATCTACAGACTTATTAACAGAACAAGTTTGAACTTTTTTTTGAGTTTTACTTCTAGTCTGATATTTATGTTCTATATGGTGTAAAATACTCGTATTTTTATTAATGTAGATCAGTAAATTAAAAACATATCTCCATTATTTTACTTTCATTATATCTATACTAAATCTGTTGGGTAAGTTGTTTCCCTATTATATATTGTTTTTATTATTTTTCTTTGAATTACTTCCAACTTCTTGAGATGTGTCTTTTCCAAAGCCCCCCAGGATGTTAAGCCATATATTATTCTGGATTCTACAAGACTAAAATATATTATGCGGAGGTGCCCAGATCTATATATTTTTTTAAATATTTAAATTTATAAAGTAGCAATCTCAGTGTCTTTACAATATTGTCTATGTGAAAATTCCATCTTAAGAGTCCGTCACCTGCACACTGCTCGGGGATCTCTCCGGGGTCGGCGCGAGGAGGGGTAGCGCGGTGGGCGGTTCGCAAGCTATTCCTACTCCGCAAATTTTTGGACACCGTATTCAAAAGATTTGACGATTGTCGAATATCGAATACGTAATATGTATTTAATTTAGTCGGGCACGGGTACAAACAATCGTTGGCGTTGTCTTTGTAGGATGAAATAAGAAATATCAATCTATAGACGTACAACCGTGCGAAGCCGGAACGGGCAGCTAGTTTGGAATAAAAACAACTCTATTATGATTTTGCACAATGGTTATATTTAAAAAAATATATTTACAATATACCTGGAGGAATATAAATTTAAGTTACCTATAGGTAAAAATATCATTATTTATGTTTTTGAGGTTGGTAAATATTAATTAAAAGCCGAACATTGCAAATTTAGAAAGAGGGGAATGAAAATAGTGACCAGAAATACAATTTTAAAGCTTAAGATATCGTCGAAATGTCATGTTATGACAAACTTTTTCATTGGAATGACCGAAAAAATGACATTGAGGGTTATAAATGGAATTGTACGCAATTTCAAACGGCCATATCTCGTTACAGGCAAAAGGTAAAAAAAAATGGAAATTATTCGGAAGAACTAAAAGTCTTGTCTCTTTAAATTTTTTTCAATAATCAATACTTTTCACGCTAGCCAAAAATTGAAAATGTCTTATAAAAAACAAAAATTTAGCTCAACTTTAACAGACCAAAACTTAAAAACTAATTATCCCATAGGGCTAAAAATTACTAGTCAATTGTAGAAACATATGTTACGACTTTCTGCAAAAGGATTTTTTTTCAGTCTAGATAGCGCTAAAAAAATGGCGTAAAAAAAATTTGAAACAAATTTATTTTGTCCATAACTTTTTTCTGCTTATGTTAAACGGTTCTGGATGGTCTTAAAATGTTCCCAATATTGTTCTCTCATTAGGATGTTATATACATTTTTTTGTGGAAGTCATATTTTTCCAGATATTTACGCTAGAACGATCCAGTTTCTTTAAACACCCATTTTTGAATTGCCATATCTTCCTTCGAATTAATCGTAGAAAAATCAAAATAATTTTAATTGTTAATACTAACAGATTTTCGGTTATATTTAAAAAACTTTTTGAAATGTACGATTTTTGTAGTGAAAATCGTAATTTTCTTCGCCCTATAACTCGGGATGGGTTTATTTTCATGAAAAATTCTATTTAACATTAATTCATTAAAAAATGATAATTTAACCATTGCGCGAGTTTTTTTTTCTTTTTTATTCCCCTCACATTACCTTCCTATATGGTATAGTGGAGGGCGGAGAAGTAGATACGGTAAAAAATAACATATAAACATTTAAGTATGTAGTGTCAAAAACACATTCCAAAAGAGAAAATAATAATTCGGTCACTGCCAACTTTGTTCGATGTATAAATCTAACGGCACTCCACTATTTTTAAAAACCGAAGAAATTTGGGAATTTTTTTACGAGCATAAAACACAATATTATTATTATACATATATTGCATCTTAAAAATATATCTTAGCATCTTATCATACAAAATTTTAAGGAATTTTGAGGAAATTTAAAAAAATTCTTTTAAATCATATTTTAAAAATTAGGTCCTCCATTTCTAAGGCAATGTTATATAGGAACAAAGAAACCGGAAAGTCACAGGATGAAAAGGTTATAAATCTTAAGAAAAATATTTTAAGTCACATTTTTGGAGAACACAAAAGTTGTGCAAAATTAAAATATTTTTGTACAAAGGCTAATTCTGATGAACAAAATTTCATCGTAGACTTTAAATTGTGGGGCATTGCAGAAAAACTCATGGATGCGGTAAGATATCTAGCGGGACATTCTTTTAGAAAATGTCGACAACAATGTTGTAGAACAATTTAATGCCCAAAAAATTGGAGGAAAAAGGGTAAAGAGTAAAAAAATGGTACAATATTTTGAAAAAATATTACAATACGACATTAAAAGAGGTCTTTATCTCCATTCCAGCGTTTATCTTGTTTTTTAAATAACACCGATTTGAATTAAAGGTAAAATTTCTAGCCTCTACAAGCACACACATTTTGGTCAGGACTATGTTCCTGATGAATTTTATGATGTGTTTTATTCTAAAAGAGGTTTTATCTATAGGTAATATACATTTGTATTCCTCCAGGAATATTGTAAATATTTTTGTAAATATAACTATTGGGCAAAATCGCACATAAATTTTGACCAGGGTACGGACTCTTAAATGAGAGTCGACAGTTACTTCTAAATATTTAATATAATCCTTTTTTATTTCATTATTTTGATGAATTTTAAGCGATTGATACAGCGGGAGTGAATTTTTGTAGTTACAAAAGGGTACAAAATAAGTTTTCTCATAGTTCACTGTAAGTTGTTTATGTCTAACCAATTTATTATTTGTTTTAAACCATTTTTCAGCTATTTCCTTTAATTCTTCCCAACTGTTCGCCTCGTAAAATACCGCCATGTCATCTGCAAAACTGATGATAGTACCTCGAGTATCAATAGTGAAAATATTGTTTAAATAAATTGAAAATAATAAAGGACCCAACACAGTTCCTTGGGGTATTCCAAACTTAACTGTTCTACTCTCACTTCAATTCATTTTGAACATTTACCATCTGTTCTCTATTAGATAAATAACTTTCTAAGAGTTCTAGTACAATGCCACGTATTCCTGTATCTTCCAAAACCTCCAACAATTGTGGGTGGCTCACAGTGTCAAAAGCCCAATAATAGATTGAGACTTTCATTTCGTGATGGTAGTTCCGCCTAAACTTATTTTACCACTTGCTTTACACCAAAATGTCTTCCTACCAATCACTAGCCAGATTTACCGGCAAAAATGTTTAACGAGTTTGAACATAAAAAAAACGTCTTCTCTATGAAGTTAGTTCGTATATTTAATATCTAACACTTCGGAAACGTATTATCGAACAAAACAAAAATAAAACAAAGTTGACATGCACGGAGCAAACAACATATATATCACGAAACCTTTTATGTATTCTCCTTTTCTAAGAAAGCAATTTCCTTTATCAATAGAGCCCGTTTTGTACGCCATGAATATATATCGATGGGGGTAATAAAGTCCGACAACGCATTTTCAATTATGAAAACAAAAACCGTCGCTGTTTTACGGCCGTAAAATGTATAATTAAAGTATAGTATGACCGAACGAACTGGGATTTAGAAAATACGGTTTATTCTAAAACGTTGCATTTCGTAAATTACATCGAAAGAAACTACGATATCGAATTCGTAAAATTAATCAAGTTGACAAGCACTCCAAAAATTCATTTTGATTTAGATCAAGAATAAATGATTTCCCGCGAAAATCTCCAAACCGTGGCTTCCCTTTAATTTCCTTGAACAAATATTTGTTACTAGTGACCTAGTTTCAAGTTCCATCATTCTTGAGTGAAAATGACAAATGATCATTTTAAGGAAATAAACTTCTTGTGTAGAAGAGGTCCAGTGGTGGAGGCAGGAGTTTTTAATTCCAAAATTATTGTTTAAAAAACTCTGTGGGGATGATACATGACTTTTTTTAAACCAGTAGACTTTTCCATATTTTTCCATACAAACAATATATTCACCGAACAAATTGTTCGGTACCTGAATTAGATCTGTGTGTGTGTGTGTGTGTCTGTAGCTTTTTTGTGTTTATGACTTCAGATTTTGATAGAACGTCAAAAAGTAAGCTTAGGGTTTGATGCGCCCCTCCGTACCTCTTCGGGAACACCTTTAAAATGACATTGAATTTAAAGTAGACACATAGTGAATGACGATTTTGGTAAAAGCAAATAGACTGTGGCTGTGTTGATTAGGATGAAAACTGTCAATCTAAAATTTTATTAATACTTTCACTAGTAATCTCCCTAGAGCTTGAGTTACTATCGGAAATATTTCCGAAAGCATGAATTTTTTAAAAGTTATCGCGTGTCGAAGACGAGGGATACTTTTTAAAAAATTACCAGGGTACTCAGGAGCAAAATACTATCGCCAAGTTTTGTGGTTGCTACAGTAACGAGCTGAAACGAAAGCGTCTTATTGGTTAAAAAATGTTGGTGTGAAATTTTCAGTAGTAATACCCCTAGGGCCTTGATAATACCGAGATAATTTTGTCATAGAGAATGCTGTAAGCGTGTTGCTTGATAATAGCCCGAGGCCGAAGGCTATTATCCTTAAGCAACACGCTTGAAGGATTCTCTATGACAAAATTTTGAGGATTTATCAAGGTCCGAGGGGTATTCGATAAGATAATTTTTTACTTTGTAGATTTAAACATTTTTAAACTAGTTGTCAGTTTGACGTTTAATTAATTTTTAATCAAAAACTTGACTTGTTGAAAACACCAAACTGAAAACACCACATGTAGGGTGTTATCGCTGTAATCCATAGCTGATTGGATGAAATTTGACACATGACTCTAAATTAAGTAATTTGATTGGTTACTATAGTTAGTAAAAAATTATCATTAGAATTTGTTCGGTCTATGGCAATGCTAGTAGAGCATTATCAACTGGTTTTTTATATCTTAAAGTCGAGGTTTTAATGAAGAAAATAAGTTAAAAAATTGAAAATTTGTAAACCAACTTTTTCGATTGAAAATTAGGCTTTTTTCAATTTAAATTCGTATAAAATCGAAAAATAAATATTTTGTTTTGAACAAATTACAGCTTATTTATAACACAAAAGAAGACGTTTTCACCAAGTTTCATAAAAAAATTAAAAACGAAACAAACATAATCGATAATTTTGAGGTTATGTTGAAAAATGATCAATACAAAAGATTTAGATTTTTTAATTATAACAAAAAGTATGGTTGTCTGATGGAAATGAAATTAGTTTGTCTAGAATTTTTTATAAACTGCATATAGCATCTCTCTTTTAGATTTAAATATAAAAGTAGCAGTTAATAGGCCTCATCATTTACTATAATTCGTCTTAATAATATTTTAAATTCAAGTTTAAAATGAAAAATTTATTGTTGACTAATGTAATTTTATCAGACAACCGTATTTTCAGTATCGCCTTCACCATAATTTTAAATACATTTGCAAAAGTATGGTTGTCTGATGAAAATAAAAATAGCCTGTCTCGAATTTTTTATAAACTGCATATAGCATATATTTTTTAGAATTAAGTGGTCTGGCCACCTTGGCCGCTCTGAAAATGGGTTTTTTTTCTAAATTCATAAACTCTGAAGTTTAAATGATTTTTATTTAATTTTTTTTACACAATGTAGATCATAGTTTGACGAATGTCTGACATATTTTTAATGAAAAATATTAAAAAATGGCGGCGCTGTATACGCGCGAGTAGGGGGGAGGGGCGTCAGCGATTGTTCCGTTCTCTGAAAACAAAAAGAAATATGAGCTTAATTTTGGATAGTGTAGTTATGATGTGACCTAGGATTTTTGCGATTACTTGATTAGTTTTTTACTTATTGACGTTTTTTGTCGTAAAATTTAGATGAAAAATGAACTTGTGAGGAGGGCTTCTGTGGAAATGTATACAGCGCCGTCATTTTTTAATATTTTTCATTAAAAAATATGTCAGACATTGGTCCAACTATGATCTACATTGTGGAAATGAAATAAAACTCATATTCCTTCGACCGGCCATTTATGATGTATTTTAACGCACTCAAAATCGTTGATTAATGACCCCTATTAATGAATGATTTTCTATTAATCAACGATTTTATTATATGCAACCCAACGTACATTGCTCTTATTATACATTTATATTGACAGTTACCTACGGTGTAGGCAACCAAACATACATATACATTTGAAATCAAGAAGGTGTGTTAATACTATCTGTCATTGTATGTCATTATTTAATTTCTTAAAATTCAAAAACTCTTTGTATAGAGTTTTTGAAAAGTACGGTCGACGGAAAAGTTCTGTAACGAACTCGTGAATTGAAATGGCGATTAATACCCTTGTTCGTTAAATAACCATTACACTTCAGAGCTTATGAATTTAGAAAAAAACATTTTCCGAGGTGTTTAACGAAATAAAAGTAGCAGTTAATAGGCCTCATCATTCCACTGCTAAGAATTTTCCATGAATTCAGGTATTTAAAATCGGCTTTGGTCTATTTTCCTCTTTGCAAAAAAAAATCATCGTATTTACCGCAAGCACGCCCATGTAAATGCCCATATCGATTTTCGTCGTATAGAAGAAGCAAGGAACATTGTAGAAGCCAGCGCCAGCACCAGCACCTCGCCCGGCTATATGTTAATGTAGCCAGCAAGTGAGGCAATGATAAGTTTGCAGATATGACACATCATCAATCATCCCCAGTATAATTACAACCTGTCGCGGTGATCATCGCAGAGACACGCAATTAAGCCCTCCTATACCCGGATGCTCTTGTTGGGCCATCTGGCGGTCGTACGATGCGAAATACCTATTCCGAGCTCAATTTCCACATTAATTGGTTTATCGGTTCCAGAAATCAACTTATTACGGAATGGTCCGGGAAATTATTTGTCCTTAAAATATTAAGGGCTTGAAATTTATGTAATATCAATGCACCCTGTCTGGGATATTCGAGATACTCTCGATGTATCTTCGCTCTTAGCTAGGCAAATGTTACCGATTTGTTCCCTATTTTTATTAACCCCTAAAATGGTTTAGAATTCCGCCACTGATATTCGTTTAAATTCCGATTTACTAGACAAATTACGTGGTGCTAGAAGTCAATTTTGCCTCTGCATTTTCAATTAAACGATGTAATAAAGTAGTTGAAACGAAGTTTGCAATTTCTAACCAACAATTTTAAGGCCTTAGGTATTGTTACAATCCTGCATAACAATCATTTCGAACCGTTATCTTAAAAACAGTGCTATCATGTATTTTCAAATAGACTATAGTATACACGCTTAATAATATATAAGCATATGGTGTACATTTCGATTTTTATAACTCATTTACAATTCTACATATGTCATCCGCAAAAATATGAACCTAACGAATCCATTTTTCCGGATTGTTTGGATAAAATAAAAAATTAAATTTAAGTTGAAAATGTGGTTCTGAAAATTGTCCCGGTTGATGGGATGTATGAAATCAACAAAAAATATAAAATTTAAAACGGTAAAATAGTAGTTGAATGTTGATGATCGATTGGACAGATGGTGCAGATAAATTTTTTGTTTTTTGCTAAATGTTTTAATAAAATTGGATTTAAAATAGAATCAACAAACGAAAAACCTGGCTAATTGATTTTCGTTAAAGCAAACGAGGTAATAATATATTAAAATAATATAGAAAAATACCCAGTATAAGATATAAAGAATCTGCACTTAACTTATCTCAACCGGAAAAGGGATCAAATGTCACCTTAAGAGTGATTGGGATTAGTTGATTACCAAATTAGAATTATAACAAAATGAAATCGTTTTAAACAAACAATAAATTTTGCTAATCAACGACATGTTTTTGCAAACTAAATATATGTTTATATATAAAGAAGAAAACACAAAATAGGTCAGGTCAATAATATTTGTTTGATGTTGCCCGAAAATAAATAATATTCTTAATTATAACTATTTAAAACAAAATTTATCAAATGTTTACCAAATATTAAACATCATGTGTATAAATTAAAACAAAACCATTTCATTGAATAATAATTTTTTTGTCAAAAAACGTCAAATTCGATACAGTACACAATAACAAGAAGAAGAGGGGGAGTGGGTGGCTCAGCGGTAGAGCACTGGACTGGACAAGAGTTGTGGGTTCGAATTTAATTCATTAAAAATTTAGAAATTGATTTTCATATACAGTTGTCACGGTTGGACAGTTGTCACATTTTGACAGTTGTCACTTGTCACGTTTGGATAGTTGTCACATTTTGACAGTTGTCACTTGTCACGTTTGGACAGTTGTCATATTTTGACAGGTGTCACGTTTTGTAAGACATCACGTTTTGACAAGTTTAACATTTTGACAGGTGTCACATTTTGACAGGTGTCAGGTTAGGTTAGGTTACATATATTTTCTTGTTGAAAACTGAGCTTTTTTGAGCTTATTTGACCTTTGCGGAAGTTGAAAATCATGCGGATTCAAAATCCCGGTAAACCATAAGAGTCCGAAAAAGAAACGGTTCTCGTCCTTGCATCATAAACTACTATTCTAACGTATTATCAACATAAAAAATAAACGACTTTTAACTTTTTACCTTAGACTTGTTTGGGTCTCTAAAATATGACATTTTTCAAACGACACCGATCACCGATTTGGAAACATCAACTCGGCGTATCGCCGTAACCGATGTAACTGCAAACTTCCAAAATTACATCTAAACTTTGACACATCCGAGTAGATTGCTTTGGGTAAATTTATGTTAAGAGCCAACCCGAAATTGATTGAAGAGCCATCCGTGAAGGCACTCTCAGGAGAACCGAAACTTCTGTTTAAATTTCGAACTTCAATTTGCAAGCAATTACGATCCATACTGCTACATTAGTATCTTCATAAATGACATTAGCTTTATAAACAGGGGTGGAGCGAGATGGGAAATAATGAGAAAGGAAACGATTTTTTTGGACATTGGTATTTATACTGTGTCCAGTGTACAGTTGGCACCAACTGGATCACTATTCATGACGTGGTTGATGTGTTTATTTGGAAACATATCAGTAGGTATACCAACATAATTTCTACGTCATTATTCAGTGACAAGAATGACAGTGCAAAATAAATATTATTAATCATGAATAGACCATTCCAGGATGACGTAGATGACAGGACGGCCATATTTGCTGGGAGGCACACAACTTTATGACACAACGTTAGTTTCATATGTAAACGTCAGAAAGATTTTCTTTAAAGTTATTTATTCGGAAGAAATAAATAGAAAATGCCACATTTTTGTAGTGTTATTAAATGCTCAATGAGTTCTGAAAGAGATAATGTATCATTTTTCCGGTTTCCTGCTGTTTTGACAAACGGAGGGTATCATTTTAAATGCGTTGTCTAGTGAACTAAGAAATGCTTGGATTAAAGTTTTGAAACGAGGTACACTTTCTGGAAGCCAAGTGAATAATAGACGTTTTTGTTCTAGACATTTTATAACAGGTATTTTTGGCGTTCTTTTATATATATTTTTTTATTATTACTTGTGTAAATTTTAGGTAAAATTGTTCTGTTAAAGGACTAGTGACAAGTTTTTGACAGAAAACTGTGGTTTTTTATTTTCAATTTTAACTGGTGATATTGTTTTAGCCGACAGAGGTTTTTTAATTCAATATTCTCTACAAATATTAGGTGCCAATTTAAATATACCAACTTTTACAAAGGGAAAAAAATCATCTACATCCCACTGATTTGGAAAATACACGTAATATTGCCACTGTACGAATTCATGTAGAACGAATTATTGGTGTTTAAAAAAAAAGATTTTTCATGAAACAATACCAATGAGTATGCAGTCTAAAAAAAAAGAGATGGTTATATACAATCAGAATTGTTTATGTGCCTCCCAGCAAATATGGCCGACATGTCAAAGTCATGTGTTCTGGAATAGAAAGTACTTTTAAAACATTAGAGAGGAGATGACAAACTAAAAAAAATTAAAATATGTAAAAATGCTATAAAAGGAATATAATGAGTCACTCAAATATCATTTTAGACATTTCAATGACCGACATCATTATACAAAGTGACCCGCCCCTGTTACTGAATTTGTAACTCGGGTATAAAGCTATTCTTCAGTAATTACAGTACAATTGGGTTCACTTTGATGAAGATATTACAGGACACTGTAACAAAGTGAAATTTTCATTTAAAAGCGTTTTTAACTTAATTACGGAATTGAAAATGTTTACGCCATCGCAAGTCTGTAAGGGTCGATGAGGTTACCAAAACGACAAAGTAAAAAACCCCGATTTTTAAGATTAACATCATTTCTGATTTTAAAATATTTTCTATTTCGTATTTTCTTTTAAAAAACTGGAAACATTCTGTCATGTCTGTAATAAACATCAACATGGCCTACTTAATAGCAAAAACGAAAAAGGAATGAATTAAAAATTAAAGTCGTAATATTGCTAAATCTGTAAATATTAATAAGACCTCAATTAAAACATAAAATTCATTCAACTAAATCCATTTAAAATCGTATCACTAAAACACTTATAAATAATATAATCTTGTTAATATTGTTTATGATCGACTAGGACATAAAATACAAATTTATGAGGTTGATTTCAACAAAACGTACTGTCGCTTATAAATTAATTCATTATCTTTCAATAACTACTGATTTAATTAAATCTCGAACAGTTATTGACCATAAAAATGGCCGTGACGTTAATGTGCCTGGAACTCAAAAGGTTATCCTGTGTGGCAAATAAATAAGAGCATTTCATTTTTAAACCCTCATAGTAATTATCTGTTGATAAATTTATGAAAATGTTTCTAAATGGGTGATGTATGTTATGTATACATCGTTCAATAGTATTGTAACGAATTAAATGGGCTCTTTAAAAGAGTGAGTTTCAGATCATTGGCGTCGCCCCCATGGGCGCCGTTACAGAAAATGTAAGGGGGGGGCACATTTTTCAAATTAAAGTATTGGCATTAAATTGAAATGAAGATCCTGTTTGTTGCGTATCACATGGTCTCGATGGCCAACGAGTGACCAAGAAATCTACCGAACTGTTATTTCATATTCCAGCAAATTAAAGTTTATCGCGTCTAACGTGGCATCTTGACTAACAAATCTAAAATCCAGGGGGGGCATCCGCCCCCCCTTGCCCTTAAGTAAAGGCGCCCTTGGTCGCCCCTACAAGGAAAATGGAATCTTCCGCCACTCGAGCTCGTTAATAAAAAAAACATTTTTCGAAAAGGGAAATACGTTGATCATTGGACTCAATAATAGACAAGGTTGTTATGGATACTTATAAAAGTGCCAAACGTTACAAAGCTGGCTAACTGAATATAAATAACATCTGATGCAGGGACGTACCGAGGCGGGGGTGTTGGTGGTGTGACACCCCCCCAAACTTTTGTACCAATTCGGGATTTTCGTCCGAGTCGGCATTTTCATGCCGTAGTCATCATGCTCGAGAAATATGACTGGGAAGTCGGGTAATCGTATTGTATAGTCAGCAAATTTTCCTTGACGAGTCGGCATTTTCAAAATGACTCACCCCCCCAAATTTATGAGGCTCCATACGCCCCTGATCTGATGATATAATATTGAAGAAAATAAAATATTATTTTATCACTTTTGTAGGTACAATAGAGCCAAGAGTATACACACAATCCTGGATATTTTTTAATTAATAATTTCCTTACCAACTTTTCTTTTTCTTCACTTTATATCGTCATTCGCCATTTTACCTATCAGTTTTTTTATCCACTGAGAAACTGTAATAATTATTAATAAGGCATTCTTATTAATATTGTATCAAATTTTAACAACCATAATTTAAACACTCACAATACTCGTCTCGATAATAATGAGATAAAAAATAAACAAGAAAAATAACTGTCACCATTTTTCAAAGTTGGCAATGTGAATAATAAGCCACATATTTTGTAATAAGGACCAGTACTAACTGGACTGAAATTATTACTAATCTTTCTTCAAATTCCAAAATCCAATTATAATTATGCAGTAAATGAAGTTTCTTAGATTGTAATAAATTTTCTAATCACTGTATAATAAATATTCAATTGAAGTTCTTTACAAAACTTTGTCTTTAATTATAGACATGAAACATCTAGCGACATCTCTTGTTTCACTTAAATGGAAAACTTGGATTGCAGCCATTTTTAATCCAATATAAATGATCGTCAAACATATAGCGCCCTCTTTTAAGAAATGCGGTATGTCTACAAAATTATTTTATATTTTATAAAGCGATCTAAAAAGAATATTTACAGAAACCTTCAACCTTGACTGTCAATGTCGGCTGTCACGAGTTCTGCCAACAATGTCAACAAAATGAGATGTCAAATTACGTCCATTTGGACCTTTGGAATATCATAATAATTAAAAAATAATTACTTGCTTAAAGTAGAAAGTTTTATCTTATATTTTTTAAGTATCATATATATATACAGTAATGATCGAATGATTGTCCTCAAAGCAATAATTAATGGTTTAAATGACTCAAAATAAACTAGTTGAGGTTAAGTTGTTAATTCTGTATATTTTCAAAATTATTTTTAATTTTATGCAAACATATATATTTTATTAATATTTTTTTTCTCTTTTTATAGTCAGTAATGGATCTGCATACGAAGCAGAGACAATTTTCTGGACAACTGTACAAATACACTAATGTCATGAAGGGGTGGCAATACAGATATTTTTTGGTAGATGCAAATGCGGGGTTGTTGCATTATTACCTTTGTGAAGGAGAAAAACCCGATGGTACGGTACCCAGAGGGTCAGTTCATCTTGCTGGAGCTGTGATATGTCCTAGTGATGAAGATTCAAAAACTTTTACAGTAAATTGTGCCTCGGGTGATATGTTGAAATTGAGGGCTTCAGATGCTAGAGCTAGACAAGAGTGGGTTAACGGCTTGAGGGCTGTCGCTGAATCACACACAAAGGTGAGTAAGTCCACTAAATAATTTTTATGGAATAAGTATTTCATCTTTTGTGTTAAGAGTTTGAAAATGACAAGTTTATTTGTGTATTTTTGTTACAAAAGTGTCCCACCTTTTCGATATTTGAGGATATCCTCTTATTCTCAATTTAAATCATTATTCAGAGGTACAATGAAAAGAATATTAATTAATTGTTTTTTAAGGCAATAAGTGCAAATAGCCCTGCTCTCCCTCCAAGGGAACACCTCGCTGTACTTGATGCTCTAGGTTGTGTAAGGTCGCAGCTTCAACAAACCGAGCAAGCCGATTCTGCTCTTTGTAGATCCATTGAATCAGCAGGTAAATTTATATTAACTTAAATTTTAATTATTATCAAATCATTATGTGTTACTGATCTCGAAATCTGTTTTATGTAATGGAAAATAATAATTTCTAAAATCCAAATATTTGTTTCAAAGTTCCGGTTAAACATTCATTTTAAGTCCCAAAGAATGAGCCTTTATTTAAATACTCATTTTTACAAAATTAAAAATCATTCATTGTTTAGCTAATATCGAGTTTTGAGAGGAGATAAACTACATCACCTCTGGGCCACGATGTTTAGGCGAAAATATTCCGTCATTCGTACCCTTTAAAATTTTTGAACATTTAAAATCGTGGCCCAAAAATATTGTAGTTTTATCCTCCTTTGTCCGCCCTAATGCGCCACGTAGTCAAACGTTTCGGTTAATTATTTTTCAGGTAGTAAATACTTCATCGATCCCAATATGTTGCTGCTGAAAGCGACGTCGGCGGCGTCGTTGCACTGCCTAACTCAGTGCATGAACATTTTGCAGAGGAACCAACACGCTCAGCAAGCAAGGACAGGGTTCGTTATAGATGACGATTAATACATTCTTCTTAGGCAATGTCTTGATGTATTCCGATGTGTACTCAGTATACCTAGATGTTGCTTAAAATAATCTAGATAGACAAAAAAATCTACACGATCTTTGTCGTTGATGATGTCGTAAAACGTACAGGAGTACCTAAGGTTGTTTGTTCTTGATTGAAGTCCCCTAAACCTTCTAGTTTTTTCTTCGTTTTCATTAACTTCCTTACCCGAACATTAACACTTACATGAAAACCTGCTGGTAAACGTAATACACAAACTAACGAAAATCTACTGTCATTACAACATATATTATTCCAGTGATTGTAAGTCATGATATACTTGAGAATGTAAACTAGAAGTTCGAATTGATTTCATTTTTCTAACTTGATTAGTTATAAAGATATGGGATATTAAAATGTAGCACTTTTTCTCCACGACGAAGAACAGAACCAAAACCTCTATAAATCCTGATTGTATATCAAGTATATTATCAATCAACACCTTCTGTTTATTTTTAAAAAACGTAGAAAGGCGGCTATAATTATAATTGTCCAAAGTACTTAGTTGTAAAATATTAATGAATACATGGCCAGTATTTTTGGGCATATCCCAACTCGTGCCCACTAATCCTTCAAAAGGTAAAAGTGTAAAGGTCTATATAATCCGTATGCCCAACTCGTACCCGTTTGAAAAATATACCTGAGTATCTATCTAATTTAAATCTAGGAACTAATAAATCCATAGATTTAAATGCATGCAAATCATTTCATAGCCATTTGAATAGTTCCTTTTATAATTCACATCCCTCATTATTTGTTTTGTTGACGTATTACTAAAAATCAAGAAGAGACCTATATAAAATGTTGTGTAGACTGTCATAAAATTGTAAAAAATTCGTCTTGTAGAAAAAAAACCAAGATTTTCTAAAATCTACCATTGATAATTTTAAAAATAAAAAAATAACGTTTAATTATTAAGAATTAAAACCCTTTGGGCACGAGTTGGTCAGTTGGTTTTCTACCTGGTATTCGGTCACGAGTTGGTCAGTTATTTTCAGGAACAGATAAAGACGTGCACAAGTTGGGAATCGCCGGTATTTTTTTTACTTTTCAGCATTAGTTTTGGTAAATTTCCATTTTATACCTTCTATTTTACACTCCATTATGAATTTAGACTGATTTTCTTTGGATACTGGAAATTTGCATGTAATATATGTAAATCTACGTTTCGTAAATGTAAATTTACACATACCTTCAGTTAATCCTCTTTTTGCTTGGTACATTTATTTTTTATTTTACGCTTATTGCTTTTTAACTTTATATTGGTAAATACTTATGGCACTGTAAAACCAAATATTTTTTTAATTTTTATTAAAGAATACTTATTAGTTAATTTTTTTATACGATATGTTCATTTTGTGCCAAAGACCTAAGGTACTTCTGTACTTTTATATCCAAAAAACTTTTACACGATTTTACTTTGTTTTACACACAAAAATTAACTGATGTTTAGCGAATTCTATAAAATCCCTAAGCAACCATCATTTCTTTACAATCGTCATTTAAGACCTTAAAATTTACACTTAAAAATAATTGTAAATTTAAAAAAATAATTGTATATTTACAATATGGAAAAGTAGATTTATACAAATAAAAACCTTCAAATTTACATTATAATAAAATATTTACTATTTTGCAATAATCAAAAGTTACAAAATATTCCATAGGTCATAATTTTTTTTACAGAATTTTGAATCTGAACTGTAAATTTACAAAACTAATTGTATATCTACAAAATAGAGAAGTAGATTTACACCAAGTAGTTGGTAATTTACAAAATAGAAAAGTGGATTTACACAAATAATTGTAAATTTACAAAGACCATAAAAACTGGATTCCAAATTTTCACTATTTGTAAATTCATTGGTAATTTCTAGTCTAATTTTGACATCCTTTTGATTTAGAAATCATGTAAAAGTTTTGAATATAATCTTAATAATATTTTCAACATATCAACTAATAAATGTTTAGAAACATAAAGGTATATCAGTTTTATACTAAAAAATATATACCGGGTGAGTTATTCAAGTTGACACATTTATTTATATTTCGAAATGAACTGTTTTAGAAAATATTTTATAGGGAATTAAAAATTCTAAACAAACTTTCCTGAATAACTCAATCCAAAATCGCTGGAATTTTTATTTCGCGAAATGGGACGATTTTTCTACCACATTTTTTTTTTCGCTTCAAATTTTCATTGGTCAAAATTTGATCGACCAATTTTTGCTACCCAAAATTTTTTTCGATCACCTTTTTTGGCAATCAAGCAAATTCTCTCCAAATTTTACATCGCCATGTTATCACGTCTTCATTTAAATACAAATTACTGCACACTTCAACCGCCACTTGTAGTTTTTTTGCTCTTAGAAGAACAACGTTGTTTTATTAAACGGCTTTGTTTTGGAGATATTCAAACGACTCAACTTAAATGACTCGCACTGTTTATTAAGCAGGTACTTGGATGTACTGAAATCAGACATTTGCCTATTACTAATCAGTGGCGTCACCAAATTTTTTCTAGGGGCGATTTCGCTGGCAATTTAAATCTGTTGAAAATAGTATTACTTCTAAAAAAATTGTACCTCTCTGACTATTGAGAAAGTAGTATTTTTGGATTGACCTAGAAATTCTTTGGTCCCGCCACTATTGTTAATATTAAATTTTTACGAACTAAAATGGATGTAGGAGCGCTAGTTTTGTATGTTGCCATATTAGGAACGAACTGAACATTTCTTGTAGTTTTATATTTATTTTTATTTACAATATACTCCATTACTAAAAGACATGAATAGTTCAATTTAGATTTACAAATTGGTTTGCCATTGATCCACTTTTATTTAATTTTTTCGCGAAAAAGTGAAGGTTTTTCATTAATAGACAAGGTCATCAGCGTTTGATTACCCTCAATCATTTCAAATGGGGGTTCATATTTATCCTTAATGTATTTCAATATTGTTTTGAATAATTTTTTGGACACTTTTTAAAAAAAATTGTTTTTCGTCGAATATTTTTTTTTTGACAATTTTTTAGCCAAAGTTTATGGACAATTTTTTTTTGAAAAAATATTTTTTGTTTTGAAAATTTTTTACTTTCAATATTTTTAGACGAATTGTTTTTTTTTTGACAAAATGTTTGTTTTACTAATTTTGAATTGAAAAAACATTTTGGACAATTTTTTAAAAAAATGTTTTTCGTCGAATTTTTTGTACAAAAAATATTTTTTGGCAAAATTTTTGTTTTGTGAATTTTATAACTTCAAGAAATATTTTTGACATTTTTTCCACAAAATTTTTGTTTGTATTGGCATTTTTATTGTGTTTTATATTTTTTTTTGTACCGATAAAACTAAATAAAAGTGGCATTTGGGAATAATATGCATTCCCCAAACTGTATTTTTAATATTTAACCTAACTTTTCACAAAAACGTTGGCATTACAATGACATATTTCAAAAGATGAGTCAAAAAAGAAAACCAGTTTTTGTAGAATTGACCATATTTCACCTGAAAAAGATGAGGCATTTGTCGTTGTGCCGTTGGCACCACTTGCTGTCAATTTATTGTCACCTATCAATTGTTAATGTCAATTCTTTGATATATATTTAAATATTTGAAGTATTTCAAATTTTCTGCAATGGGGCACAGAACACTTTGCCCCTGGATGTCTTAGGGACAATTTGGGAGGCATCACGACTTTTCTGGATGAATAAATATACAATAAAAGTAATGAAACAATACTCATACACTATCAAACAGCCAAACTTAACAAGAATAACTTGAAATACTTCAAATATTTAAATATATCAAAGAATTGACATTAACAATTGATAGGTGACATTATATTGACAGCAAGTGGTGCCAACGGCATAACGACAAATGCCTCATCTTTTTCAGGTGAAATATGGTCAATTGCGCAAGACCCTTGACAATCAACGGAATTTTTTTGAACTAGTTTCGAAATCTTGAAAAAATCCCTAAGTCAGATGGAAAATGATTTTTTTTAAAAAAGTCAAATTGTACGCAATGTATTTTATTAGAAAAAAAAGAACCAATACCTTTAGGTAACATTTTAAGGAGAATTATTACGTTTTTCAATATTTTTAGACAAATTCTGGTAATTTAAAATTTGTTTTCAACCTACTATTAAATTCTATAAAGTTTGTGATTGGTCAAGATAACTAATATTAATCGTTTATGTAGAATGTATTGTGTGATTTTGTGATACACGATCTAATGCATTTTCTCAAAGTATTTCATTCGCAATATTTTATCGATGTCCAGAGAATTGAATGTGTTAGAAAAAGAGAGACGATAATGGGTGCGAAAGAGAGGTCATTGCGATGTAAAAATCTTTTACCGCGGCGACAGATAGCTCGTTTAACGGTAGTTAGATGTCGTCAATATGTAAATAAGTTTATTACGTTTATCTTTCGGTCCAGTAATTGGTATCAGTCCAAACAGTGTCGAACGCTTTCTCGGCTTGCAGGATCACTAGTACCGGACTTAAAGATTGTTATTCCACACAATGAAATTTATGTAAAATAAAATGACATTGAGAGAATAGTCGTCGAAATTTGATTGAATTATTAATTAGTAGCAAAATCGAAAAATTAGTTGTTAAGATATCAAAACATCGTTGAACTGTTAATTTGCTAATTGCTTATTGTTTATTAGGAAAATGTATCAGTTATTCTTGAATTTCCCGGGTAAGAAAGTTCGAAAAATGAAATTAAAAAAATGGAATAGTTTGTGACTACCGTCATTACAGATCGAGGCAGCTTCTAGAGTGAGGTTTGAAGAAGATTTAAGACAATTTTTTACCTTGCTTTTACTGTATATACTTTGTATATATATACACATATGACGTCTTAATTGTATACTCTTAAATAAATACAAAATGTACTACAAAAAGATGTATGTTTTATTTATTCGGTTCCTCCTCTCCTAAATGGGACATCGACAGTTTTTTGAGTATTTCCGTTTGAGATCGACGAACAAAACCATTTGGCTTCGCGGTTTCGTGCGTAATTATTCCTTTCGCGGGACGTAAGACAATTGCGTTACAAACAAATGTGCTGGCAAATGCACTAGTATGCAAGCCATAAACGAAGAAGAAGAATCGAATACTACGAAGATTCGAATGACCGAATATTTTTCATTCGAATGAACCCGTTACTAATTAATACGTAGACCTGTCACTCTTCTCTTTTCAGTTCATTTTTGACAAAGTATTGTGAAAGTAATATGGAAATAATGTCTCAAGCTCAAATAAAAATTGAACCTAGATGTAACGATGAGAGTTTAGACTCCATCGAACAAGAACAATTTCATTTAGAAAATATTAGGACCACTAAACAACTAAAGGTGGAGTTTATCAAGATAGAAGAGAAACCTGATGTTACAAAAGATTTTTGTACATTTCAATATACAGATATTGAGACAAAGTTAATTAGTGATAATAGTTGTAAAATTGAAGGCGAAGAAATTCATATTAAGGATGAAAGTAAAGATATCAATCTCAAAACACATTTATTAGTTCAAACAAGTGAAAAAAATTACGAATGCAATGTTTGCCAAGAATCATTTTCTCAAAAAGACAGTTTTAAAAGACATTTATCTGTTCATGCTTCTAAGAAAACTTACAAGTGTAGCTTTTGTGAAAAATCATTTAGTGTGAATCAAGTTCTAAAACAACATTTATTGATTCATTCAGGTGAAAAGAATTTCAAATGCAACATCTGTGAAAAATCATTTACTCAGAAGGGGCATCTAAATACGCATTTAGTGATTCATTCGGGTGAGAAAAATTTTAAGTGCAATGTTTGTGAAAAATCATTTACTTTGAAGGGCTCGCTAAAGTTACATTTAGTGATTCATTCAGGTGAAATGAAATATAAGTGCACCATTTGTGAAAAATCATTTACTCAAAAATGTACTCTAAATTCACATTTACTGATTCATTCAAGTGAAAAACAATTCAAATGCAAAATCTGTGAAAAATCATTTAGTCAGAAGCGCAATTTAAATATACATTTACTGGCTCATTCAGGTGAAAAGAATTTTAAATGCAACATTTGTGAAAAATCGTTTACCCAAAAGAGCAACTTAAATTCACATTTTCTGATTCATTCAAATAAAAAGTATTTCAAGTGCAACATTTGTGAAAAATCATTTACTCTGAAGTGCAATCTAAATTCACATTTATTGATTCATTCAGACGAGAAGAATTTCAAGTGCAATATTTGTGAAAAATCATTTTCTCTGAAGGGCAATCTAAATGCACATTTACGGATTCATACACATAAAAAACTTTGAAAAGTGCGTCATTAGTGAGAACCATATATTTCATTTAAAAATTCTTTAACCAGACGTAAAAGTCCATTCTAGTAAAAAAAAAATCAAAAGTACCATTTGTGAACAACTATTTTCTAGAAATAGCATTCTTAAACATGTAAGGAATGTCTATTCCAAAATTGGAAAAATTATGTTGTGTAAAATTTAATATTTCGGAAGGAAGAGCGCGGTACATATGACAGACACTAGCGAATATAGACAGGAAAACGGCGTTGCAGTGTTATTTTTGCTATTATAATTATAATAAATATATTACTAAAAAAACTATTACCTTATTACAACTTTCCAAAAATCTTAGAAATTAGTTCATACTCAATTAGATGCTCCACGCGCCGCGCCATCTGTAGTATGAGTTGAATGACAATTAAACGTGAGGGTACTGAAGATTCGAATGATCGAATATTTTTCATTCGGATTAATCTCAGAGGAATGAATGCGTTACTAATATTTTGTACTTGTCAGCCACCCCAAATTGGAAAAAACAGACTAGTAAAATACTCACAAATTGGTAACCCTGGTTTCTCGGGAGATAATTAAATATTTTGGGCCTTCAATTTCATACGTCTGCCAATTCCCTTTCGTTGTAACTAAATAACACATTAACAAAAGACAAGCAAAAATGAAAAAGAAGATTTCAAATTATAATTTCACTCAAGCAACGACATGACTTGTGTCCACTTGGAGTACTACCATCTCCAGTGCGTTCATATAAGTCGACGTACAAAAGTCCGTAGGGCGATACTACTATCCTTAAGATTTATGGGTTGGCAATGCTGCAAGTAGGAACTTCTACGTGACATATGTCATTTTGGTATTTTTGTCTATATTTTAATTGTAATGTTTATTTATTAATTAGTGTAAAAATATGAATTCTCAAGTAACTGAAGAAAATTTTAATCTAGATTTTTTCGGAGAAGATCAAATTAAATGTAAACAAGAAGATATCGATACGTCTGAATTTGGAGAAGGAATTAAAATTGAGTTAAATGAAGATGTGCCAGATATTATCACCACTTTGAGCATTAAGAACGAAAATTTCGAAATTAAGTATGAAGAGGGAGAATGTAACAATAAACATGAATCAGATTGCGATAACCCACTCAATTATGTTGGTGCCAATAACAAAAAAGTTACAAATGTAATAGAGGATAACTTAAATAACATTGATCAAAATAATTTGAAGTGCAGCATCTGTGAAAAATCGTTTTCTCATCATTCATCTTTAAAACGACATTTAGTCCTCCATACCGGTGGAAAAAACTACGAATGCAGCATTTGTAAAAAATCATTTATTCACAACTTCAGTTTAATAAGACATTTAAAAGTTCATTCTGGTGAAAAAGATTTCAAGTGCAGCATTTGTGAAAAATCATTTACTAGAAGTGGTTATCTAAAAAAACATTTAAAAATCCATATTAACGAAAAAAACAAATGCAACATTTGTGAAAAAGCATTTTCTCATATTTTGGATCTAAAAAGCCATTTAAAAGATCATATTGGTGAAAAAAACTACAAATGCATGTTCTGCGAAAAATCGTTTTTTCTTAAAAGCAATTTAAAACAACATTTGATAGTTCATACTGGTGAAAAGGATTACAAATGTAATTTTTGTGAAAAATTATTTAGCTTAAACAGTACCTTGAAAAGACATTTAAAAGTTCATACTGGCGAAAAACACTTCAAGTGCATCCTCTGTGAAAAATCTTTTGCTCGCAATAGCAGTTTACAACTTCATTTAATTATTCATACTGGTGTGAAACATTACACATGTGATTTTTGTGAAAAATCCTTTTCTATAAGTGGCAATTTAAAAGCACATTTAAAAATTCATACAGGTGAAAAGGACTATAAATGCAGCATTTGCGAAAAATCGTTTACTTTCTCTGCTACTCTAAAGAATCATTTAGTTACTCACACTGGTGAAAAAAACTACAAATGCACTTTTTGTAATAAATCATATACTGCAAAAAAATCTCTAAAAGCGCATTTATTAACTCATGAAAAGTGAAGAATTTTTTCATTTGACAATTTTAATCATGTTGAGTGGAAACTATGACACTTTAAAACGTTTTTTGAGAGTTGTTTTCATAACCTTACTGTTTTAAAATTAATGAAGATATTAGTTCAAAATTTGTTAAACTATCGTAGATCTTGTTTAGTTTTCAACTGGCAAGGTATCAAAAGAGTAACTTAACATTTTTATTGATTTGATATTTTACTTGTGAATACAATATATAAATATGTTTAATAGAAATATGACGAATAAAAAACAAAAATGTCGGTGTGAAGCCGCACTTTCCAAGAATAGTCAAAATATACACTAGAGGCTGCAACATATCTTGATAAAATTTAATTAATACTTAAGTTGCCAGGTTAAGACTTAATGGCAAGCAAGCATAAGTGAATCTACTAAAACATCGATTAAACGTTTAAATTTTATCAAAATATTTGTGCAAACAAGTTATTTTAAATAGAACAATGAGCTTCGAAAAGTAATTAGTTAATTAAGAATAGTGTGTATTATTACTCTGAGCGATGAACTAATGTATATAGTTTCATAACCTCACTATTTTGTGATTGACAGATGGTAGTTCAAAATTTGTAAGAGAAGAAGAGGGAAGTATGTAGTATTTTCATTAATTGAGATTAAAAATGTAAAAAATTAATAAAACAAGCTTGTATTTATTTATTTTATACAAATTCTGCTGATAAATGCAACGGAACGAGGTCTAAGAATGAATAAATTATAAGAATCAATGGCCCATAAAACAGAACTAAAATGTTATTTGTTTCCAGGACACAGGGTTTTTAATTCCTTAAATTAATAAATCCTATCGATAGCAAAAGACGAGATTAAAAAATATTCTCTGTAAAGAATGACTGATATCATATACATGTATGTACCTTTATACAGACAATACGATTGGCTGAATATCGTTAAACAAAGAGGGAACTACGTTTTAATAAAAAAGAAGATTGATGCTTCTTTTTCCTCTTTCCAATAACCTTACTTTTATTTGGCGTTGTGTTGTCGTTTGCGGCGTTATCGTGAATTGTGATTGTAGAATTATTTAGTTAAATAATAGGACTGGATTATTAAATCGAATTTTTCTACGAATTTATTACTTGCAATTGACTAAGGTATAATGTTTTTTCTCGACTTTATTATTCGTTAAGCACTAATTTCGTTTTCAGATGGACATTCGTCCAAACAACACTATATACATCAACAACCTCAACGAAAAGGTGAAAAAAGATGAATTAAAGAAATCATTGTACGCCATATTTTCTCAATTTGGTCAAATTTTGGACATTGTAGCACTAAAGACGTTGAAAATGAGAGGACAAGCTTTCGTTATTTTTAAGGAAATTCAGAGCTCTACAAACGCCTTAAGGTCGATGCAAGGATTCCCATTCTACGACAAACCAATGGTAAGCACTATAGCTCTGATCTATTTTACTACAAGTAAAATTTTTAACATAAATTCTGTGCATTGCACTAGGCACTCGTTTCTAATGTTCTTTTTTAGCGCATTCAATACTCCAAACAGGATTCTGACATAATCTCTAAGCTCAAAGGCACATATCAGGAGAGGCCGAAGAAGGTTAAACCGACGATTTCACGAGATGATGACGCGCCCAGGAAGAAGAAAAAGAACAAGGACCCTAATAGACCACCGGGTGGGGCCAATGCTGAACAACCTCCCAACCAAATTCTTTTCCTTACAAATCTTCCTGATGAGACTAGCGAGATGATGTTGTCTATGCTGTTTAACCAGTGAGTCTTGTTTCTAATATTTCACAATTAATTTTTTTTAAATAATATATAATTTAACATGAAAGCGATCTGTTAACACACAAATAGTGATTTCTAGAATTATTAAAATATACATCATTAGTTAAAATGGTTAAAAATTAATTGTCAATTTTTATATTCTTAACTACAAAAATTTGTCAATTTCTTGGAATTTTTTTCTTACAAATTTCAGATTTTTCTTATAGAAAAAATATATTTCGACTTTATTTAAATTCTTTTTCTATAAACTTCATTTTTTTGGTGATTTACGCGAACGCCATTCAAATAATAAATAATGTTTCACATATTCCATCGCCCCATTTCAAGAAAGCACTCAAATGTAGAAATACTCTTAGAAATCAACTCCAATAATTATTTTTTAATTAAGATTCCCCGGATTCAAAGAAGTTCGACTCGTTCCAAATCGACATGACATCGCTTTCGTCGAATTTGAAAACGAATTGCAATCAGGAGCTGCCAAGGACGCCCTTCAAGGATTTAAAATCACCCCTACGCACGCAATGAAGATCTCGTTTGCCAAGAAATAGATTTAGTTTTTATGTATTATTTTTTTTAATTTATAGTTTGGGTCACCACCAAAATCAATAAAAAGAAATGCAAATATAAAATTCTCTTTTTTTTTACCCTTTAGAACCACAGCAAATCCATTTATACATGTTTTAATTAAAGCAATCAACATATCGCAGTTCCTGGCATTAATTAAATTATGAAAAAATAAAAATAAAAAGTTCAAAAAAATAAAGAAGGTTAAAAATAATAAAAAATAAATAAGTGAAATAAAATTTAAACATAAAAAAGTTCAAAAAAATATTTGAATAAAAAATTAAAAACAATAATAAATAGTAAAAAATTCTAACACAAGAATTAAATCGTAAAAAAAGTAAAAATTATAAAAAAGTTGTTAGGTTAAATGCTGAAAAAGCAAAAATATAAATAAGTAAAAAAAAAATAAAGCGCCCTTATCAAATTCTGAAGAAAAAAATAAAAAAGAATTGTAAATAAAAAGTGAAAATAGTAAAAACAAATAAACGTAAAATAAAATTTAAAAATATAAAAAGTTAAAAAAATATCTAAAAAAATTGTAAATAGTAAAAATCAAAAATTAAAAGCAAAATAATAAATATAAATTATACTCTTGTTAAATTCTAACACAAAAATAAATAAAAATTAAAACAAAGAAACCAAAAATTAAAAGCAAAATTATAAATACTCTTGTTAAATTCTAACACAAGAATTAAATCGTAAAAAAATTAAAAAGTTGTTAGGTTAAATGCTGAAAAAATATAAATAAGTAAAAAAAATAAAGCGACCTTAACAAATGCTGAAGAAAAAAATAAAAAGAATTGTAAATAAAAAAGTGAAAATAGTAAAAAAAACCAAATAAAAGTAAAATAAAATTTAAAAATATAAAAAAGATAAAAAAAATATCAAAAAAATTGTAAATAAAAAATAAGTAAAAAAGTGAAAAGAGTAAACAAATAAACGTAAAATAAAATTTAAAAATATAAAAATGTTCAAAAAAATTGTAAATAAAAAGTAAAATAAAAAATCAAAAATTAAAAGCAAAATAATAAATATAAAATATTGTTACCTACTTACCGCTAATTAGATTAAATTAAATTAAATCGTTCCATGCGAAACGAAATGTGAAACACCTAAATTTTTTTGTTTTTGTACAAGTTTTAATTTAATTTGTAAGTAAGTAACTTTCTTAAAAGATTAATTTTACCTTCTGACGTAATCTTAGCCAGAACGTGTTTATTTTTGTGGGGCGGCCTCTTTCAATTCAGCCGGAAGCATAAAAACCTTGAACCTTAGTCGTGCTTCTGTAAATTGACTTTAAAGTTATAACATTCAATAATAACGACTCAGTTAGAAGAAAAATATGTGTGCATTTATTTACAATCAAAAACAGAAATCAAAATTTGCGGTTGCAGTGTGAAATATTTAAACAGAAGAAAGTAAGTGTAACGTTTATTATTATTATTGTGTTTCAAATTTTATAATTGATATTTATTATGTAAAATTCTTTCTTACGTTATTCTGTTTTTATTATCATAAATTAAAAATATAGGTTAAATTAGTTTAGTACTCTGGCCTTATTGTTTATTTTAAAGTTTTAAATATCGATATTTAAGAAAATAAAAAGGTACCTTTAATACTTTCTGAATTCTTTTAGCAAACTTTAATTGCTTGTTTGCAAATCGACGTTGTGGTCCAAATGATTCCACTATGGTTTCAATCAGGAATACGGGATTATGTTCTACAGGATACATTTTAAACTGGATACAAATTCAGGAAAAATTCAGGAACTGGATTTACTTCAGAGGAAAGGATGATGAAATGTTGATTGGAAAGTCTATTTTATTTAAATTCCAAAATATTCAGATGAAAAATTAATTCTAACCTCACTTTAGAATTGATAGGTAAATTTCTACAATTATTTCATCGATCTAGGTATAATGGCTTTGACATAGATTTTCATTTGTTTACGTTACTAGCATTGATGTGGACACTTCGGAGGTTTTTAAGCAAAAGTTTCGCTTCACCGCGAAATTTGGCGTAAAATTCTTAAATAAATTATTATAATATAAAAAAAAATACTTTTATACATCTTTTAACCATTACCAAATCATTCCTTAGATTAAAAGAATGATTTTGGTGTAAATTATTTGCTATTTTGACTAATATTAAAAATACATGAAGGTTTTTCTGTTTTCGTTATTATTGGAGTTATAATTCTGTTAAACTCTATTATTGTTGTTTATTTTACAATAATATTATGATTTTAGCAATTCTCACGCTTTGTTTTCTAATTTTCATTGACTTTCCCGTAAATTTAGATTAATGATTTGTTTAAATTTGAATATTTCATTTTGAGGTTATGTGGAAAATTTCTTTTTCACATAGTGTTTAAAATAATAACTTTTACTTAGATGTAACGATTGCAGACTTGTCTGAGACTATTCAGTTTTGATTTTTACTATTGTATTATTTGGGGTTGTTAGTCACGACCCTTCCTGGATCCGCGCCTGAAAACAGACATCGGTACCCTAAATTTAGTTTTTAATTAATTGATTAATCGACGACATAATATTTTGAACATTCAGGGTCTAATAAAAAAAAAACCAGTTCTATGTAAATATTAATATATTCGAAATATATAAATAAAAATGTGGGAGTAAGTTATTTATATTGTCAAATATAACAAAAATAATGTGAAATAAATGAGCAATGAATTGAGATGTAAATTTGGTGACATTATCTGTGATATAGTGGAAAAAATTTGCATTAGCTTGCATAACATTGTTGATACATATCAGTGGCGTAGCTAAGCTTTTCAGAACACGTATTTCGAGAAAAATAAGTCAATACATTATATGCAAACGTTCCTTATCTCTATAAATATTGACTTCTATTTTTGGGCATATGGATGTTCATAACCGGTCCACTTACGTCCAATTGACATTTATTGAACTATATGAATATTGAGATTATTCGTATGGACGTATTTTTATATACTATTGTGTATTCATTGGATATTACATCTAAACTTTCATTTTTGGACTATGTTTGGACGAATTTTTTACCGTTGGGCTTTAATTTTTGGACGTATCTTTTACCGGTGGACGTTCATTTTTGGACTAAGTTTGAACATTTTTTTTCGTTGAACTTTGATTTTTGAACGCATTTTTAACGTTGAGCGTCTATTTTTGGAGTAGGTACGTTTGAGCTCTATTGTTGGACATTAGGTACATCTGGACGTCCATCTTTGGACTACGTTTGGACGTATTTTTACCGTTGGACACACAATGGACATTAATTAGACAGTTCCCTGAATGGACTATATTTACTCGTTGAGATGGGAATATTCAAATTTTTCAAAACAAAAATAAGCGACCCGGAAAGTCTTTTATAAATTTATGTAGGTACCTTGTTTGTAAAATTTCTGACATGTAGGGGAGAGTGGGGTAAAACCGGGTGGCTAAGCTTTGATGACGGCTACGTTCTAAGCCTTTACGCAAAATGCTTTAATTATAGGTGCAGAGTGCTTGAGGGGGCTATTTGTGGTTTCGACCCGACTACCCTGTTTTACCCCACTCTCCCCTACGTAAAGTTTTGAAAACGTCAAAATGGTTATAAATAAATAGATATTACTACCAGAGATCATTTATTGAAAAACTAACGATCTGAATAAGTAGCAAAAATATAAAAATCTCTAAAAGTTTTTTGACTTTAGGTATAGATTGAGGGAAGAGGGAACTCTAAACTTTCATACTCCGTGTTGTGGGATTCCCTGTATTATGCGACACTTGTATATTTTTATGTAATTCGCTTATACCCATGCATAATTTATCATCCAGAATTTATTTCCTTATTAATAATTGAAATGTGATTTCTCTTAACTAGAAGGTCAACAAGGAGTGTCTTTAACATCGAATATTAAACCAAATTCTTTAATCTTCAAACCATAAACCACAATTTGAGTTTCGAAACTTTACGGATATATCGTTCTATTTGAAAATAAAATATATTGAGTTTTTGTAGCGTCTTAAGTGTCGATTCCATAGGCGTGCTTAATTTTTTTTCTGGAAAGAACGTTTTCTAGTATTTATTTTTTTTAACTTATGTAGTTTCGGATTAATCTTCTTTTCGTCAAATTTAGGTGCAGTCGACGCGTAATTCGGCTGTAACATTTACAACGAATATAAGAGCCTAAGAGCAAAATATTGTGTGTGCAAGAATGGGTTTTGGCGCCCCTTACAATCAAAATGGGAATAGAAAACACTCCAAAAAATGTTATTTCGGCGCCCCTTCCCAAATCAATGGCGACTCGGGGGGTAGTAGGCAAGTCCGGCAATGAGATGATATTTCTCATATCTGCGTAAATTTTAATTTTTTTGAAATTTTTGTAGATTCTAGGTCCATTTACATCCTAAAAAAACTCACTTTTTCCCCCAAAAATGGCCCAAACATTTTTTTCGGTAATTTTGGCATTGTCAATCGTTTCTTAGACATTCTGCGAAAACCAAATTTTAATTTGTTTGAATTTTTTTTGTAGATTCTAGGTCCATTTATATCCTAAAAACTAACTATTTCCCCCAAAAATGGTCCAAACATTTTTTTTTGGTAATTTTGAGTTTTGACATTGCCAATCGTTTGTTATACAAAATTCCCAAATCTCTGGGCTGGAGCCGCCCTTGTCCCAAATCGCCTTAGGCTGGCAACATTGCTTGAGGATAGTTTTAGCAGATGTAAAACTAACCATAGTCCAATAAACGAAAGTGCCAACCCGGGCATCAGGTCTGCCCGGCACCATTTTTTTAATGTGCAGGTATTCATGGGTACATTCACCCCTGAAAATCTCAGCTGTCTGAAATATATGGAAGTGCGGGAAAATGACCCATTTTTGTCAAAAATATGACACTTTTCGACATAACCGGCTCCAAAACGCACCCCCATTTTTAGGTCCTGCCCTGCATTTAGAGAGCACGCTCTAAAGGAATGACACTCCCAAGCGGATTACAAATTTTTCAATCAATCACGTAAAAATTAATATTTATTCATGACTCAAAGTTCAGATGAAAGAAGGAACCTGTAGCTATAATATCATGTTACATTTTCCTTTTATCTATTTCTCTGAATTATTGAAAAACCGGGCCAAAGTTTGTTTTTGCTCGATATTTTGACCCTCCTATAAATTTATTCATATTTTTTTTATCAAGACTAATTTCACCGAATCCTTTTGGATAATGGGGCTTTGCAAGGTGTTAAATATATTCAGAAAGATTGAATAAATTATTTTTGTGTATTTTCATAGACAACATGTTTTTTATTATACAACTTTAGTAACGTATAATGTGATTGAAGTTTCCGTCATCTAATTATTGGTAAAATGTTTGAAGCAATAATAAAATGTGTTCGAATAAATGATACATTCTCTTTGGTACAAATTTTCGACATAGGGGGATATTTAGGAGCTTTTCCTTTATTACAAAAATCTTATAGTGGGTTTGTGTCGTAACGCATCATAGGATCTCCATATAAAAGCGTGTATTTCACGATTTCACTACTTTGTTGTTAATTCATTAATAATGTTTTTTTCTGCTTTTACTTAGTTTATTATAGACAAGTTTTAACATTGCTCATATTTCAGTATATCGGCGATAAAAGCTTAAAAATATGAAAACAATCACAATTCCTTGAAAATGCAATAAAATCTATATATTAACGGCTATATAAATCAAAACAATATTGTTGAGGTATATTTTATTAACTTACATCCTTATTAATTTATATCTGTCCCTATTTTATCTTAACTTGCAACCAGTGCACCCCCAAGTGTTCAGAAATATTTTTTTTTAAATAAAGTTAAAAATACACTTTACCTTTTCAGGTACCTAATAGATAATTTAATAATGTGTGACTACATTCACTTTTCGCAAAAATATGAGACTTTTCGATTTCAATATGAAACTATTATATAAAAAATTTAAAACTAAAGAATCCATTTTTATTTGTGCACATTCAAACAATCGCAATCCCAACAATAACCATCTGTAGACGGAAAAAAAGCCCTGAGGCACATTACACAATTTTAATTGCCTTTATTAGATTTTCTCAAGCATCTCAAAGCCCCATCCCAAAGCGTGGTTTCCCCTTTACCACATTCCAATTGGTGCGCAGGATTCCCCTAAAACAAATGAACAATCGATGGGCGTTTCTACCCCTACCACCGCGACAGGAGTAGGCGGTGCGTTCAGTACTACCACTGACAGGTAGCGCCGCTTCTGGTGAATCTCAGAACTACCGATACTGGTAAGGTACAGGTGATGGGATGCTGTTTCAGTACCAGTTTCACAGGTAGATGGGATGTATCGCGTGACGCGTTATGAGTTCTGTATATAGTACGTCGCAGAAAGGCTAGTTGGTTTTGTTTACTTTCTCGCTGTTTCTATGGATTATGATGCTGTGGCCAATAATGTGATTGTAGGTAAATTGTTTTTTATTAGGAAATTAATGGTATCTGGTCTTCAGGTGGTGGTGTCATTGTAGTTTTCCGAATTATTCTCATTCGTCCGATTAAAATTATAGCAGCATGGCAGGCGGCTATTGTCAAAAACAGTTTCTAATGATTTTATAAATAAAAAACAGAGTACCTAGTTAGTTTGTTTTTGAAAATATTAGGTAAGAAATATACCTACAGCAGAAAATTTTGCTCTTATTTTGAAAAAAGTTACATTTAAAATGGCGATATTTGTGACTATTTAACAAACAAATGAAATACCTAGTAAGATTCCCATTTTTGTTGTTTGTTTAACCCCATCCCCATATGTCATTGACCCCCAATTTGTTTACATATTTCACCCATTGGCGGGTCCAGAGGCAAGATCTGGGGTCTCGTCTAACATGCGCCCATTTTTTGTTTGTTTAGGTACTTGCTCTAATTTTAATTTTTTGCTTCCGTTCTCGCGTTTACTTTCCCTTCGTAGCTTTAAACTTACTTAGTGATACAAGCATGGATCTGTCAGACCCAGCAACTTTGACATCGGTAACTAATATATTTTGAAACATCTTTTTTCAAGAAGAGAAAGTTTGAAGAATAAGGATTTAGTGTAGTTCTGCGTTAAGAGATTGAAAAAATCTCAAATAATTTCCGAGATATTAGCGTTTTAACAGAAAAAACAGGTGTTTAAGACTTTTGAAGGGGGGCTCGAGCCTCCGGGCTCCCCCTGGATCCGCCACTGATTTTATCATCCCTTGTGGCTATGAGATACTAAAACCACGTGATGTCGTTTCACCAATTGTTTCTTTTAGTGGGTGTAGACAATAATTGAATACCTATGATTGGAAGGAAAGTAGTGGGGGAGATTGTGAATAACAGAATGTTGTTTTTAAATTATTAGGTAAAATGGTAGATATTTGTGTTATGAATTAAAATTTGCATAGCAAAGGTTTGTTTTCGCATCGCCTATTGATATCTCTTATTTGTATTTTGATTTTTATCTAAAAAGAGCGCTTTTTCAAATTCTTTATTGGATATTTCAAATTAATTCAGGTTATTTGCCAGATAAAAGTTCAAAGAAGCGCTACAAAAGTGTACATACCCTAGACAACGCATTAAGAAATGTTACCTATGGAGATGGTGTCCAATATTTAAATTTATTTATGTTTTTTTATATTTGGTGTTCAATAAATGAATTATCTAAAAATTTGGATACCTAGACAACCTGGAGAAAGCGGAATAAAGTGTTTACCTTCGAAGATGGTGTCCAGAATTTCCACTTTTTTGAGATATTTAAATGATCTTGGTATTTTTTGTGTTATCCTCGGGTGTTAATTACTTGCGAAGAGGACGTCCATGGTTTTCTTTATTTTCTTTTATTTTAAATATACTCAAAGAAATTTATCTACCAGTATATACAACAGGAATTCAGCGAATTCTACAGGAAATTCCCCCTATATAAGTGACAGCAGGAATATTTATTAATTTTCCGTGTCGATTCCGATCTTTTAATTCTTCTAGAAACAACCGGAATATGCTGTATTACCTTACTTTTACCGGAACTTCTTGTTTAATAAACAAACTAGATAGTTGTATTCTAAGCTTCGAACTTCAATTTTTTCAGGAATTTCCACTAATTAATCGGTAACAGGAATTTTCCGTTGAATTAAAGATCTTTCATTCATACATTACAGTACTAGTTAGTTGTATTCGATGCTCATAACCTGAGCTCTTCTACAGGAATTTCCTGTAATTACCTAGTATTTAACTGGAATTTCTTGCATTTCCTATTGTAGAAAGTATATTTATTTCAATACACAAATCCAAAAGTATCTAAATCATAACAAATAACTTTTAAAATTAATTAGAATTCAGAATCAGAATTAGAGAATATCGTATGCTTCTTGTCCGTCGTCCCTATGCATTCGCGAAACGTCGTAGTGGAATGCAATAACGTGGCGACACCTCGCCCTCGCTTGTGGAACTGCAGACTGTAGGGGCCTTGTACTCTACAGGGAAATCGTAATGCTACACTATTTAACGAACCAACGCGAATGACGATGACTCAATAACGAGTGACCGCGTCGGCGCGTACTGCTCAAAGTAGGGGATTGAATTGTGGGACAGGATATTCCGGTAACATTCACAGTGGCTTATTCCGGTTGCATCTATCTATGTTTTACATTAATATCTTGTAAATATAGCAAAATACAGGAACAGGAACAGGAATTCAATTACTTAACCGGAAATTCCCGGGATTCGTTTTTTTCAGTGTATTTAAATTAAAAATACCTGGAGATTCGTTATGCTTTAAGATGGTTTATTATTTCTCTTACTCCAAGTTTTATGTAGTTCTGAAAACCTGGAGAAAGTTTTGGGAGAGCTTGGAATGAGTTACATCAAACATTTTTGCATCTTTTGTTAATATAATTTCAATTGTACTATTTCACAAAGAGAATTAATAAACTGATCAATTTTAAATATAAAATATCCTCCAAATGAATTAAAGACCGATTTTAAAACATTTGGGATTCTTCTTCAACTATTAAAATTCCAAAGGTCATCAGAACGTCCGAGCTATCTGGATTTTATGGCCGCTTTTTATTTATTAGTTCTGTGACCATTTCAAATATTTTCGACTCAGGGCGTACGCTGAAGCTCGAGCAATTATATTTACTCCTTTTATGGCCGTTAAAGTGAATAGAATATAAGTTATGGTCCCATATAATCGCAATTTTATTTGTTGATAAGAAGCGTTTTAGAATTATGAAAATGATTTTAATATGAAAAACTTAATGGCCGCGTATATATAGTATACGTTAAACGTTCGAGTTTGGTCATATTTCATGGCACAACTTCTATAAATGTCCGTAAAGCCCACATTGCTCTTTTGAAGGCGAGGAGTAATGTTGGCGACCATAAATTTCTTACTTGATATAATTTCTTGTTTGTTTTTGATGTTTTTGAAAGAAATAATGGGATGTTCCTGTTGATTTATTCACGTAATTTTTAATTTTATGGTTGCTTCTGACATCTTGAGGTTATTTTGGGTATAATTTTAAGACTATTTCCCTCGTCTTAATTTCCACCAATCACAAACGCGCAATATTGAATTACAAATGGTTTCTAGATGAAAAAACTGTTTTTTCGAGTTTACCCGTGGCAAAACTTGACTTGAGACTTGAGAGCTGTTGTCACCAAAAATTACAATACCTTTGATAACACGTAATTATGGTATCCTAGGACACCAGAAAACGACGCTAAACAATTTTTCTGATTTTATTGTCAATGAATTTTGTAATATTGTTTTAAACAGTGCTAGTCAGCTTATGTAGCGAAAATGAGTCGCTTTGGAAGTGATTTTATGACTAATATTGATCTGGCGATTGAGAAAAGTGTACCGTACAATACTATTAAAACCCATACGTCAATATGAAAACAGTTTAGGGATTTCTGCAAGGCAAAGAAATACAAGCTTTTGGAAACTACAAGTTTAGAGCAACTAAACCTAATCCTGAAAAATTGGGCGTGGAATATGAAGAAAGAAAACGGTGAAAATTACAAAGAACTAGTTGTGAAGACAATATGGAACACCGTTGCAAAAAAATGCAAGAGATGTATTTTATGAAGTGTAAAATAATTTTTGATCCATTTAAAGATATTATCTTCAAGTCTAGTAGGGAAGCTCGTAATGCGAAACGAAGGAATTTGCAGATGTGCGCCAATAAAAGGAAATCGAGCTCTGCTTCATTAAAATTTGAAGAATACTACGCAATGGTTTTATTATGGGACAAAGACACTCCGGCGGGACTCCAGCGAAAATTTTACCATATCGCTTCAGTATAGAACTTGCCTGGAGAGGTGGAGAAGCAGTCAATTGCAGAGTTCATTATTTCAAAGAGGAAGTGGATAATTCTGGGTTTAAAACAGGTAATAACATAGTTACATATTTTTTAAAATAACTGATTTTCAAGAATCCTACTTTTTAGGGCAGAATATAAATCCTCTCTTCAATAAAACGGCCCAGGGAGGGGAAAAAATGGCCGATAGTAAATCCCCAACAAGAAGAACCCTACCTTTTGTCCAGTCCGTCTTTTTAAAATTCTAATGGTTAAACGTTCATCTAGAATAACAACTGATAGATTATTCTTAACAGTAAACCCATCATGGAACAAAGAACAATCAAGTGGATCGTACAAAACACTCCAGTGGGCAAAAACAAACTTTCGAAATGTACTAAAGAAACAGCAGAGAGGGCAGGATTAAATACAAAAGAAATAAAAATAACAAACCACTCTATGCGGTCGACAGCAGTCAGTAACCTGGCTAAAGGAGGGGTCAGTGAACAACAATTAATTAAAATTACTAGCCACAGTTCAGCCAACTCAAATGGATAATGAGCATTATTCCAAACACCCTTAAAAGTGACGCCTCAGAACCTGCAGCTAAAAAACAGAAAACAGAAGATCCTGCAGCCACTTTTCACTCTACAGCTGGACCCAACAACAACATTAATGATTTACCTATACCCAACGTTATCAACGAGTTAACAAAGATTTCAAACAATACTCCTACTGTGTACCAAAATTGCAATTTATATTTTAATTGTACCATAAATAATTAAGTCTGTAGTATTTTGTGATTAAATAAATTACCTGTTTTTCAATTTTAAAATTAATACCTACATATTTATTATGTATGCATATATAATAGGTAAGCTATGTGTATGCAGAATAATCTGTTATTCATGAAATAGTCTTGTCAAATACCATTCGGGCATCTAATTTTTCCTGTGAAAAAAAATCGAAAAAACACAATTATTTGGCAAGCCAAATCACCTGGAGAACTAAAAATATGATGATGCTCAATTGTTTATGCAGTCCAGTATTTCAGTCAAACAAGGTTATTCCAAAATTATTTGGCCAGCTAAATCACCTGGACAACTAAAAAATATTCAGGTATGAAGATGATGTCCTCAATTGTTTATGCGGTGCATCAGTATTTCAGTCATCCAAGGTTATTCCAAAATTATTTGGCAAAGCTAAATCACCTGGAGAACTAAAAATATATAGCTATGAAGATGATGCTCAATTGTTTATGCGGTCCAGTATTTCAGTCAAACAAGGTTATTCCAATATTATTTGGACAGCTAGAGGTCACCTGGACAACTAAAAAATATTGCGCTATGAAGATGATGTCCTTAAGTGTTTAAACGGTGCAGTATTTAAGTTAAACAAGGTTATTTCAAAATTATTTGGACAGCTAGAATACCTGGACGACTAAAAAATATTCAGCTATGAAGATAGCTAGATAGATATTGAGTTATTTTTAAGAATGTTTTAGCGAGTTTAAGTAATCACTATTTTGGTACACCTGGAGAAAGTACTAAAAAATGACCAACTTGAATTATTTAAATTTTTTAACGATTTTAATGATATGGGGATTTTCTTTGGTGATTTAATTTGTGTTTGTTACACTCGATACTGTTGTGATAATTATTGTTATTTTATTTTTGTGAAAAATGCGAGAAGGTTTTGAGAAAATTCAAATAATATTCCCCGAGTGAATTATTTTATGATCCATGAAATGTAAAAACTGAAACGAGGTTTCTTGCTTGGATTTCTGCCACTTCCAAATTTTTTAACGATTCCTGCAGCTGAATCACCTGGAGTAAATACAATAAAACAAAACCCAAGAAGATGGTGTCCATAATTTCAATATCACCGACTGATATATTTTAAAAATACTTACGTAAAAGCGTAAATAGTTTTTGGAGAAATGTTTTTTCTAATATTAATCAATCAAACTGATAATATACCCCGTATATAGGTAATTATACTGTTACCCTGTAAACGCCAGATCCGCCTCTGCACAAAGCACATGACTCACAAATGAATAATTGGATACAGTTATACGTATAAAGATATAAACAAAATGATGGCTTATGTATTAACCTGGGTATTCTTCATTTCTTCGCATCCTAACTTCAAACTCGTGGGAATACATTGACCTGTCTGATGGTGTTTTTATTTGGAAGAATGCAAACAACATTGCACGGATTTACTAATTGCATATATATCTATTTATACGTTCATTTTCGTACGTACATGCTAGAGCTCTTTGAACTATTCAGGAATCATTCGATGAGATTTTATGTCGACTTGGATATACCTAGAATACTAGGTGGAAATACTAGGAAATTTTTTAACCATGAAGATGATGTCTACGTTTAGGCTTATACATTTTTTAGAATATTGTATCTTCGTTTGGAGGAAGTGTTTCAGTAAATTTTTGATTGTTTAACAATTTTATGTCGATTTGAGTATTTAGAGCACCCGGGGGAGTTTGAAAGCTTGCGAGCCGTGAAGATGGTATCCAAGATTTTATTTTTATTGGTAACTGTTACCTATGAAGATGGTTTCCATCATTTCGATTATTTTAAGCAATTTTTGCTGCTATAAATTAAATACCATAACGGACTAAATATGTTTGTTTGAAAGATATAAACTAATTAAGTTACGATAAATCAAATTTGATTGATATATTTATAAGTTTTTCCATTAATTCGACCTTGCTTGTTTTATTTATAGGATTAATTGAGTTTTTGATAAATTATTCAACAACTAGTTTCCGATATACTTTAAATTTACACTGATCGGTTCAATTAAAATTTCAAAATTAATTTATTTATAGATCTTTTTAATTTTATTTCGCAGGTGCGTCCGCTGATTACGGGGAAAATTTATTGTATATAAACAGTAATTTTTAAATATAAATAGAAATAATGTTTTCTTCTGGAATTATTATAATTTTTTATATTTAAGTTACCAAATAAGTTTTCGAAATAAAAATGGATTCGTTTATATTTGAAGAAAAGCTTTAAAATTTTAAAAAATACTATTTTTGTATATGTACAGTTATGTTGCAGTTTGTACAGGGTGGACAACTAAGAATGCGAGGTACTGTATCTAAGAAACGGCCAAGAGAAAAACTTGGAAAATATTTTCAAGTTTCTGAAATGGCCGCTGTGGGGCGTAACTGCAATCTTGAATATAAAAAAGTGATGTTTCTGTGAATGCCGCTATATTAACCTAACAAAGAAATACCTGATCTTTAAAGCCGAAGATAATCTGAACCTTTTTTGTTTGACAATTTTTGCTGTATGTCTAAAAATAAAGTGGTGGGGGGTATTCAAAGGTTTCAGTAAAAAACACCCTGTATATTCTAGACGGCTGAGCCGATGTTAACAAACTTGGGCTAGTTGAAAAGAGCTATTTTTGGGCTACAAATATTATAATACTTGAAGTTTTGATAGTGTCATATGTTGCCGTCAGGAGGCTGTTTTCGACATTCCGACAGAAATGGTTAATTTTCTCAAAAAAATTAAATGCATCGTATGATTTTTTTTCATGAAAAAGTAGCTAAATGATGCCTAAACAAGCTCGCGAAAACCGCATCTCAATATCTTGTTCCTAACCTAAAATTTAGGCCAAAGATTTTTTTTTACTAATTAATTCTTTTTATTATGTAAGTTGTGGTCCTAAAAAGGCCCGATTTAAAAAAGAAAGGTTTTTAATGCCCCCGTAAATTGCTCGAAATGCTGACCATCACGCTCTATGCTTTGCTGAAGCCTCTCATGGGTAAACAAAACTGCAGCTTCAATTTCGGCTCTCGGTATATTACGTAATGCATTGCGAATCCGCTTTTTCATATTTTCTCTGGTCGTAGGTTGAGTCTGAAACACGATGTCTTTTAACGGCCCCATAAATAAAAATCCAGACAAGTTAAGCCTGGTGATCGCGCAAGCCATGGAAACAGACTTCCTCTTCCAATCCACCGCTGTTGTAATTCTAGATTAATATGCTCTCGCACAATATAGCATAATGTGCTGGGCAACCATCCAACTGCAAAAACAAGTTTTGCCGTGTTTCTAGTGGCACATCTTTCAACAACAACGGTAATTTATTGGCCAAAAAGTCAAGATGTATATCAGTATACTAGTATACCACAGCGGTGGAATGGAAGAGGAAGTCTGTTTCCATGGCCTGCGCGATCACCAGACTTAACTTGTCTGGATTTTTATTTATGGGGAACATCGTGTTTCAGAAGCTGCAGTTTTTCTTTTTTAAATCGCTCCCTTTTTGGGCCACAACTTACATAATAAAAAGAATTAATTAGTAAAAAATTTTCTTTGGCCTAAATTTTAGGTTATGAACAAGATATTGAGATGCTGTTCTCGCGAGCTTGTTTAGGCAATATTTAGCTACTTTTTCATGAAAAAGAAATCATACGAATGCATTTAATTTTTTTGAGAAAATTAACCATTTCTGTCGGAATGTCGAAAAAAGCTCTCTGGCGGCGACATGTTAAACTAACAAAACTTTAAACATTAAAACATTTGTAGCCCAAGAATAGCCGTTTCGAATATACAGGGTGTTTTTACGGAAACCTTTGAATACCCCCCACCACTTTATTTTTAGAGATACAGCAAAAATTGTCAAACAAAAAAGGCTCAGATTATCTTAGACTTTAAAGATCAGATATTTTTTGTTAGGTTAATATAGCGGAATTCACAGAAACATAACTTTTTTAGATTCAAGATTGCAGTTACGCCCCCTAGCGGCCTTTTCAGAAACTTGAAAATATTTTCCAGGTTTTTTTTGTCGCAAGCCTCTATGATGGATAGTTTCCCAGATACAGTAACTCGCATTCTTAGTTGGCCACCCTGTACAATTATTAAACATAGGCTGAACTCTACCTGAAAATTTATCTGTTATTAGCAGATTTCTCATAGGTAATAAAATATTGTTATGCATTTATCAAAAATCCTTAGTTTGTGATAATGTTGAATGCGATTTCAGAAAAAATGGTATGTGTACTTCGTAGTAAAAGCACATTTCCAGACTTCAATGCTTGTTGGCCTCGGCTTAACGCCTCGGCCTACAATTTATATTGTACATTGATGTACTATAATGTCATCATAAACACAACATGACTTTCTAAACAATTTTGACTGCGAAAATGAATAAAACCGACTGACATACCGCCGGTAAACATATTTGAAACAGGCATCTGTTGACAGAATAAAAACTGTAGTCCTACGATCGGTAGATGTCGCACGAAACGTTTGTTATGGCAGTTTCGATTGTTTCACCTGCCAAAAGGCTCAAATAACGTTCACCATAAACCACTGACACGGTGTTCAAAGTGTTATTTACGACACCGTGTATAAGTTTAAATTTAAAATTAAATACATATCGAGAAAGTGTCGTGGTGAACACACAATATTTCTATTTAAGCCAAACGGTGTTAAGAATAACATTTTGATTATGGTTGTAATACATTTAAATCGTATACGGTAAATGAATTCATTATTTATGCGATCTTTCACATTGTTCACTTGCCAATCATAGAAAAACCTCTGCTCTCTAAAAAGCTTTCGATGGCTCGGTTTGTCGTCAAGAGCGGTACCTTAAGTAAAAACTAGTTTAATTTGTCATAAATCCAGTGGCGGATTTGTGGGCAGCAAAGATGTATTTTACGCACCCTTTTCTTAATAAATAGCTTGTTAAATTCTTAAATGTGCTACCATCTATAAATGGAGCTTAGAAGAGACACTTTACAAAGCAACGGTTCCCTGTATTGGGTGTTGCATATCACACAATTTGCATTGCGTGTTGCAAAGTTTTTATTTGATCGATTCTGGTCAAGATGTCACTCTCTTCTGTGTATCCCTTGTTAAATGTTTACGCGGTTAATAAGAATAATAAGAAAGCTGAAACAATATCAAGAGGTACAAAAAATTGTAAAAATGTAATTAGGCGAAAATGATTGTTAAATTAAATCCGCTACACGTAGGAGAAAGACTAGAAAGTGGGGTAGAATGATATACAGGGTGACCCATGCTCCATAACTTTTTTCTACCCAAGCTATCGATTTGATGTTTTTTTCAACCGATAGGACCGACAATGAGGCACATTCTACAAATATTTCTATTTATATACAGGATGTCTCAACTAAGTTCTGTTTTTTAAAATGGCAACCCCCCATTTTTGTTACATATTTAGATTCGCCATTAAATTGTCGATATAACGCACCCAGATTTCTTCGAGTTATTTGCAACAGTTTTTGACTTATGTCAATTTATGTGTCAAAATAGCGTTGTGCAGAGATCCACAAAAAAATTCAGAACTTTAGAACTGTTCAAGATAACTTAATCAACTTTTTTCCAGTCGATTCCTTAAGTTTTAGCGCAGCTTTCGAGATATAGATGAACTCGGAGTCGATGTTCTATCGCCTACTACGATTTTTTGAAAATGTCAAATTACAAATAGCAATAACTCGACTTTTTCAAATGCATCACCCTATATTTTATTAAATCATTGTATGTAATTTTTTAAGATCTTTTTGCTGATATAGGGTTTGTGAGGTTTATTTGGTAAAACTTGCGAGATTTATGCAAAATAAGAAATGTTTGACGGTTTATTCGAGAAAAAAAGGAATCGAGTAGGCCGCTGTCAGTAAAATTTGATAGATTCATATAATTATGAAAAGAAAATGTTTTAACAAAATGAAATTGTAATAGAAACAGAAATACATTACAAAGTAAACAATTTTAGTAATACAATTTGCAATAACATGAAAGAATGATTAATAGGAAACATTATAAACATTTTTTATTTATAACAAATGCTCGTAGGTCACCGTCACCATCATGTTCCACACAAAAATCATTACTTCATGTTCTTGTAAATAGTATTACTAAAATTGTTTACTTACAAAATAAAATTGCAATATAAACATCAGAAATACATAACAAAGTAAACAATTTTAGTACCTAATACTAACAGCAAAGATTTTTTATCGTTTTCTACACCCTTTCAAGTACTTCAGTGCCAAGTTTCATCGATATCATATTTTTTGCGAGCTTTTGGTCAATATCCTTCTCTAACAACTGGGCTGTTAAGCAAAGAACCGCTATTGAAATTACGCCTTTCAATTATCATCATTATTAATACGAAAAAGGAAGTTTCTTTTAAATATATAAATTATTTTTGCATAACGTTAACCATCGATTCGCAAGGTTTAACTAACCTAAAATTATTTGACAATAAACAAGGTCGATCATCAAATAAATTACGATCGTGTAAGTACTAATTAAATAATAAAATTATGAATTCAAATTGAAATATTATGCAGGACCGGCTTAATACCTACTTAACAAGAAATGTAAATGTAAATGAATTTTTTTATAACAAAACCAAAAGCGGTTATCATAAACATTTTAGCGATTCCCATGTTACACCAAATGGATTTATTTCTAAATTACGTAATTCATGTACGCCACTGACAACATTCTCAAATGAAAGTTGATAAATGGATTTAAATAGTAATTGCAAATGATTTGTCGTAATATATTAGAATGTGTAGTAACCGAGTGTCATTTATATGCTTTACTATTCATATTCTCCCCCGCAGTTTCATATTAAAAAAAATCGTACCGTAGATTTCAATTTCCCAGTTTTACCACTGTTATCTTTCATTTACATTTGGAATTTACTGGAAAAAGTAACCTATGAGGAAGATGTACTGTATGTTGGATGACAAACGATGAAAAATTTTAAACTGTTTGTCGATTTTGATACCTAGAACACTTGGATGACGTACTAGGAAAGCTTAACCATGAAGATGATCTCCACAAATTGTTTACATCCATGTACATAAATTTTATCGGACACCGTGGCTCAGTTGGTTAGAGCACCAGCCTTTATTCTCTGGGTCACTGTTCGTAGAGTAGGTTCGAATCCTGCCGCATTTAAGTGGAATAAAAGTCAGATAAGAATTTGGGCAAGTGCAAAAAGGTATTTGTGTCATACGCAGTTTCATTCACGCCGGTATACAGGCCGGATGAGATCGGATATCTCGTGGAACTCATAGGGGTTGGTGGCACATTTACACACTTGTTAGTCGGTAGATCACTTGCATGACAAAGGCATAGTCCTGGGTTTAAGGTGATTGAGGACCGTGGTTCGGAGCCCACGATAAGCTGTAGGTCCCGTCCAGATTAGCCTTAGGTGCAGAAAGGAGACGTTAAAATTAACCAAAAAAAAATGTACATAAAATTTGTTGTTTTTGATTTTGATACCTAGAACACTTGGATGACGTACTAGGAAAGCTTAACCATGAAGATGATATCCACAAATTGTTTACATCCATGTACATAAATTTTGTTGTTTTTGATTTTGATACCTAGAACACTTGGATGACGTACTAGGGAAGATTACTCATGAAGATGATCTCCACAAATTCTTTACATCCACGAAGGCGAAGTTCATAAATTTTGTTGTGTTTGATTTTGATACCTAGAACACTTGGATGAAGTACTAGGAAAGCTTAACCATGAAGATGATCTCCACAAATATAAATTTTATTGTTTTTGATTTTACCCACTTTTAAAATAATGTTCGACTATCGAAAACTAGATGACCAGCAGGACGCAGCGGAAAAGGTTACTCTTGAATTTTTTTCTACTAGACTCCGTCCTCTCTCTAGCAATGTTACGCCAATGTCCGTTTGACGGACTCAACTTTTGCATAAATTTTATTTTTTTTATTGCGATGCTCTTACGTACGTTTATTTTTACATGAGTTCCTGTTTGATTATAATTTATCACATAAGCCCGCGGGCAATCGAGAATTATATTGACCTAACAAAGTAATGTATAATTTTAATTCAGTGTATATTCTTTTTAATTACGATTACGTTTTTTTTTATGAGAAATCTTTCACCTTTTTTAGCCTCTTTTCTAGCAATCGCAATTCATCACATTGACGTGCGGGACGGGGAAAATGTGTGTTAGCTGTGGAGAACGCTTCAAAATTTGAGCCGAATTACATTTCTTACAATATTCATTTGGATATATGTATAATCAATTTATGTTTTACGTCGTTTAAGTAGGAGGATTAATTTCCTAGAAGATGATGTCAGCTACTGGCAAGATGCCATTTTTTTTGAAAAATCATTTAAATTGTATGTCAATTTGGATGACTAGAACACATGTGGAAAGTATTTGAAAGTTTTACCCACGAAGATGATGTCTATACTCTAATTGTTTTGATTTACGTGAAGATGATTTCAGCCACGGGGAAGATGTCCATTTTTGTGTAGGATTTTATGACGATTTGGATACCTATAACCTCTGGAGATACTACTACACATTTTTAACTACGAAGAAGATGTCCATAATTTAATTTGTCCATAATTTAATTATTTTAATATCCCATCCTTACATAAAAAAATAAAATTGTTCACAATTTTCTACTACTTTTATTATTTTAAATTGTAATTTAAAAATCGGGTCAAAGGTGTTGGCAAGCTATGAAGAATTCCAAAAAAATTAATAGTGCACAATAATTTATTAATTTTTTTTTTAAAAGGAATAGTAAAGTTGGCGTTTAGTGTCCGATGTTATCATTAATGGCGAATGCCACCCATAAATTCAAACACAGTTATTTAAATTAAATTTATTGCACAATAAATTTTTGTGATACTTTTGCCCACCCATATTTAACCAAAATGTTAATGGGTAAACCGAAAAGTTAACGATGATGTTTTAATTAGAAACAAGTATAAAATTTTATAGCATGAATGAAATATTCTAAAAATATTTCAAGCAAAATCTCAAAATTCCTACTTTGTATTATTAAATACAGAAGGTAAAGATATATTGCCCACAAATTATATGAATAAATAAATAAATTTATTTTAAGTAAATACGATACAATACCTGGAGGATATAAAAAATTTTGCCCATGAAGATGTTGCCCATAATTTCAATAATAATAAATTCACTAGTGTTATTAACACCTGGAGTAAGTACTCGAAATTTTATCTATGAAGACGCTGTCCATAAATTCAGTAAGTTTGACTAGTTTAACTACTTCGTCTTGTATTCGAAGATTCTTTCTTAATTTTCGGCACCTAAAACACCTGGAGGAGATGCAAAAATCTGATATCTATGGAGACGTCCAAGAAAAAACTAATAGAAATTGTTTTTTTGTGTGCGAAAACATTCATCCCTTGACCCCGCCTCTGGGGTAGATCAATTCTTTTAATACAAAGTAACAATAAAGAGTGGGCGTGTGTGCGAGACCGTGGGTTCGGTTGAATATGCGGCGGTGTGTATACGCGTTGGTGTGGGAACACGCGTTTATGTACCTACCAAACAGGAATTAAATGAATCTTTAAACCGATAATATTCGATGTGCAGTTAATAGATATGCGTATTTGTAATTTTCTAAATTCTTTCGCATCTAAAGAAGATTATCTGGCAGTGAATCTCTTTGAAATATGATGTTTTAAGTGTCGAATTTTAAAAACATGATATTAAAAAGTATTTCTGTAGATGTACTATACATTTAAATATTTTAATATCGATTTAGATACGTAGAATACCTAGAAGTAATACTATGAAGATGATTACCATAATTTTAATTATTTTAAAGATTTTAAAGTCGATTTGAATACTTAGAACACCTGGGGGAAGTGCTAGAAAATTTTACCTATGAAGAAGATGTCCATTAAAAAATTAAAAATTAATGTAAAGAAGTTTATTTATATGAGTTATTTTCAAGAAATTTATTCCATTTTAAGGAGGAGCAATTCTCAACACCGTTTCCAGCAATCTCACGCGTAGGACTGGTAATAAAGTCATAAATTCATATACTAAGCGTTTGCATTATACATATTATTATGGCAAGCTTTTAGCGAAATGTCACAACACTGCGAGAATCGGACAAATAGCACAATTTTCCTTGATATATTCGCGCAATCAAGAGAATTTATTTGTCGCACAGCATCTTTGGTTTCACCCCGATAAATTGCGAGATTAAAACTTTTTTCAGCAACAGACGTGATAAAGTGCTCACGGGTTTTATCGTTGAGACGCGTTCAATGTTAAAATAAAATGATTGGCTGTGTGTTGTATTTTCTTTTTTGTTTGCTACGTCTACCAAGAAATATTGTTGCAATTGATGAAAATGTTAGGATTTCATTCATAGGTGTATGGCCACAAATGGTAGTATTAAAATATCTAAAATGTTTCCACCAGTTCCTCCAGGTGAATTTTGGACATTTTTTTCGTAGTTGATATATAGATACAAAAAGTGGTAAAAAATGTCTGAATTAGTCAAAATAATCCTAATTTTGGACATCATCTTCAAAGGTGGACTTTTTTATAACTTCCTCCAGGTGTTATAGATAGTCAAGTTGGTATAAAATATTTAAAATTACAAAAATTTTGGAAGTCATCTTCATGGGCGGATGTTTAAAAATCTTGTTTCGGTTCCTCTGAACAACCAAGTTGGTATTGAATGTCTAAAGTTACTCAAAATGACTAAAATTTTGGACATCATCTACATGGGTGAAACTTTTAAAACGTGCTTCAGGTATCCAAGTTGATATAAAATGCCCAAAATTTATCAAAATAATCCAAATTTTGGACGTCATCTTCGTAGGTGGACTTTTTAAAAACTTCTTCTGATGGTTCCAGGTATCCAAGTTGGCGTAAAATGCTGAATTTTTTGTAAAAAATGTCCTCCTACAATATTTTTTTATTTTCAGATGAACCAGTTGTGCAAGGTGTGCGGGGAGCCTGCGGCTGGCTTTCATTTTGGTGCATTTACGTGTGAGGGATGCAAGGTAATATTTTTAAAAATTGTTAAAAACTGTATAGATAAAAATATAAAATTTAGAACATTTTTTTTAAACGATTTTAGACGCATAGCTGTATTGTTAAGCGATTAAAAATATTTTCCGAAAAAATTTTTATACGAACATCAACCTCTTTTAAAGCCGATGCTGTGGTGGAGGCGAAAAGCTATTGATCGGAGGCCATAGGCCATGGATGTAGGTGTAGGAATTTATAATATATGTTTCTGGAAGATGACAAGTGCGGCGCATAGATAGAAAATTAATTACAATGAATAATTCGTCTGCCGACCTTTTGTATCCAACAAATTAACTGCTAAAACGGTACACTCGGTATGTTTAAATTATCGTCCCAAAACATCGTTAAAATCACCAAAAATTCACCAAATATCCTTAGACAAGAGGGTCGAAACGTTCGATTGTTCGTATTTTTTGCAATATTTAGTTAAATCTTATTTATTGTATAGCTCGAATTTGTATAGATATTCTCGACACGGACATCGGTTGGAACGGGCAAAATGAGTGACTCAGGAATTTCCAGGTAGTCCGAGAATCTCATTAATAAATGTACCGATTAGAAGAAAGCAGGGGCGAACTTACCTAAATACGGTTGTGTTTATACTTTTATAATTTAGTTGACAAATTTGACAGTTATTAATTTGAAGTTTTTTAATATTTGTATACTATGAAATAGTTCTTACCCTGTACGTCACCATAAAAATACCTTTATGGCATTTATACCACCGCTCAGGTTTCTATTTTATGTAAAAAGGAATTATTACGCAAAAAACGAGACTGATATCTGATTACGATCAGATTTTTTCATTCTCTTAGTTGATCGTACGCGATATAAATCACTCCGGTTACTTGGAAGCGGTTATAAACGGCTACGAGTAAATTTACATCGAAGAATTCTATTTATTTTGATTGAAATTTTATTCATTAAGAGAAATTTATGAAAAGGATCTCCTTGCTGGTCGGCCGCTGTTCGACCTATGCCGCAATGCCACAAATGGTATTTGTTTTGGTACAATATAAAGAAATGCTGTATTTAAGCATGTCTAAGCGTGTTGCAATCTATCAATAATCATGATTCTCAAGGGTCACTACATATAGAACAGGGCCAATCATTTTTAAAACGATGGTTGGAAAATTTAGAGTAAATAAGAAAAATCAAGACGACTAAGTACCGGAGAGGGAGGTGGGGGTAGATAAATACCGGGTGTATCAACGATGCGTTGGTGGAAGATAGCTGCTTCCCTTTTTAAGATAGGAAATAATATTTCAAATAAAAGTTATAGAGAGCAATGAAAGCTATGTTCCAAAAATAACTACAAACATACAGAGTGTCCCATAAATGTGTGACTTATCAAAGTTATGTTTTTTTTAAATGAAACACCCTATATATTTTCAATCGATTTAATTCATTCGGAAGAGTGCTTCTCAAATATATAGGATTGTATGGATTTATAATAATAATAACTTTATTGTCCATGTGATCAGTTATACATGAAATGGAACAAGTCAAAAGACAGTTTATAAGAGGTGGAACATAAAACATAAAAATACAAAAAATATATGAAGGAGAAAAAAAAATAAACGTATAGCTAAAATTTAACAGTTAAAATGTATACGTCAAATATTCTTCAACAGAATAAAAACAATTATCCATCAATAACTTTTTTACTTTTTTCTTAAATAGTTTCAAAAGTCCTATTGATTTCGTAATATTAGGAAGTTTATTATAAACTAAAATACCCATGTATTGAGGGCTTTTTTCAAAAAATGCAGTTAGGTGTTGGTATCATTAAATCATTTCGAGTTCGAGTTAAATAATTATGGTAGAAGTTATTAGTACGAAAATGTTCTAGGTTTGATTTGACATAAATTAAAAGTTCTAAAATATAAATACAAGGAAGTGGTAATATACGAAGTTCCTTAAACTTTTCTCTGCATGATTGCTTATACCTCAGTGACGCTATATTTCTTAAAGCTTTTTTTTTTAAGTTTAAAAACCCTCAATACATGAGCTGATGAGCCACAAAAAATTAAACCATATCTCACGAGAGAATAGTAATGTGCGTAATAATATGCCAACAGAACAGATTTATTAGTTATATTTCTAAGCCTAGAAAGTGCAAAATATGCAAATGAAAGTTTTTTTTTTACATAGTATATATAGTATATGAAATTCCCAGCTTAAAGAGTTATTTATGTGAACACCTAAGAATTCTCAATAGATGACTCTCAAGTATATCATTCACCCTAGAAGTAAAATGAATAAACACAGTTTTATCTTTACTAACAACAAGTTTAATTTCGTCAAACCATTGTACTAGCTTATTTATTCTAATTTGAAATTCAACAGTTAATTGGGAGATATCATTATTACAAAATATATAGGACGTATCATCGGCAAATAGTATAATACTGCCATCATTAACTAAACGTGTTTCTGATAGACAAGAATTAACGACTGTTAACTGATTTCTGTCAGATAAGTAGGAACTCAACCACTCATCAACTCTTCCTCTTACAAAGTTTAACATTAAGTAGAGCATGATCTACTAGATCAAATGCTTTGCTTAAATCCATGAAAATACCTACACTTTTTTTGTTTTTGTTCAAATTATCATAGATGTTATTAAGGAAGTTTAGGTAGATTTACCTGTGCTGAACCCGTGCCGACTATTTTCAGCACACCATTAAGAAGCCTGGCTTGAGCGCGGTCGTCCCTCAAGGGGAAAAATCGTGATTTTTCCTGTTGAGAGAAGACCATGTCCAAACACTCCACATACCCCCCGAAATCTTTCAGTTCGGGGTCTTCTTACATTTATCCCGCTGAAGGCAGTTATAGGGATATTTGCTATCAGTCAAGTTTTTAGGGGTAGCGAGAAGCGCTTTTCTCCCTATATCTCAGTGTCGTGTCTTGGTGTGCCTTTGTCAGTTAGTCTGGTCCTGTGTGGCGGTTGGTTTGTTTTTTTGTGCCCCCCACCCCGAATCCCTCCCTTCGTGTTTCCCCCTTCCAAAAAACTGGAGAACTTGAAAAAATGCGTTTTTTACAAAAAAAATCATAACTTTTCTGTTTTTCGATAAAAATGGCTGAAATTTTAGCTGTCTTCTTCTGTTACATCACTATAAAAGAATAATAATTGTTTTCATGGGTCTTTAAAAAAATGTATTTATTTTGAGAAATTACGGTATGGGTTTTACGAAAAAAAGTATATCTCTTGACTACCGGTAGATGTCGTTACGAGTTTCGATTTCGAAGTTTTAGATATCGAGAATCGACGAGAAAGATCGTGGGGTATGTACGTACCCCACGAGGCCAGGTGAAGGTTAAGAGCGAAATCTACCATTTTCCTAAACATAATTTTTTCCACTATTTTAGAAACACTAGACAACATGGATATAGGCCTATAATTATTCATACATGATACGTCACCTTTTTTGAACAGTGGTATAACTTTTTTAACAGTTTTAAATATCTTAGAAAAATCACCTTCTTGAATAGATCGGTTAATTAAAAACGCTAGCGGTTCAATAATATAATGGGCAATGTATTTAAGCATATTGGAACTAATTTAATCAATTCCACATGAATTAGATTTCTTCAATTCAAATATAGTATTTAAGACTTCTGTTTCTGTGATCTGGCCAATGAAAATAGTTGGTAAGACATTTCTGAGGGATCACACATTTTCTCGTTATTTACAAACATTTCTGATATTTCAGCAGAATTTCGTGTTTTGTAATTTAAATCGTGATTGATTATTGACCAAACCGCATTTGATTTATTAGAAGCAAAACAGTATACTCGGTCATTCTCTATTTTTTTGGCAGCGGCGCCGCGGCGCAGACTTTTCTACAAATCTTTTTATATCTTTATACCAGGTTGTTCTGAAGTTATGGTGACATTTATGTCCCAAAATGGGGCTTCATTCAACACCAATAATCAATAATTAGGAATAAGAAAATTTTTTTACCAAATATCCTCGAAAATGGTGTACCGAATGGCTCTTTTCCCATATAGGGGCAACAAAAACTCGGGATCACTGTTTTCTCAGTTTTTTCAAATGGAACACCCTGTAAATAAGACCATACCAGAATAGTCCACTCTGTAAGCTTCCAGAAAATGTAGGGTTTGATTTTCTAATTCTTAAGGTAAGCATGAAACATGGGAAGCCCAAAGAGGGTTCAAGCTTTAGAAAAGTTTAGAGAACATAAATATTTTGCCATCCCTTCGGATATACCAACTGTTTGTTAACAAGAATCTATTGTCTTTCGTCCCGTTTAGCCTTTATCGGTCCTATCTATCGAATCAGAATTGTGATCATGTTCGAAATGATTGAAATATGAAGCAGATTACACCTACGTATGGGATGCGTCTTCGACGACCGGTAGTTTGTTAATCGGTACATCTGCGACTTGAATCGATCCGAGAATTGATTTGATCCAAAACAGGCGTATATTAAGCAAATATTATTGCAGCAAGTACGTGCTGCACACATCGACATCCGTCAAGTCACTCGCTAGCGGATACAGGAGTTGTTTGGAAGCGCTGATTGAAGTATACATTTTTTTTTTGTGGAAAAAATAATAATTTGACGATATTAAAAATAAAGGTACTTTACTCTTGAGCAAAATTTATATTTTTTGAAGAACATCGTGTACGACTGAAAAAATCAAAATCTGTTAATTTTATTTTAGGTTTTAGATCATGCAGAACTTTTTATAAAAAATAACTTTTTTTCCTAAAATTAATAATAAAAAAGTTTTTCATATGATTCCCACTGACGTAAACACACTATATAAAATGGTAATCTTGAGCCTTTGTGTGGATTTTTCGTAAGTAATATCATAAGGGCATCTAATTTTTCCGAAAAAAAATCGAAACAACACGTTGCTAAGTAATATTTTATTTGCACCTGCACGAATGCATTTTGATAACAAAATATTATTTTGCATTATGTTTTTCGATTTTTTCACAGGAAAAATTAGATGCACGAATGGTATTTGACAAGACTATTTCATGAGTAACAGATTATTCTGCATACACATAGCTTAAAAAACATACTACCTATTATATATGCATACATAATAAATAAGTGGGTATTAATTTAAAACTGAAAAACAGGTAATTTATTTAATCATAAAATACTACAAACTTAAAATATAAATTGCAATTTTGGTACACAGTAGGTAAATCATTAATGTTGTTGATGGGTCCAGCTGTAGAGTGAGAAGCTCGAGGAGTGGCTGCAGGATCTTCTGTTTTCTGTTTTTTAGCTGGAGGTTCTGAGGCGTCACTTCTAAGGGTGTTTATGATGCTGGAATAATGCTCATTCTCCATTTACAGATAAGGCTTAATTGAGTTGGCTAAACTGTGGCCAGTAATTTTAATTAATTGTTGTTCACCACTCCTCCTTTAACCAAGTTACTGACTGCTGTCGACCGCATAGAGTGGTTTGTTATTTTTATTTGTTTTGTATTTAATCCTGCCTTCTCTGCTGCTTCTTTAGTCCATTTCGAAAGTTCGTTTTTTCCCACTGGAGTGTTTTTGTACCATCCATTTGATTGTTCTTTGTTCCTTGATAGGTTTACTGTTAAGAACAATCTATCAGTTGTTATTCTAGATGAACGTTTTAACATTAGAATTTTAAAACGACAGACTGGACAAAAGGTAGGGTTCTTCGTGTTGGGGACCAGCCATTTACTATCGGCCATTTTTTTCTCCACCCTGGGCCGCTTTATTGAAGAGAGGATTATATTCTACTCTTTTTCGCTGGAGTCCCGCCGGAGAGTCTTCGTCCCAAAATAAAATCATTGCGTAGTATTCTTCCAATTTTAATGAAGCAGAGCTCGATTTCCTTTTATTGGCGCAAATCTGCAAATTCCTTCGTTTCGCATTACGAGCTTCCCTACTAGATTTGAAGATAATATCTTTAAATGGATCAAAAATTATTTTCCACTTCATAAAATACATCTCTTGTATTTTTTTTGCCATGGTGTTCTACATTGTCTTCACAACTAGTTCTTTGTAATTTTCACGGTTTTCTTTCTTCATATTCCAGGCCCAATTTTTCAGGATTAGGTTTAGTTGCTCTAAACTTGTAGTTTCCAAAAGCTCGTATTTCTTTGCCTTGCAGAATTCCGTAAACTGTTTCCATATTGACGTATGGGTTTTAACGGTATTGTACGGTACACTTTTATCAATCGCCAGATCAATATTAGTCATAGAATCACTTCCAAAGCGACTCATTTTCACTACATAAGCTGACTAGCATTGTTTAAAAACAATATTACAAAATTTATTGACAATAAAATCAGAAAAATTGTTTAGCGTCGTTTTCTGGTGTCCTAGGAGACCATAATTCCTTGTTATCATAGGCATTGTAATTTTTGGTGACAACAGTTGTCAAGTTTTGCCGCGGGTAAACTCGAAAAAACTACTGACAGGAGCTGTCATACAGTTTTTTCATCTAGAAACTATTTGTAATTCAAAATTGAGCGTTTGTGATTGGTGGAAATTAAGACGAGGGATATAGACCTTGACAAATAGCCGACTATTTTTATTGTATCTAAATTTCGAGTTTATTTTAGGATCAATTTGTCGAGACTTAATTTTGGCATTAATAATCTGAATAACTCCCGAGAGCTTTAGCTCGCGTTATATTTAATAAGATTATTTCCCGAGTCACAAAAAATTCTGTACGTACGTATAAATTATACTAGTTTTGCTCTTTACTATCTTGGCAGGTACGTTTAATTTAATTATATTATCAATTTCTTGAAGATTTTTACTCCCGAATCTACTCATTGTTAATACTTTTTAACAAAATGTGTCAAATTTAATTCTGTAATAAACTTTAATGGCAAACTGTCAAAATTCAGATGACGCGCGCCTACTATGTTTGTCGTAAAATGGACGGTATTACATAGAAAGGAATGAATGAATATATTTATAGTTTCAGAAAAAGTGCGAAATCAGTTGGATTTGTGTATTTGCTACTGAAGATCGATAATTTATTCGTTATTGTTGGATACCGTCCTTCAGGTGAATATTGAGGACGATGATCAAATAGCCGAATATTTACCACCAAGGTGAATAGTCGCTTTATTTTGTTTTGATTGGCTGCGTCAAATGAGTTTCCAAGCACGTGATTGGTTAAAAATTGATATTTGACAGGCAAGCGAAATAATCGAAGGTAATATCCCAAGACTATGACAAATAGCCGACTATTATTTTCTGCCTAATTCTATCGAAAGTACCTTGTATTTCGAGACAATTTGATGAGACCATATGAACATTAATAATCTGAATAACTCCCGAGAGCTTTTAGCTCGAGGGAGTTATTCTTTGATTATTGGTCGAATTGAATTATCTTGAAATGCAAGTTGCTCGAGATGAGTTAAAGAAAATAATAGTGTCTATTTGTCATAGTCGAGTGATATTCAGGAAGATTATTTCATGAACCCCACAAAATCATTCGTTAAGATTGTCCCCAAACAGACTCCTTTCTCTTTTTGGTATTTTCTGGGATAGATTTGCTAATATTTTCACTGATTTCCGTAGTGGAACATGAACCAAAACGAAACATTTTCAATTTTGGGTGAATGTTACGTCAAATTTGGACAATTAATAGTACACTTATACAATCGAATAAATAGCCCCTCATATTTCTTTATTTACCTAAATAGTCGATCATATTGCAAATCATGTGACTAAATTCGTGACTTTTCATTGGCGCAGCCATGTGTGAATGAAATAATCATTAGAAATTCTCAGATCACTTAAAATTAAAATTAAAAATGCAGTTCTGTATTAAAGAAAAATAAGTTGATGAGATCCTTTATTATTTTTTAAAATAAACGCCATATGCGCGATTTCCTCTGTAAAAATCAATGACTTTTCAAAAACATAACTTTTTTCCCCATTTAACCACTAGTTTTAAAAACCTCCTGTACATAAAGGTTAGTTTTAATTTATTTCAAAGTCCAAGTGTTCTACGACAAATCTTTATTTTGACCAGGAATTTTTAAAATCTACTCTCATTGGGGACGAAGAATTTTGTAACATCTTGTAACATGCATGTACTATTAACGACATGAGACGTAATCAAAATTTTGGTGAATTCGTATGCTCTTAATCTCTAATTCGAATTCTGTTTTTAAGATCTTCTATATTTTCTAATAGTCTGCTATACACACGCTGTTTAAGATACAGCCAAAGAAAAAAGTCGACTGAGGTCAGATCTGGCGACCTGACAGGCCATTTAACATATGGGCTATTGTTTCCAACCCAACGATGTGGAAATACTCTGTTCAGGTATTCTGTCACTATTTGGGAAAATAATAATTAAATTTGGAATAATTTCTATGAACTAGTAGTAGTCTTTAAAAACTAGCAAATAATTTTTTTTAGTACTTTTATCACTTCGTATTAACGGAGAATTTAGACCAAATTTGATGACAGATAAAAATTATAACAAATGTCAAATGCACCGACTACTATAATATTAAAATATTTTGTACATTATTAAATTTTAATTCATTTTAGAGGATGTAATTCTGATTGTGAATAAAATAGTATAATTCCTAACCCCAAAAAATTTTAGCACGAAAAGAAAATAATCATAAAAAAAATGTCGATTTTTCACAGAGGTGAGAATTTTCTCAATTTTCCGGAAAACCAAAAATATTAAGAAAAAAAATGCCATCGACAAGCTTTCCAATGATGTGCGTTCAAAATCGATATGGTCCTTGATTATCTATTAATTCCCGATAGACCCGAGCATTTTCGAAAACTCTGGAAATCCAAAAAAAAAAGCAAAAAAACATGTTGTTTATCAAAATACACAAAAATAATTTATTGAATCTTTCTGAATATATTTAACACCTTGCAAAGCCCCATTATCCAAAAGGATTCGGTGAAATTAGTCTTAATAAAAAAAATATGAATAAATTTATAGGACGATCAAAATATCGAGCAAAAACAAACTTTGGCCCGGTTTTTCAATAATCCAGAGAAATAGATAAAAGGAAAAAGTAACATGATATTACAGCTACAGGTTGCTTCTTTCATCTGAACTTTGAATCATGAAAAAATATTAATTTTTACGTGATTTATTGAAAAATTTGTAATCCGCTTGGGAGTGTCGTTGCTTTAGAGCGTGCTCTCTAAATGCAGGGCAGGAGCTAAAAATGAGGGTGCGTTTTGGAGCCGGTTATGTCGAAAAGTATCATATTTTTGACAAAAATGATGAGGATCGTTTTTGTAGGTAATGAACTGATCTTCATTTTCGTCCTAACAAAGTGTCATATTTTCGGAAATTTAGGCGAACATAGTCGAACCAAACACATTTTTGTCTTTCTACAAATTTCAGACAGCTGACATTTTCAGGGGAGAATGTACTATGAATACCTGCAAATTAAAAAAAAATGGTGCCGGACAGACCTTCGTTTATTGGACTAGAAATCTATGTTTAAATCACTGTCTTGAATTATTTGTTATTTGTTATTCCTTGCTCTGTAAAGATGTCAAAAGTCACTTCTAAGCATCATTTATGTTTTACTGATGTTAAAATGTGAAGAATTCTTTACAGAATAGACCCCAATAAGCTAGAAATTTTTAATGATATACAGACTTCGCTTGAAAATCAACTTTCCCAGTATCCACATTTCAACCGATACCACAGATATTTTTTACCAAATTCCGATAATTCCTAATTAGTTAGAACAAATTGTTACATCCTCGAACAATCCCAAAAATGTTCGAAACACATGTAACTATGACAGTAGGGCACATTCTGAGTTTTTTATTAAAACTGTGACATTCTCCTTGGGTGGTACATCCTTACAAATTGATTCTAATTAATAAATCAATGAGACCTCAAGTCGATTTATTGGAAGGCGTTTTTTTTTTGGTTTCGGAACGGTATTTCTATGGCTGGACACTTACCAAATAGTTATCGAGCCACTCATTTAATGTGTTGGTGGTCCGAGTATATTAAATTAATAGATTTTCACCTCAACTATCTAATAAAATGGTCGTAAGTTTGTTTTGAATTAATATTTTGGTGATTAGAGTGTTATAAAAGATTTTATAGCCCAGTTTAGGTTTTGTTGTGGTATTTTTATATGTTAGTGATTCTGTGGGTTTGATTTTTTTGAAATACGAGGTACAGAGTATGACGAAAAAATATTTTATTTTTTGAATGTCCTTTTTTTCAAGAAAATGTCAATTAAAACTATTTAAAAATTTAATTGTCAGTTTTGTTAATTATTTTTAAAGATTTTACTACCGACTTTCCCCGTATATGGAGTAAAAAGTTCTGGAAAACGGTAGAAAATTATAAAAAAATATGGCAAACCCTAAAATGGTTTATTCTGGATAAGGATACATAAGAAAATGTCAATTTAAAATGTCCAATGTAAATAGCAGATCTTCGATGATTTTATTAGAGATTGTATATAAAAAATCCACACAAAGGCTCAAGATTTCCATTTTATACAGGGTGTCCCATTGGTGGGAAGATATGGAAATGCGATTTTCGAATAAAGTATATCAATGCATTTAATTTTTTTGAGAAAATTAACCATTTCTGTCGGAATGTCGGGAAAAAAAGCCCTCTAGCGGCGACATGTGAAACTAACAAACTTAAAATATTATAAAATTTGTAGCCCAACAATAGCTCTTTTCATCTAGCCAAAGTTTGTTAAAATCGGCTCAGCCGTTTCAAATATACAGGGTGTTTTTTACTGAAATCTTTGAACACCCCCCACCATTTAATTTTTAGAGATACAACAAAAATTGTTAAACAAAAAAGGTTCCGATTATCTTCAACTTTAAAGATCAGGTATTTTTTGTTAGGTTAATATAGCGGAATTCACAGAAACATCACTTTTTTAGATTCAAGATTGCAGTCAGTCAGAAACTTGAAAATATTTTCCAGGTTTTTTTTTTGGCCTTTTTATTAATAACTTTTTTCCGCAAGCCTCTACGATGGATAGTTTCCCAAATACAGTACCACGCATTCTTAATTGGCCACCCCGTACAGAGGAAATCGTGCATATGGCGTTTATTTTAAAAAATAATAAAGGATCTGATCAACTTATTTTTCTTTAATACGGAACTGCATTTTTAATTTTAAATTTAAGTGATATGAGAATTTCTAATGACAATATTTATTTAATTAAACATTTTTTTTTTAAATACAAAGAATTTATTTTTGGCCAAAACATCCGGTATGTTTTTATCCTAAAAAACGATTTTAGGAAAAATAATAAAACAAGAGTTTTTTGTTCTAAAAGTAGAAAAATATGGCGTATAAGAAATGCGGTGAGCTTTTTTTTTACCTTACTGTGTGTTGCAAACCTTTCGGCTCGTTTTACAATTTTACATGCTTGCGTAAAATTATACTTACCGCACTTGTTACAAAATATACTATTTTTACACTATAATGATGGGCATAAAACACATATACAGCATGTTATATTGAAAAACGAGGATAAGAATAAATAAAAATGCATCAAAATAATGTTGACCAATTCTTTGGTACCAATATGGGGCTGCCGTGATTCTTTTTTACCCTGTAAAATTTGACGCCTCTGATTATCTAAACGTAGGTTTCAATTCTCTGAGCAAATGGTCAATACCGTGTGAATAGAAAGTAAATACTGCACGGTTTAACGTCTTTTAATGTGAAATAGTTGTTCGAGTTGCAATTAATTTTGATGGGACACTTACAGCCAGTAAAAGGGGATCCTAATTTTTCTAAGAACTGTTTTCATTTCTCTCGCATTACACTACGACAAAATTTGTCCAAAGTCTGGCCAAACGATTGCTACTATTTTATCACTTATAATTAAACGAGAGCTTTTTTTTTGTCACTTATAAATAAACTTATAAATAAACTTGACATGTATTAATAAGAATTTTGTTACCTGGCAATTTAACGAAAAAAACTGCATCTGAAAAAATTAGGAGTCCGTAGGACGAGTAATTTTTTCTGGCAGTTTTTTGAGTTGAATTACCTAATGGCAACAAAATTCGAATTATAAATGTCAAGTTTACTTCGACTCAAAAAAAAAGCTAGAGTGTAATTCGGTAAGACAATTTAATGAATATGTAAATCAATAATTAAAAAATGAGATGTAAATTAGTTTATTTAATTTAACGGAAAAGTACAATTATTAAAAATAGCTTGATTTTCAGAATTTTCGTGTCTTTTGTTAATATTTTGCTTCATGCTAGTATTTTGAGCGGTGGTAGTTTCCTGGATGGTAGTACGAATGGAACCAATGATTTCTCTATGATGTTCTTCATCTAACTGAAGGTACGGTTTTAATGACGATGGGTTGCTATGTCCCGTAATTTTCACAAGTTTTTGTTCACCTGTACCACTCCTGGACAATTCAGTTACGGCGGCAGCTCGATTAGAATGGTTCGTAATTTTCACCCGCTTGATATCAAGTCCAATATTTTTCGCCGAAGATTTGGTCCATTTAGATATTTCGTTTATCCCAATAGGAGAATTCTTATACCATCCTTTCGAATTTGTTTTTTGCCAGAAAGGATTTGGAGTTAAAAAAAACTTTTCACATGTGATATGGTTTCCCCGTCTTCCCATAATTTGTTTAAACAATCTTACTGGACAAACATAATCTTCTGCAGTGTTTGCTACCAACCATTTACTGTCGGCCAACTTCTGATTTCCCCCTTGTTCTGTTTTCGAAAACACTGGGTTATATTCAATTCTTCCGGTCTCTCTTCGACGGTTGTCTGTCTAGATTTTAAAATAGAATACCTTACAATTTGCTGCTTCTCCACCTCTCCAAGCCAATTTATACACAGCAATGTGATAAAATTTTCTTTGGAGGTCTACAGGTTCTTCTTCACTCCAGGACAGTGCCATTTCAAAAATTTCTCGTTTTGTGAGAGCATTAGAACTCACCTTCCTTTTTTCTAGGATTGCTTGTAAAATTTTGAGTTTTATGTCGCGTGCATTTCTCGCTTTCTTAAACTGTATGTCCGTGAACGGATTAAAAATTCTTTTATAATCTCTAAAGTACTTCTCTTGTAACATTTTTGCTGAAGTGTTCCAAATCGTCTTGACTGCACTGTCTTTATAATCTTCTCCATTGTTCTTCTTCATGTTGAATGCCCAGTCACATAAAATAGAAGCTCTTCAGTGGAAGTTTCTGCAATGAGTTGATATTTTTTTTCCAAACAAAACATCGCAAATTGTCGCCAAATTGATGTAGTTGAATTCACAGTATTGCGAGGCACATTATCATTGATGGCTTTTTCAATTTCTTCACTCGAAGACTCTCCAAATCGCGACATCTCCACAACTGAAAACTTTTCTGACAACGCAAGTTTGAGAAAAATTGACATAACGTCATCAAAATTTTGTTTACAATGCTGGTTGTCATGCTTTCAAAAGTTAGGTTCCGTTATTGTCGCTGGAAAAGTTAGGGAAAACTTTTTTCGCTGTCATAATGACAAAATCACGCGGCTTATGGGATTTTTTATACATGAATTAAATTGTCGGCAAGAAAACAATATTCTAAACGGAAACAGAAATAATTTAAATTAAAAATAAATTACTCATTTATACATATCAGATACTACGTATGAGTATGATAGAAAACCGTCTTTATCGCCCACGATCTCGTGCTCTTGTATACGAAAACTATTCTCTTTACAAGGTTGCCACATTGGACTGTTTTTCTTTAAAACTAATACATTAGGTAGGTGTTAGATGTGATAATGTTTGTAGATTTGTTTATGAACTGTGTTGAAGGTGAATATAAAATGCCGCCCCCTAATATGTTACTCACTATAGCTTTATATGGCAATGCTATTTCGATTCGTATAAATATTAAAAATTGGGGATTGTGATTGACACTAAAATCAGTTTATCTTGCAAAAAGCCTTAAAATGCAATATATTTGGGAATCTGAGGCTTTCTAGGAAGCGTTTTAAAGATGCTCTATACAACTCGCGAACATCCACCTAAAAAACATGAAATCCTATGTAAAATGACCTGCCGGATTCGAATTTTTTGTTCGCCCTTTGATCCGGAATTGCCAAATGAGTCGAAACATGACATTTTTGAAAAAACTGAAAATTTTCCTTAAAATAAATAATATTTATTGCAAACTAGGCGTTACTTTGTTAAATGATGTCCGATCGTTATGAATTTTGGATATGATATTTTTCAGTACTTTCCTGACTTAGTTTCATAACAATAAAAAATATAGGACGTCTCATAAAAGCTACGTAATTTTTTTTGTCTAGAATACACAAAATATCGTCATTTTGCAGAGTAAAATGATGAGCCGAGAAAACTTTTTTAACTTTAGAGATAGTTAACTAGTATAAGCGAGAAAAATGTTGCCAACAGAGCAAGGAAACTTTTTTACTTTAACTTTTTTTTCATACGACGTTTAGTTTGGGTTGTGTACGGCGCGTCGCATTGCCACTGTTAGGATGGTGTGGAACGAATAAAGCGATCAGTGTGTCAGAGAGAGTAAAGGTTTTAATAATGACCTTTTTGCACCGAGATGTTTAAAAAATTCGAGAGTGGACACATAAATAGTATTTTTTTCTTCTATAAACCCCTTTAAACGCCACTGACGTCAGGATTGGAGCCGTCAATTTTTCTAACATTAATATTAATTACGTATTGAATTTATATACCGGTTGAGTCAAAGGTCTCCAACATAAATTCCCGGTACATTCATCTATTATAAATCGCTGTCGAAAAAGACAAATCAAAATATTCGAAATATGTCGACACAAGCGAAACTTATATATACCATATGTTATGCGTTTCGGCTTTTACACGACGCGGGTATTTGTCACATTTAAATAATAGTTACCTTGGTTAATAGAGATGTACGTAAAGACATGGGAAAATGTGCATGGCAACTATAATAACTTACACGTGAAGTAAATATTTATCGTTATCAAGCGTTACAATTTGCAACTGTAGAAATTAGTTGTGACTTATTCTGATGATGTGAGTATGCAAGGCAAAGATGTAGTCAAGGGCAGCGTTAGGGGGCCCAATTCCTCGAAATAAATTGAGCCTAAAATAGAAATTATTTTATTTTTCTTCGTCTATAAATCTATCAAAACAAGTAGTAACGTCACCCGCTAGAGAGCGGGAACAATAGACTTCTAAACTAAACAAAAAATTATTTATTTTGAAACCGGAAGTCGTAGAAAATTCGAGGTATCCTGAGTTCATATCCGTTGTCCGTTAGTCTCTATCGGTTCTGGAATGTTATAAATGCGTACAGACGGACAGACAGACAGACTGAAGCGTTACATAAGACTTACTTTAACTTTAAGGTTTAGAAGTCTAAAAGAGACCAATAAAAAATATCGAAGCAAGTATTTGGTTGAAAAAAATGTCCAAAAAACATGAAATTAAAATTTGTGAGACCAAAAAATGCGTCCAAAAAATATTTGGCAGAAAAGATTTTATAGTTGTATAAACTTTATTTAGGCAAAAATTTGTTAACAAAAATTGACGCAAATAAAGTAAATGATTAAAAAAAAGTATTTTGTCCAAAAAACAAATGAAAATAGTCTCCGGAATTTACTCAAACCGAGATGTTCCAACAATTGCATTGTATTGAGAATAACACAGTTAGAAAACTTCTAAAATTGGATCTGATATAATTTTCATAGTACCACAACTCCTCCCGTTAAAAATTAGGCATTTATTCTGATTATTTTTCATCTATCAAAATAGTCAGATTTTGTGGTTTCAGCCAATAAGAGCTCACGATCCTAACCAATCATTGAGTTTTATTTTTCGTTTTTTTTTATAAAACTTTGTTTACCTTTCTTGAATTGTCAAATATAAACATCTAAGAACTTTTATTTAGTATTATCAATCATTATTATACTAAAATGTATTGTAAATCTATGTTAATACCTAAATTTCAAAATGAATCTGTAAACTAACCTGTTTGTATTCGTTTATTTTAAATCGCTTTAACACACACATAATTGACTTCAACACTCAACATCAGTTTTTGAATACCTAAACACTGCAAATCCATAAATCCGTAGATGACTTTATGACAGCTCCTGTCAGTAGTTTTTTCTGAGTTTACCCGCGTCAAAACTTGACAGCTTTGATAACAAGTAATTATGGTCTCCCAGAACACCAGAAAACGACGCTAAACAATTTTTCTGATTTTATTGTCAATAAATTTTGTAATATTGTTTTTAAACAGTGCTCGTCAGCTTATGTAGTGAAAGTGATTCTATGACTAACGACTCTGGCGATTGAGAAAAAGTGTACCTACCGTACAATACTGTTAAAGCCAATACGTCAATATGGAAACAGTTTACGAAATTCTACAAGGCAAAGAAATACGAGCTTTACCTAGAGCAACCAAACCTAATCCTGAAAGATTGGGCGTGGAATATAAAGAAAGAAAACGGTGAAAATTACAAAGAACTAGTTGTCAAGCTTCTTTCCTTTTATAAATATCAATAACGATGTAAAATTAATTATTAAATCTATTTAATCTAGTTATGCTATCAACTGTCAAGCTAATAAAAGTATGAAATGTCATTGCCCCAAATTTTTGTAATTTAAATCTATGTTGAAATAAATAAATAAAAATAAAAATTAACAAAGTTGTAAACATTTCCGGTGGTTTTGGGAGATTTAGTCAACAAAAAACATTTTTCCCGGCATTTTTCTGGAAAACTAGGACAAATTTAATCAGCAGATTTTAAATCAGCACCAGAAAATGATTTTTGAAATTAAATATATTTTTAAATTTCAGATAAAAGATTTTTCGTGTCCAAAATGTAGTTGGAGATATTCAAAAGTTCTTGTAGAGCTTGACGAGTAGATACAAATTCACCCCTCATAATTGATGATCATAAAAGTGAGAATATAAAAATTTTACCTATGCTATAAAGATAAGTAAGTAAATTCCAATCCAAAACTTCTTTTTTAATTAAACAAATCCCTTTAGAGAAGCAAATAGTCTCTAATTAAAGTACTGACAAAAAAGTCGCCAATGACAAACGCGCAAAAAGTAAAAACCTTGAAAGACCCTGCACGTCTCCTCCATCTCAAAAACTTCCCCTTAGGCAAAACCGATAAATAAAAACAACAAAATTCCCGAGTTAGTCTAACGAAAAAAATTAAAATTCCTACATGAAACAAGTATGGAACAATTGCATAGTGAATTCACAGCGAGCCGCAAAGAAATTATTCACATTCTAGTGGTGAAGTGCATTTCAGAGGTGACAGCCGATACTAATTAAGATTAATTGCACTTTTCTGTATTAATGAACTTCCAGTTTGCTGAATTTAGTCTGCCGCGTTTATATCTACCTGAAGAAAATTGCAAGAGTTTTACAATTTTCTCTTCTTCCGTTTCATGAGAAAAAGTACAAACTGAAATATTATTTGGGCACCTTCAAAAACTATCGGCTGATTTCATCAAAATACCGGGTCTATTAACAATGCGTGGGTCCCTATTTGAGATCCTGAAATGTGGTTCATTCAACACCAAATATCTCAAAATCAATAATGAGAAATAAGAAAATTTTTTCACCAAATATTCTCGAAAATGGTTTATTTTTATTTCATATTCATAAATTTACTAAATGGCTCCTTTCTCATACCACCAAAACTTTTTCTCAGTTATTTCAAATGGAAAACCCTGTAAATAAGGCAATACCAGAATAGTCCACACTATAAGCTTCCAGAAAATGTAGGCTTTGCCTACTTGATTTCCACCAGTAATGTATCTAATTCTTAAAGAAAGTATGAAAAATGTCATAAAAGCAATAATATACCCCCCCAAACTTACTTAATACTTAAAGGTCACGTTTGTTGATAATTCCTGTAACATTCAAATGTTCAAAGGGTGATTTAATATAATTGATAAAATGATCTACATTCCGGGTAGATGTTACAGAAACTGATTTAGCCAGTAGAATGTATGCATCCTGATTCAAGGAATGTGCGACTCGAGTTTTCGAGGGAGAGGTGGCAAACAAGAAGTGTAAAGCACAGGAAGTGAAAAAAACGTGGAAGAAAAAGAATAAACTAGCGTTGATGCCGTGAACGTGAATTTTCACGCAACTACAAGGGAAATTGTAAATGATACATTTCTGAAAATATATAGGGTGTTTCATTTAAAAAAACTTCGATAAGTCACACATTTATGGGACACTCTGTATGTTGGTAATTATTTTTGGAACATAGCTTTCATTGCTCTCTATAACTTTTATTTGAAACATTTTTTCCTATCTTAAAAAGGGAAGCAGCTATTTCCAACCCACGCATCGTTGATACACCCGGTATACTTAAATGGTCCTTCAAATTAAAAAAAAAATTATTCACAATTTTTTAGTTATTCGACAACTTTCGTTTCAATTTTTTTTTTATTTGACGGTTGATTTCATCAAAAAAACTTAATTGGTCCTCAAAATTCAAAAAAAAATTATTGACAATATTTCTTATTTTTTCGTCAATTTTTTTTCATTTTACTTAAAAAAATTTAAAGGGTTCTGCAACTAAAAAAAAATATTTACAATTTTTTGAACAAATAATTTCATTAAAAAAAATAAATTAAATGGTCCTCCAGATTAAAAAAAACTCAATTAACTATCTTTTAAAATTTTATTTCAAAATTGTATCAGACAAATTTTTTTTCGAGAACTTAATTCAAATTTTCTCGGCAATATTTTTTTAATTCAATAATAATAATAATTTATAAAAATGAATACCAATAAACGCCTCATTACCAATTCATCGATTAAGTAAAAGCATTTTTTATTATAAATTCAAGTCGACTTTTATAATAATAATAATATATATCACATTTCCATAATAAAATAATAAAAAATTTTATAGTTATAAAACATAAATTATTTAAATTGATTTCGATTCCGTATAACAGAATGGAACGATGTTTTTAGTGATATAAGTTACGGGGTCAAGAATACATCAAAAACTTTTAAGACAGTTCATTTAAAATTAAGATGAAATATTTTAATAACTTACCATCTATGTGTGGGAGGCGATAAAAGTTCAGGTTTTTTTGAATTAAATATCAAATTATTAAAATATTCAATTATACAGTTTAAAATTTAAAATGTCGAAATAAAACTAAAATATAAATTCAAATTTGTTGATTAATAAATAGGAATTCACGTAAATAAATTGTTTTATGAAAGAAAATTGAATCTACTACGATCTTAAGAGTGTTCTATACCCATCAACTCTCTCAATTTCATACATAACCGCGAAATCCTCGCTCCTTACGTCTTGGCTGAACAACCCCCTCTAAAGAAATTGTTAGGCAGCATGAAATACATCTGTGTATTTGCGGTTGCATAGTTACCAATTCTCGGATAAGGACGACATCTAGACGTAGCATTTTCAGTCGTGGATGGAAATTAGATTTCTATTGACATGAACACAACTTTAAGCGATCTAGCGGTATCAATTTGAACTGCCCGAAACGCGTAATATTTGTTTATCTGCAGTTTGACATTTGAGCATTTGAATTTGAGCGCGAACGAAACTAATATGAGTAACTTGTATAGAAACCTCTTTTCTATAAATTTTGCATACTAACTCACAGTTTTAACAAATAATAAAACAAATTGTAAATAAATAAAATAAATTATGAAAAAAAAAATTAATTCAATGGTATTTGCGAGGGACACATATTTATAAATGCACTACACACTACTACAGTTTTGTCCAATGTATTGGTATTGTTTCATGAAAAATCTTATTTTTTTTAAAATACCAATAATTACTTCTACATGAATTCTTACAGTTGCAATATTATGTGTATTTTCCAAATCAGTGGGATGTAGTTGATTTTTGCCTTTGTAAAGGATGGTATCTTTAAATTCGCACCTCATATTTGTAGAGAATCGTGATTTAAAAAACATCTGTTGGCTAAAACAATATCACCTGTTAAAATTAAATTTAAAAAACCACAGTTTTCTGTCAAAAGTTTGTCACTAGTGGTTTACCGAAAATTTACACAAGTAATAATAAAAAAATACATATAAAAGATCGCCAAAAACACCTGTTATGAAATGCCTATAACAAAACACATCTATTATTCACTTGGTTTTCAGAAAATGTACCTCGTTTCATTCACTAGACAACGCATTTAAATGATCCCCTCTTATTTGTCAAAATAGCAGGAAACCGGAAAAATGATCGCATTGAGCATTTAGTAACACTACAAAATTGTGGCATTTTCTATTTATTTCTTCTGAACAAAGAACTTTGAAAAAATATTTCTGATGTTTACATATGAAACTAACGTCATCCTGGTTATTTTTTTTATGTATATAAAAAAAGTGATCATCCGCCAATCTACGATGAATAATAAGCTCGGATACAAAAAAATATTTTTTTTTGTTGAGTATTAAGCCCGCAATTTGAACATTAGCATTTCCAATATGGCGGAAAGTATAGAACCCCCTCAATAGAGTACATTACAACTCTATTTTTACCTTCTTGGAATGAGAAAACTTTTCATGATGATGTGATAGAACTTTTATTTAAAGTTGATAAAATAAACTCTTATACTAAGAAAATGGTCGGTCATTACGACACCGATTTGCGGGATATATTTTTGACTGTTCTATTTCCCAAATAATATAAAAAAATTTCATTTTAAAAATTTTACTTTAAAAAGTCAAAGCAGGAAAATCACTGGTGTAAAAAAACGACCTCGCATACCGATCTATAAGAAACTGGTTCCTTTTACAGAAAGTAATCATATTTTTCATAATTGACAGACCGATCTGATTGATAAATAGTTCTATAATTGGCGATCGATTCTCGCAATTAGTACGAACACACTTTTTATCAATCAACGATTAAATGAGTATATAAAAACGAATCAAGAAATTGAAACTATTTTATATTGATTTTGAAATAAAATTTTTACCAAGAGAGTGTTAAATAATTTCAATTTTAATGAAGGGAATCCCTGTGGAATTCGAGTAGGAGTTTGAGTAACGGTGTTTGAGTAACGGTGTTTGCTTGAGGGGAAGATCAGGGGGTATACTCAATGAATTTAAGACAGTTAGTGGAGTCGATCTGGCTTTCAAAAACAGACTGATGAAATCGAGTAATTTTTTTCCCATTCCTGCATGAAATGAAAAGTTCCTAAAAATTAAACATGGGTCTTATTTAAAAAGTAACCTAAAAATAGCAGTAACTTTTTACTGAAATGTATTTTAACGATGTAACTGACCCTGACTGTTCAGTTAAGAATCGACGACAAGTCAACACCATTGTTTCAAAGAGACAAGTTATTTTCGTAAGAGTTTCCAGAACTATAATTATGCATTCAAACTATGTTTCATTAATTCATACATCATAATACGGGTGACTTTCTTATAACTACGTATTAGAGACCGTATAGATTATTATTAAGCCCACTATTGTCGACGACAGCCAACACTTAAAAATGGATGAGATTGTTTCTTTTTAGAGTATTCAAAAGACTCTTTTGGTTACCCACATTATATTGTGTGTTTATTTTAATGGGATTTGTTAATTGGCCAAAAAGTTTTTTCAATCGCAAATATGTGGTACGTCTATATTATCTTGAAGGTGTGACAAATATGAGCTTAATCTATATTTTAAATAACATATAGGGAGTGCCGTTTTAGAAAATGTATCTACGATTTACCCTGGTAGTATGAAACACCCTGTACATATAAAAATACATTTTTTGATATCTATATTATCGGATACATCGAACTTTGACACTCTAATACTTTTTCATTGAAACCACACAAGAGCGCACGACGACGCGTTTGGTCTATGGGAATTTCAAATGGGCGGTGATTTGTTACGAAATTAATTTGAAGATTGTAGTTGTTAATTGAAAGCGTATCTAATAACTGGTTATGGGTACTATTCATGTATCTATACCTCTCATGAGCAACGTAAAATACGACTAACTACATTGAAAAAAAAATTCGTTTCAAACGTTTTCCGTAATTTGTAATCCTACCAAAAGAGCATTCGTGTGTAAAAATTGAAACAACTTCTCAAAAACAACAGAACAAAAACGTTCAAGGCCCGGTTTTATCCGGAAAATTCGTACGTCAAATTTTGGGAAGTAAGGGGGAGATGTAACGAAAATAGATTTTCGCCTTACCTGTTACCTCCCTAAACAGCCGGACCCACAAATTTGCAAAATTCGAGAATAAATTCCGTAGCTTTAAACTGCTCCTAGGGTTTTAATAAAAAAAGGGGGAAGGAATCGGACAAAAACTACGCCCTGTACGGCGTTTTGAAAGTTTGACCCCTTCTTAAGTCACTCCTTAGGATAGTTCGCACCTAGGCCGGTATGAACCATGCAGCTAATAAATAGCCTCGGGCTGCTAAATCTCATTTTCTGCCTTTGTGACACAATATACTATTTGAAATTTCAAATTTCTAACGTTGAGCGTTGGTGCGGAGTAAAATTGATGAGTTTCAAATTCTGTAATTGTCATCGTTAAATCGTTAAACTGTCAATAATTCTTCTAAGGATATAATTTTAATATTTATTTAATTTTTGTTGGGTAATTTGTTTTCGTATACTCTTTTTGTTTTAAAGAAATTTGTACTGTGACAATCCTCGAATGCAAAGTACTCTCCCTGTCTGCAATTTTTTCATCTTTATTTGTTTAAATGCGATTTTGAATGAGAATTTTTCCGACATTACCTATTGATTAATCAAAATAACTTTACCGCATTCCCAGGTAGTGTAAATATAATATTTGATAGAAAACAAATTAAACAAGTTAAAAAGTTTGTTATAAATGTATTCCACGTAAAAAGGTTGTCTTTATTAGAAACTATTTGATTTTTTTTCTATATTTCAACTTTTTCTAGTAAATAAACATTATTAAGAAAATAATTTTCTTAGTGTAACTTACTAGAAGCATTAGTGGGAGTATTTTTGTCAGATTCAGTTCACGATTTCTAAACGCATGAAACGAGTCTACTCCTAATTTATTTGTAATTTTCGTAACTGATATATTTTCCCAGATGACCGTTCCAAAACGGTATTTTATATGTATAGAAAAAAAGGCTTAATTTTTCCATATGAACAATATAATTTTTTCATACCATCTTACAGACGAGCTTTCAACCATATTTAAGATATTCATCATCAGTGTAAAGTCTGTTTTTCTTTTTAATACTGACTTTCAAATGCAGATTATTTCTAAATGAGGAACGCTATTTTGGTTTGGATGATGAGTAAAAAAAATTCTAAATATAAACAAAACAAATTTATTTATTTTTAAGCAAACCAAAAAATTAATTGAATTCGTTTTTGTATTCTTCAAAAAAAAATATAACTGTACAAAAAGCAGAAAAAAATTTATTTTTTAGAAAATATTGTAAAAACAAAGTTTGATAGTAGATGTTTCCTTTTAATTACAGCCCCACTAACAAGTGTTTTTTTATATTCGTCTCATAAAGGAGTGAAACAGGATATTCAGGGTGGTACGAAAATTAAAAAACCAATGGAAATAATATTTTGAAATTGAGTCGTCATTTAAGTGTTTATTCAACGGCTCGGCGCGCGTAGAGTTTTCGAATTTGCTTTCTTATTTTTAATAATTTTTTATAGTAATACAAAAGTTTTTTAAAATAACTTTTTTTAGTAAAATTTTCCGCCCTTTCACGTGGTGCTATGAGTTTTTCGAAATTTTTTTTTTCGAGGTATAATGAAAAAACCTAATTTTTGATTTTATTTTCGAAATTGTGAAGTTAGCATACACTTTAGAGCAGCAAAGATTTTTTTATCGTTTTCTACACCCTTTCAAGTACTTAACTGCCAAGTTTCATCGATATCCCATTTTCTGCGAGGTCAAACTCTCTGACAACTGGGCTAATAATGCTAAGATTTTTTTGTTTCAAAAATAATTGGGCCTGGTCTATATTTTATTCCCCGATATTTAGAATGATACTTGATTTTCAGTGTAGTGCATCTGGAATTTTACAAATCTAAGAATAAAAAATGCATACCGCAACGACTGCCAATAACAATCGCATCCATCTTAACTTGAGTGCAATAAAATCGACTGCAATTTTACAATTTTCTTTAACGTCGCAAATAAATTGGCGAGCGGTAGCAGATTGATTGAATAAAATTGTTTTTCAGATTAATTGTTGTTTTGATTATTGCCGACGTAAATATATAGCGTAAGATACAGGAGGAATTGAATGGATTGATTTATTAATCAAAGGTAATACCACGACACGAGACCTCCAAATTTTATCGTAAGTAATATCATAAGGGCATCTAATTTTCCGAAAAAAATCGAAAAAACACGTTGCTAAGTAATATTTTAAATTGTTAAAAAAATATTAATTTGCATTGTGTTTTTTTGATTTTTTCACAGGCAAAATTAGATGCCCGAATGGTATTTGACAAGACTATTTCATAAGTAACAAATTATTCTGCGTACACTTAGCTTACAAAACATACTACCTATTATATATGCATACGTAATAAATATGTAGGTATTAATTTAAAAATTGAAAAACAGGTAATTTATTTAATCACAAAATACCTACTATAAACTTAATTATTTATGGTCCAATTAAAATAAAAATTGCAATTTTGGTACACAGTAGGAGTATTGTTTGAAATCTTTGTTAACTCATTGATAACGTTAGGTGTAGGTAAATCATTAATGTTGTTGGTGGGTCCAGCTGTAGAGTGAGAAGCTCGAGGAGTGGCTGCAGGATCTTCTGATTTCTGTTTTTTAGCTGGAAGTTCTGAGGCGTCACTTCTAAGGGTGTTTATGATGTTGGAATAATGCTCATTATCCATTTGCAGATAAGGCTTAATTAAGTTGGCCGAACTGTGGCCAGTAATTTTAATTAATTGTTGTTCACCTACCCCTCCTTTAGCCAGGTTACTGACTGCTGCCGACCGCATAGAGTGGTTTGTTATTTTTATTTCTTTTGTATTTAATACTGCTTTCTCTGCTGCTTCTTTAGTCCATTTCGAAAGTTCGTTTTTTCCCACTGGAGTGTTTTTTTACCATCCACTTGATTGTTCTTTGTTCCATGATGGGTTTACTGTTAAGAATAATCTATCAGTTGTTGCGTAGAATTCTTCCAATTTTAGCAAGGCCGTAGCCAGGAAATAATTTCGGGGGGGGGGGGTGGTTTGGTGGGCCAGTCCCAAGTAGCATTCTTCGTGGACGGAACGTGGCGGCCACGACATTAGAAACTTTAAAGTGTATTGCCAAAGTCTTTTCCACGTAATAGAAACGGTGCTATAACGTGGTGGTGCTTAAAATGAGGAACAATTTTTTGGTGGCAGCTACGTGGTGGTGTGGTGGTCGACACTAAACATGAAACTTTGTTCACTGCGCATGTTAGTGGAGTGAAATTAGACGAAAATATTCTGAAAATGGATGTAAGAACTAAGTCAAATTTTTTTAATTTTTTCGATTTTATACATAAAAAGAAGCTTGTAAAAATGTTTTCAATAAATTTGGGCTGGAGCTTCGCGAGGTATGTGCCAAAAACGGCATTTTTGGTATTTTTCGAGTGGATTGCTTCACTATTTTTTAAATATCTCCGGCTCTAAGAGTCATGGAAAAATAAAAAAAAATTAAAATGACCGTGATGAAGTAGAGTATCGATCCGTATAGTAGGGTTTTTTTAAAAACGAATTCGCGCACATTATTTTTTTTTTACTGAATTGGCAATAAATAACCAAAAAATCCTCGAATTTTCTTAAAACTTTGAGAAAATATGTATTTTTATATCGGGTAAAAATTAAAAAAAAAAAGTATTTGTCCAGCCAAAATCGGCATTTTTCGAAAAAAAAATTGAATTGGCCGCCATTTTTGGAAAAACAATAGTAGAGAAAAAAATTTTATCTTAAAAAGAAGGATTTTGTGTGTACTTTTGTCCACGAAAAATCCAACATTTTATTTCTTTATTTAAAAATTTTCATTTTTTCCAATTTTTTTATCGCAATATATATGCTTGATTCTATTAGAAAAACTGTATTTCAGTCCAAAAAATGTTTAAAAAAATTTCAGGTTCTAAAGTAAGATTTTTGTGAGGGAACGAATCAATACAAAAAATGAATTTTTTTTTAATATTATTCTCTAAATTGGGCCCTTTAAATAAAGAAATAAAATGTTGGATTTTCTTAGACAAAAGTACACACAAAATCCTTCTTTTTAAGATAAAAAATTTTTCTCTACCATTGTTTTTCCAAAAATGGCGGCCAATTCAATTTTTTTTCGAAAAATGCTCATTTTGGCTGGACATTCTTTTTTTTTTTAATTTTTACTATGTCCTCCCGACATAAAAATACATATTTTCTGCAATTTTTAAGAAAATTCGAGGATTCTTTGGTTATTTATTGCCAATTCAGTAAAAAAAATTAATGTGCGCGAATTCGTTTTTTGAGGTTAGGATGCATTTAAAAAAACCCTACTCTACTTCATCACGGTCATTTTATTTTTTTTTTATTTTTCCACGACTCTTAGAGCCGGAGATATTTAAAAAATGGTGAAGCAATCCTCTCGAAAAATACCAAAAATGCCGTTTTTGGCACATATCTCGCGAAGCTCCAGCCCACGCTCCATTGGAATTCTGCCCAACTAAGCACAAAGGGCGTATCTGCATTTCGGCTAAAACTGAGAAACTGAAGTTCAAAGTTCTATAACTTAATTCTTTTTAGTTTTTTGAAGTTTAAATATTTAAAAAATAGTACTACTATTAATGTAATTTTATTCTGCATCACAAAAACCTTAGTAAAACAAGCAGAAAATAGCAACAAATAATCTGGTAATAATATCTCAAGGTGGCCGAAAAAATGCAGATACGCCCTTTGCGCTTAGTACGGCAGAATACTTCATAATTTAAGAAAAAAGTTAAAATCTGTAAATTTTTCATCATGGAAATTAAATACTTAGATGCTTCAATCAATCTTTGTTATTAAAATCATTAATTATGTATGGAAATGCAGTAAATTTAAAGCTGTATTGACGAAAAAAAGTTTTTTTAAATAGCGCGTTTATTTTTCTCAAAAATGGATGCAAATATCTGTTTAGAAAATAAAATTTTAAAGTGATTTTTGTGTGGCAAAAACGTGGCGAGAATTACTGCAATCATATAATCCAGTGCCGCCACTTTAAAGTCATATTAATGGTTCCCAAAACGACACGAAAACTATCACGCACACATTAAGATCACTGCCACTTCTAAGTGGTATTTAAGTTTAAGTGATATGGTTTGGTGGCCGTAACTATTATTTTCCACTTTAATGTTTCTGCAACTTTGAGGTAGTCTCGCTTAGTTGTTATAACATTTCAAACACTTTTAGTGGGGCCAAAATATTATAAAACTATTAAGTGGCTCTCAGCGGTGAACTTTACGTGATTACAACTTGGCATAAATAAAATTAAGTTATTCTTACTGTGTAGGGGTAGATTTAGTGAATATTACGTAATAGCCATCCAATCGAAGTTCCGATATCAGTTGCTGTCACTATAATCCTACTTGGGGTAGAAAAACATACATAAAGAAATATGTAATTTTTTTTCATTTCGGGAGGGGATCTATTCACCTTGATCCCCCCCTGGCTACGGCCTTGAATTTTAGTGAAGCAGAGCTCGATTTCCTTTTATTGGCGCACATCTGCAAATTCCTTCGTTTCGCATTACGAGCTTCCCTATACTAGACTTGAAGATAATATCTTTAAATGAATCAAAAATTGTTTTACACTTCATAACATACATCTCTTGCATTTTTTTGCATCAGGAATGCGTTTAAAAGCTAGTTGATCATGTACGCCCATGGTTACCTACGTCCTTGTATTGTACCATACCGACGACCAGCGACATATCATAGATTTTAGCATAACGCCAATAAACGACTATCTACACCCACCCAATCGAAAGAAAGCCTGAGAAATGGGTTAGCGGAACATCTCAAGCGTGTTACCTTTCTTAAGCTCGGTTTGCATACAATAATTGTCTATTTACTCCGTGCAGGCTATTTTTTGTTCATTTTTTTAAGAAAAAAAATTTCGATAAAAAAGAATTGCCAAACAAAAAATTAGGACCAAAAAAAATTTTGATAAAAAAAATTGGTCAAAAAAAATTTTGATAAAAAAAATTGGTCAAAAAAAATTATTGGCATAAAAAAATATAATGGTAAAAAAAATGATCAAAATAAAATTTTTGGTAAAAAAAATAATGGTCAAAAAACTTTTGGTTCCAAAAAAATTTTTGTTAAAAAAAATTTAAGTATTAAATGGTCAAAAAAATTCCTTGTTTTCGAAAACGTATAATTTGATATACACTAGCCTGTTGGTTATAAAAATGTCAAATATTAATGAACGTTTTCTGCAAATTCATCAAGAAACAATATACTTGCATAATATGCATAATCATACCATATGAGAAGTGTATCCTTCTAAAGATTTTTTTAAAAAGATCTGTTTTTATAATCGCAACCTCCAACACCTGTTAGTGAGACAAGTGATTTAATGACAAGCTGACAGGTCCGTTGCAGCCCATATTCCGCCAAGAGCTTCCTTTCTATTTTTGTATTTGATGTCGTAAGCAAATGATAATTTACCAGAAGCGTTGCACTTTTTATTTAGTAATCATTATCTCTCAAAACTTTATTTTAATTAATTTAATTTTAAACATTATCTGAAAAGCAATTTTTGCTATGAAAAATAGCGTATTTCTCACAGCTTACTTAATTTCAAAAGCATGTATTGCTCATACTGTGAGAAATATTTTTACCCACGGTACTTTGACCACACCCCTCACCACATACATTTATATGGGGAATCAACAAAAACTTAATTGGCTGCTGTCTAGCTTTAAATAGTTGTCACAACTGTCAGATTATAGAAGTTTTTTGAATTCTTAAGGTAGTTTCCATTCGTGTTTTGATAAAAATCGTAATTTCCATTAAATATTATTTTAATAAGACATATACCTATTTATAATAAATAATATGGATACTGACAGTAGTGACGATTTTGATAATATTCCGCCAAAGATATTGAAAAAAGCTGCAAAAGTAACGTTAGACTTGTTGCCGGTAATTTCAAGAAAAAAATATGAATTGGCATATGAAAAATTTGTGGAATGAAGAAGAAATAAGAGGTAGGATACTTTAATGATATTCACCGAACAAATTGTTCGGTATCTGAATTCGATCTGTGTGTGTGTAGCTTTTTTTATGTTTATGAATTTTAAAATTCTGACTTCAGATGTTGATAGAGCATCAAAAAGTAATCTTAGGGTTTGATGTGCCCCTCCGTACCTCTTCGGAAACACCTTCAAAATGGGGTCCAAAATATGAAAATTTTGAAGTTTAAAATGACATTTTATTTACTTATTTAATCATCTCTGAGCTATTTAAAAGTATAAGTATATCATACATGTCATGAAATGTCAACAGTTCAAATAAAATAAAAGGTTCATATATTACTCCAATGGTCAGCGCATATCAGAGCATTTTCGTTACACGACCATAGGTCCCAGAGGGAACTTGTAGGGATTGGCACACCAGGAGGTGTTCCATTGTCTGGGATTCTCCGCATTCACATGTTTCCTCTTCCGCATATCCCCACTTCAGGAGGTTGTTCTTGCATCTTCCCATTTGGCAACGTAGTCGGTTGAGGCTTTTCCAGGTACCCCAGTTCTGCAGGGAGGTTTTCTCTAGGATTTCAGGTTGGGATATCGTTGTCTGCTAAGCGCTATTCCCATTTTGCCTCCTTGGTTGCAGCTTTAGACGCTGTGAGGGCCTGTTGGATTACATAAAGCTTCGTCTTCATTTTAGTCTGGCCACAGGCGCGGCATGTCGGTACAATGAATGTCTGATGTCGTTGCGTTGTTTGCTTCGTTCGGTCATGGCTTGGGTTTCCCTCCCTATTTGAGGTGGTGCAATCTCGGCTAGCATGTACAGTTGGTCAAGGCTGGTGGGTTTTAGGCATCCCGTTAATAACCTGCACGTGTCGTTCAGGATGTTGATCTGTCCCATACGGGGGATGCGGAGTAGCACAGCCCAAGGGCCGAGGAGCGCAGGACGTTAGGGTTGGTTCCCCAACGGGCATTGGTCAGTTTCCGGAGGATGCCGTTCCTAGTGTTGACTTTGGCCTTGGTTTTGTCAATATGCTTTCTGTAGGTCAGAGTTCGGTCTAATGTAATCCCCAGGTAGACTGGGTCTTGGGCAGTGTTGCAGTCTGACAGAGTTCCATTCTATTTGCAGTTCTCTTCTCGCCTGTCGGTTATTAAGGTGGAATAAGCATGTCTGCGTCTTTGCTGGGTTGGGCCGGAGCTGGTTTAACCTATAATAATTGCTCAATCCTGAGAGCGATTCTGTTAAAATGACATTGAATTTAAAGTAGACACATAGTAAATGACGATTTTGGTAAAAGTGAGTAGACTGTGGGTGTGTTGATTAGAACAAGAACTGTCAATCTAAAATTTTATTAATACTTACATTACAATTTGTCCGGTCTGTGGCAATGCTAGAAGAGAATTCTCAACTGGTTTAGTTTTGCTAACCATAAAAATAAATATTAAGTTCAATTACTTGTATTCTTTAAATTTGTGCAGTTGTAGAAAAAGTATAGTGTGGATATACTTACTGTATTTAATTAAAATTACGTAAACTTTAAAGACGCATTAAAGAGGCATTAATCCATTAATATCAAAAGAATTCGTTGAATAACCTACAGAGGCCAAATAAAAAAAACTAAAACACGTTTTTTTCACAATTTTATTTTTTACACATACTGTGTTTTGGAATGGAGCAGCCGATTTGGGGAAAGTACTTTTCTCACTCGTGTGTTTGCGGCACTCGCCCTTTAAACTTCCACACTCGCGAGAAATGTTGAACTTTCCCCACTTGTTGCACAATATAGGTACCTACTATTGTTATACTTTCAGTTTACATTTTTTGCACATATTTTACCTCAATTGTTTTCATATCTTCCTCAACAATTCCATCTCTTTCTGAATCTTCCTCTACTTCTTAGTGGAATCCAATTCGTTATTATTCTGAACATTTCTCACATATTAAGAAAAATAATGGAAAAAGGATCGTTGAATATTATATTATATTATTTAATCTACCTACTTTTAGATTCGGGTATATAATTTAAATTGCACGAGCTATGAACAAGCAATTTTTAGGGAGGGTCTATTTAAGTAGAGATCTGGGAGACAACTGTATTATTTGGTTTTGGTAATAATGCAAACAAAGACGAATACGTCAAATTGAAGGCGATTTGGGGCTCTTTTTCGCTAATTTATTATTTAATGACCGTACTGACTCTTCCGTTCACTAATAAAAAAATTGCTGTTTATTATATGTGATAAAAAAAATATATTATTTCCCATGATTATTTCCAATCCAAACACGTTACCGTTCCAAAATAAACTTGTTCTAAATTACGAGTCCGAAATTAAAAAGAAAATAATCGTGAGAACTATATATCTTCCTTGACAGCTCTTTTTCTAATTGAATCGATTCATATTTAACAATCATTGGTATATACCAAACTGGTGCGAAAATCTCCGAATTCAATACACGAATATCATTTTTAACCGTCAACTGTCAATCTCGAACCGCGTTTTTCACCGCCGCTTTTTATGGTAGCCGTTAGATTAGTCTCGTAATAATTTAATAAGAGGATAGCGATACAGGCTATTATTACCTTATTATTAGAGGTATTTACTCAGTCAAGTGTTCTCCTTAATGGAGGCCGATTCATGAAACCAAATAAGAAAAACAAGATGAAAGTTAGTTGTGGGTTATTGGGCGGCAAACGAACTGATACAGCAGTTTATAATTTGGTATGTTCTATTTTTATTTTAAGATAAAAATTAATATATAATTTTCAAAATAATAAATATAAATAATAAAAGTTATAAGAAAAATGCCGCGAAGAATCCTTTAACAATTCACTCTAATATAATTCTGGAAAAGGGATTTTTTAACAAAGTTTCTCTAGAAGCCTCAGTCTGCAATTACCCGATCCAAGCGATGCACACTGGTCCAGAATGCTTCCGTGGGCCCGCATAGAGCTTCTAACTGACTTTGCCGACATGTAAGTCATATGAGTGTGGTCTGTGTGGCCCAGTATAGTTCCACAATGTGTGAGTGAGTGATTGTGTGTCTGTGTGACCGTGTGTGATAAAGGAAGCGGGACCGAAATCGGTATGTTTGGGCGGACATTGTGTATGGGTGTAGACATGTACATTAGTGTGTGAGTATGTGTGAGTCTGTGTGTGTGAGACGTGCAAATAAACAGTCATACATACTCACATACTAATGTACACGTCTACACCCACACACAATGGTATTCCATCCACAGAAACATACCGATTTCGGTCCCGCTTCCTTTATCACACTGTCACACACGGTCACACAGACACACAATCACTCACACACACATTGTAGAACTATACTGGACCACATAGACCACACTCATATGACTTATATATCGGCAAAGTCAGTTAGAAACCCTATGCGCGCCCACTGAGGCATTCTGGACCAGTGTGCGAAGCAACGATTATATTTAACTCCGTTTTAGCTTACGATAAATGCTATACCTAATAAGAGGTTCAATTAAAAGTACCATGTGTTAGTAACTCATCATTTGAAACAAATGTTGTAGCGTAAAGATTTAATAATTAAATATGCTCCAAAAGTGAAAAGAGTTCATGATACCACTCAAACTAACCAACTTGTTGAAAATTCCACTGAAAAGAATTACACTCTAAAAAATGGTTGTGAAAGAACTTGATAAGTATGGTAATTTTCACAAAATATAGTATGTGACCACTATGTGGCTCAAAAGTACATTGCAAAATTATTCACAGAATAATGTATGTAAAAAATATCGCCAACGTGAAAATACATTGATTTACAGAATTCATTCTGTGAATGAAATGGATATGGCCAACTTGCGCTCGCCCGATTTGCGCTCTTACCTGAATTCGACCGGTTTGCGCTCTGCGATTTTCATAATAGATATTATACCTGCTTATACCATAACGTGTTATAAAATTATAAAATTTCTCATTCATTTTGTAAGTAGAACATTTACTTCTGCAATTAGGACACAATTCCGCATTTCTGTCGCTGCAACATTAGGCTTACACAGATGATCGGCTTCTCTAATTATTTTGTTATTCTCTATAATAATATTGCCTCGACATCTTTCAGTTTTTTCTTTCATACAACTCCAAAAAGTCGAACCATCTTTATTTGTTTTTTTCATTCGAAAGCTATATCCTTTATACAAAACACACGGTTTCCACTTCGTGGTTTCAATGATTTGCGCATCAATTTTAAAAATATTCATTGCACAGGTTTAGTTATGTGAATGCCCCACCACCTGGACTGTGCAATATCGGATTTCTATTTTTAGAACTGGGTGTCTCAGAGCAACGCTGATGTTAAGCAAATTAGTTGAGGGTTACGGGAGATTGGAACGCAGTAATATTGTTTTTCTCCCTAACCTGCAATGGCAGCTCCAACGGTGCGGGGCAATGAGAGGATATTTCTCATATCTGCGTCAACAAAATTTTAATTTTTTTGAATTTTTTTTGTAGATTCTAGGTCCATTTATATCCTAAAAAACTCTCTTTTTCGCTCAAAAATAGCCCAAACATTTTTTTCGGTAATTTTGATATTGCCAATCGTTTCTTATACAAAATTTATTCTGCGTAAACCAAATTTTATTTTTTTTGATTTTTTTTGTAGATTATAGGTCCATTTATATCCTAAAAAACTCACATTTTCCCCCAAAAATCGTCCAAACACTTTTTTCAATCATTATGATATTGCCAATCGTTTCTTATACAAAATTTATTCTGCGTGAACCAAATTTTAATTTTTTTGATTTTTTTTTGTAGATTCTAGGTCCATTTATTGTGGTATGAGTCGACCAGAAACCAGATTTTTCGTTAGTTACAAATAGCCAACGTAATATTATGTGATTTTACATAAATTTTTTTTATCAGTGTACAAGATTTGTTGTATATTGCAACAAATTAGAAATCTGTTAAAATCCATTAACCGTTTTCCGTAAAATTGCAAAAAGGTCGGAGCAGAAGGATACCCATCAATCTGTAGAACTACACATATGTTTCTGAAAGTACAACAATTTAATCTAAAACTTACAAGCCGAAACGTGAATCACGCCGAGGATAATCCATAAAAAGTAAAGCACGCCATATATCAATCATGTAACTCTCAAAGATGTACTTTTATTCAATTATCAACTCATAATTATATCTGGACAATGTATAAAATGGGCTTATCTCAATCATAATTATAATTTATGGCAAATTATATGATTTTATGGGAGATTCTTATCGTTAAAGAGCTCTGATCTAGATAAACGTTAAGCACTGATCGAAATTTTTGATACAACAGGTCCAGTGAACTGTTAATATCATGAGAAGAATTTCAAAAATTGTACTGATCTCATTCTCAGCTATAGGAGGAGCAAATAGTCGCTGGGTATCTTTATGATTACCTCAAAACATCAAATAGAAGTCGATATCGTTAACACATATTAGGAAGAAGAAGAAGAAGAAAACTTCAGCTATATTCGAGATCTTAGATCAGACGGGCCCAGAAAGAAAAAAAGAAGGAGGTTTGTTAAATGTATCATAAATCTTCTTCATTTCGGAATTAATCTGGAGGTTAAAAAAATTAAACAAATAGTTAACTTTTGACTCGATAAAATTTTGTTAAAACTAAACGGTATTTTAAAAAAAGATGCATCGTAAAAACATCTAATAAAAATTGTGATTGACCTTGTGTCTCTTGTCTAACTTTTACATATTTTCATAATTAAAATAGTGGAACAATTTAAATTCATAAGGTTTTTTAATATTTATATAATTATAGCGGGATAAGAGGTCAAAACTATTAATAGGTTAGAGTGTTAATACATTAATAATTTCTAATTCTTTTAATGAATATTTATAGAAAATATGTGGGAGTGTATTCCAAAATATTCGACGTGCGACAACGCCGAAACCAATTTAGTTTGAAAAAATACGACCGATGAAAAATATTTAACGGCTTTTTTTTACATAATATACATGTATAATCAGTACAAAGGTAAGGTAAAATGTTTTTTAATCTCAAATGATTTGGTAAAAAGAATAAAACTTAAAGGCTTTGAAGTATTCAATTTTTATTTATAATTTATTATTTCTACTTTACTCGCTTTTTTTTAAGAACAGGAGTCATATTTTGTGAGAAAATCGAATACGTGTGGCCCCAAAAAATATCCAAAGTAGATGTGACAGGACCGTTGTAGAATAATCATGCTGGAAACATTAAAAAGTCGACCTATAGCATGACTAAAATTACCGAGAGCGTTCTTAAATTAATATACGAAGAAGAAGAATAGTTATTATACCATCTTCAAAATTACAAAGATTATACCTTCGTTACTAATAACAAAATCTATAATAAGAACAACCAATAACCATGGCAATTTTTGAAGCAATAACTACGATGATTATTATAATATGCTCATTTGACCTTAAAATGTCAACACAATTTTAAGATTGGTATTGGGGTATGTATAACCGAATTAGGAAATGTCACACGGGAATGAAATATATCGATATTTATTTAATGTTAGACAAAATTTTGCTAATACTTAATAAACTTGTAGATATTCACCGAATAAATTGTTCGGTATCTGAATTCGATCTGTGTGTTGCTTTTTTGTGTTTATAAATTTTAAAATTCTGACTTCAGATTTTGATAGAGCATCAAAAAGTAAGCTTTGGGTTTGATGTGCCCCTCCGTACCTCTTCGGGAACACCTTCAAAATGGGATCCAAAATATGAAAATTTTGAAGTTTAAAATGACATTGAATTTAAAGTGAATGACGATTTTGGTAAAAGTGAGTAGACTGTGGCTGTGTTTAGATTAGAATAAGAGCTGTCAATCTAAAATTTTATTAATACTTTCACTAGTAATTTCCCTAGAGCTTGAATTACTATCGAAAATATTTCCGATAGCATGAATTTTTTAAAAGTTATCGAAGATAATTTATAATAATTATATTGAGTCTCCATATACCCAAAGAATATGTTCCTAGGATTTTAGTAGTATGAAATAAACATTTGTTGGTCTAAAATAATGTATTCTATTAGCTATCAACCCGAAGGGTGCATTTTTATAATTTGACATTTGGTAGAAATATTTGGCAAAAATATTTTTCACATTTTTTTTTTTAAATATATATTGGGATACTCACTCCCAAGATAAACAAATTCACTGTGTTTAACCGATTATTAAACATATTTTTCCAATACAAACGAATATGTACATAACTTTTCTACAAATGCGCAATTAGCAATTTAAGTAGAAAAAAATGACATAAATAATTTTCTTGTCAAATGACAGCCATCTCATAAATTCAAAGTTGAAAATACAACGTTGCCAATTCAATTTCAGAAATCATGGATTTAGGTAAATATTTAATGGAACGTTGAGTAACACTGTTAAAATGGGCACTTGTCAAAAATGTAAATGTTTCTTATCGTTATACAAAATGCATGGTAGAATCAAAAAAATTTGTAGGTCCAGATATTGACGTTAAACATGCATAACAAAAAATATTAATTTTGATCTGAACATTTCAGACTAAATATTTTCTGTTAGCTATGAGAAGTAGAAAATTATAAATATCAATTTTACTTTTACTTATTCACTAGTTTAATACTTACGACAAACTTTTAAACTTCAAATACTGACCTGCAACAATAAAAAAATGAGTACATGAGTATACTAAAATAGTAGTTTATGATGCAAGGGCGAGAAGTGTTACTTTTTGGTTTTAATAATCTTTTTCCCGACTTAATATTGAAACTAGGTTTGTTAAATTTAATAAATATCGTTTTTTTTTTAAATGAAAAATGTAAATGTTTCTTATCGTTATACAAAATGCATGGTAGACTCAAAAAATTTTATAGGTCCTGATATTATAAATTGGTTAAGCAAGTGTAAGCAGCTTTTGACGTTACCTGAGTATAAATTATCTAAATAAATTCGTTGTGTTGTAGAGCTTATGACAATGGAGCGATTTGCGAAATACGTTTTATGCAAGTTTTATAATAAAGTTAGTGAAATTAAAATATATCATCAGAACCTTATAGAATAAATTCGACATAATCTGAAGTTAAATTAAAATGTCACTTTACCTATAAACATCAAAAAATTTTCAGTAGTAATACCACAAGTGATTGAATTTTCGCGATAAGTCTGTCGATTCATTTCATAACGAAACTTCAAGCAACTCAGTTTAGTTGAACCAAAGTTGGTTTACAAATATTCAATTTTTTAATTATATCAGTGCTCATTTTCTTCGTTGAAATCTCAACTTTAAGATGGTATCAAATGAATCCTATTTATTTGAGGAACAAATTAGTTTTTCCTGGAGTAGCTCATAGTTTGTCTCTGAGATATCCACATAGGACTAGATTATCAATTTTTAAACGGTCAGTTACTTATAATTCAGTTATAGTTTTTAACAGTATTTCTCAAAGTCTAAGATTTTTTAAAACAAAATTATAAACAAATTCTGCTACGGCGTCAGTAATTTTGTTATTTTTTTATTAATTAATAGTTTTATTAATTTTGTATTTTATTATCTATAAACTTGAGTAGCTCTAGCTATACTTCGCCTCATGTACCTACTCATTGTTTGTATTTTTTACAGGCAAATAAAGGCAATTTATTACTATTATTATTTAACGTGTATTGATATAAGTCAATTTAAGTTGGAAAAGTAGTTTTCTTTAAGGCCGGACCTGCCTTAGAAAAAGAACAAACTCAGATCTACTTTCTCCGCATTCACCGGTGTCACAGGATGACAGTAATCATCAATTCTCCATTGTATTAAACACAAATTTAGACAAGGAATGGATAATTAAGTGACTTGTAATATCACGATACGTTATTGTTATCATTATTATCGTTATCATCTTCATGATTTATCTACGTGACAAATTGTTCGGCCTTTTTACTGCCTAGTTATTGTTATTAACCGCATCATGAGGCATTCGATGGGGCAATTAGAGGCTCTTTGTGAACGTGCTTGACTTGCAATAATATTTGGTTCGGGGAGAAACAATCGATTCTATATCTAGAAACAGTTTATACTGATAACGAGTCTGTTTTTACAAGAAGAAACGTGTACTGTGCACAAAAAAGGAGTGAGTATGCAGGATAGTAAATAGTAAGATGGATATTGACGAATTGTATCAATCAATATCAGTGAAAGAGCGTAAGGAGCAAATTTCCATTATAATTCGTAGAATTTTCCAATTTATCACTCACAGGATAGACGTAAATCAGCTCAAGCCTCAAAATATTCATAATAAACTGATGAATAAATAATAAAAGACATTTATCAGTACCATACGAGCGTGTTGATGAGGGAGCGAACCTGTAGGGAAAGTTGCTTTATATCAGATGGCCTTCAGCAAAACTAAAACAAAAAATATTGACGCGACGAGTCAAATTTTGTCCATGGAGGAATAAAAATAAGCAATCGCATTTTCAAAATGTCTAGTAGTGTACAAAAATGTCCTAACTCCAGCCATGTTTTGATTAACAAAGTTAAATAGTCATTTTCCTAAAAAAATAATCAGATTATTATATAAAGACCAACATGATTCTTATAATTGAAAACATTAGTGGGCAAAAAAACAATGAGTTCATTCATTAACCCACCCACAATAATCTCTTACAAATACGTCCACCTACATTCGTACTCCAAATCAGGGGGATAATTCCTACTAATTTTCTTTCTCCAAACTTCATATCCATTCTAAAAAAGTGACAGTATCAAAGAAGACTTTCACGTTATACTTATTACTAATAGGAGCGAATATTAAAAAACAGTTACGTCGAGTTTGGGATCCAATTAACCGAACGCATTTTTTCTAAATTGCACATAATTGCACAAATGAATAGTATTTTATTAAATGAAGCGTGGGATCCTGCTCCAATGGGACAGTGCCGTAGGAATATATTTTAGGACTTTATTTTATAAATAAAAAAACTCGCAGGTCTTCTTTTAGATATGTGCTTGACTTATCCACAATCCATGGACAATAATAGACCCATAACCAACGTTCCTATTTGAGAAAATTTGAAAACAAAAATTTTTGAAAATCAATAAAAATTTTTTCGAAAAAACTCCACCCAGAATTTCCAAAATTTCAATTTGTCTAGCCGGAACTATTTAATAATATCTACTATATTTTTAAAATTTTGCGTTTTGGGAGTGTTTTTGAAAATTTTAAATTCGTTTTTAAGGCACTTACGATCGAGAAACATCAAAATACTACGCGTCAAGGACTGTAAGATGGCATGAAAAACAGACATGGAAATTTTCCAACTTTGAAAGCCTTTTTGAGGCACTTCCGCTAGAGCTAGACCAAAAAACTCGACATTTTTTAAATCTCCGGACCAAAATGTATAAGATAACATCAAAAACAGACCGAAATTTTTTTAATTTTACAGGGGGGTGCCAAAAATTAAAAAATATTCGGAATCTGCTAGTTCAAATATACAAAATGCCCTTTAGTACGATCCGATATTATTATTAAAGGAGATGTGACACATGGATTTTTTCGAAAATCACCTAAAAATCCATCTAACTTCCCCTAAAATGGCCCGATTTTAAATTTCGAGATATGGAACGAATTAGTACTTCTATTTACTACATTTTGACCCAGTGAAATCTCGGTAATTATTAAAGAAAAAGCTATTTTTAGGGTGTCAGTCAAAAATTAATTATTTGGAAACAATAGTTATTTTTGTATTAAGTGCGTAAAATGAGTGTTTTTTAATGGCATATGAGAGTGTTAAATTTCAAATGTGTGTCAAATTCTCTCGAATGTGCCACGAAAACACGAATTTTATACACGAAATACAAAAAACATTTTTTATACAACTGTGAATGTGAATTTACATCGTCTGACATATATTAAAAATAAATACTTCCAATACATCTTGACGTGGTTTTTTATCCCGATAAGTCATCGCACAATTTCACAGCATCCAGTAGTCTTTCTGTGTCGTTACTATAGAAACGGTTTGTTGGCACGCCGCGTGTTTGACTGTGTTTGCTCGTAGTTGCTTCAATTTCAAGTTATTTTCAAGAAGATGGATGTTGACTATGATAGTGGTAGTGAAAGCCCATCAGACATATCTGAGAAAGCAAATGCAATAGTATCTAATATCTTACCGGCCAAATCCAAGTTAGTATATGAGAAAACATATGACCAATTTCGTGAATGATGCGACAAGAAATATGTAAAAGGAAAAATCAAAAATTATAAAACCTCCTACGTTATGGAGTGTTTACTCAATGTTGAAAAGTACATTGAATGTTAAGTAAAATAGTGATATAAGGAAGTTTTCAAAAAATTGGTCCCGCTCATTAAGAACAAAAGCGTCGGATACCGAGGAAAGAAATCTAAAGTTTTATCAAAGGATGATATCAACACATTTATTCAAGATGCTGATAACGAAACAAATTTACTTTATAAGGTACAGATATAATCATAATTTTGTAAGATTAGTAGTAATTTCAATATTTTTTATTTGCAGGTTGTCGTAATTTTGGGTATCTGCGGTTCTTGTCGCCGTGAAGAATTATTACATATAACTATCGATGTCACTGAATATGCTGGATCTATATTGATTGTTAAAATACCTGATACGAAGACCTATTGCGCAAGAACGTTTAATGTTTCAAATTCTGATTATATTGAGATATACCGCAAGTATAGAGCACTACGGCCGCCTCTTACAAAAAGTAACAGATTATTTTTGAAATATTCGAGAAGAAAATGTATTAACCAACATGTGGGGATAAATAAAATAGGAGAAATTCCCAGCTTGATTGCAAAATGGCTTGGAAAAGACATGTATAAGAGCTACACAGGTCACTGTTTCAGGAGAAGCTATGTAACTCTTCTGGCCAATGCAGGGGGCAACATTACTTCCATAAAACTTCACGGTGGCTGGAAATCTACCTCCGTAGCAGAAGCATATATAGAAGATAGTTTGAATAACAAAATTGAGATTTCTAACAAAATATTGAATTGTCCATCTTCTTCCAAACAAATTAAAATATCTGATAAAATTGTGGAATCAACTCTTCAAGAAATCAGCAGCAACATAGTCGGGAATTTATGTTGGAAGTAATTGTTCAAACTTTACTATCAATTACTATTCCAATAATTGAAATTGTTTTATGATGAATAATCAATTAATAATTGACTCTGTTAAAAATAAATCCTTCATAAAGTAATAATTTCATGTTTATTTTGTGAATTATTTTGGCAGTGAAAAAAAGTAAATATTTACGCATCAATAGAGAAACATTTTTTACGACTTTTAGGGCCGTTCTTGACACAGGTGCACTTGCACGGGGTGGCAGAAATTAAAGGGCCTAAAAAGATTAATTTTTAAAATTTATCACATTGACAATCAATGATTGGCTATACTTCTGTTTTTGGAAAAACATTTTCGAGATATATTTTCAATATTTTCTAGTGTAAAAATGTTTACATTCGGTGCAATTTTCCGGAACATAAAATTGATATTTGCCACTCCGATCCAGTCAGTTGTACCAATAAAACCAGCGCGATACCAATTTCGTAATCTACGATGGTACCAATAAAAATGTAATTAGCAGCAGGCGTTCCGAGACATAGAAGTACTCGAAAAAATTGTATAGAAAGAGTTCAAAAAATCACTATATTCTAACTGGCTAAATTTTTTAATATTTATATTTATTTTATAAAAATTTGGGCCCTTTCCTCCTTAATCCGGACTATAAAAAATATTGTCTATCAAAAAAATACCCCTTAATCCTGACCATACTCTAGATGAGTAGCCAAAAATTTTTAATAGTATATTATTCAATGAGTTTGGGTGGGTTATTTTTATTTATTTTATTTATTACACTCCTTTATTGCACTCGGATGATTACAGCACTCGTGCTACAAACTTCATCCGCGTTTAATAAAATAACCACACAACGAGTTGAATATAATACTTTATCTACTAATGTCGAGAAATAATAGGTCATTTATACCTAAGAAATATTTATTAAATCAAATCAAGAATCAAACATTTTTAAATGCTAAAGAAACTATTATACGAATATAAATACTTATTTATCCAACACATGACAGTTATGACTGTCATTATTAATGTCATTTTAGACAAGTAAACTATCAAATAACACACTAGTGTGTTATAATTCATAACTCACTAGTGAGTTATGGATTATAACTCACGTTCACATTTAAAGTAGTATTTTGTTATTACTGTTACAAGCAGAATTCACATTGATATTGAAATTAAAGGAAAACGCTAACGGTTTATTCAAATTTGAAGTCATTGTAAAATTCGTTGGTTCATTGGTACCAGATGATCCCATATCGGTACAGCTGCTGTTAGTGCTGGACGCATTAGAACCTTTAGAATTTTTCTGCAATTTGTATTTTGTTGTGCACCGATTCTTCTAGGTATCCTTCTGCTACGGTCGAGGACTTCCATCCTCCGTGACGCTTCAAAGTAGTCATGTTAGCCCCTGCATTGGCCAAAAGAGTCGCCGAAGACCTTCTCAGGCAGTGACCGGTGTAGGGCGCTGGTTCTTCCAATTTCAAAAACATTGCAATTCTTGAAGGTATCTTCGACAACGTATTTATTCCCACACACTGGCTGGTACACCTCCCATTTTTGTAAAAAACAAAAAACCGGCTAGAACTAGTATTTTTTGGTGTCAAAGACATGTATTTTATACACAAATTGATCGGGTTGACTGGAAATCCTTCTTCAACTTCTCGATTTCTTGGTTTTAGTATCTGGCAAAACTACGTGAAAATATTTCACTTTGTCTTGAATGTTTTCTACTTTCAAATTGACCAATTCGTCGCATCTACAAGCACCGCTAATCCCCATTATCAAACCACTTTCATCAACAGGTAATCGTTGTCGGGAGCTTCGTTCAAAAACTTCTCTATTTCAGGTCGTACTAATGTCTTGGACTTCTTTGGTTTGTATCCCTGTGATTTGCTTTTCAAAAAGCTCGTTAGTTTGCCATATTTTGAAATGTTGTTTTTTTTATAAAGTTGAATAGTCGAGCGGTGAATTCATTATTCAATACTTTTTAACCAATCAAATCAATTTTACGAAAACACTATTGAATAATGATGCTCAAATTCCGGTTTGTTTTTTGGTTTATTATTTGACATTAGTTGATAAAGGTATTAAAAACTTTATAATACAATTTGATAAAATTTTATCCCGTAGGCACGTCTATGTTCCAGAATAACCACGGGCAGTTTCTTTAATTTTAATTTTCGAGTTATTATAATTAATTCGAGAATCACCTGAGAATTTGTTTGTATCTGTCAGTAAATAAAAGAATATTAGTATTTCACAAAAAAAAAAATCGTTATGATTTTTGCCACCCGTTGTTACAAAATTGGTATATTTATCGGTATTTAACTCAAAAACTTTGAGTATTACAACCTCGATAAAATATTCATGAGGAAGTCCTGCGGTTATTTTAATTTTATTAATTATGTACCGCTTTGATAGAAAAAAAATTAAAATTAGAGAAAATGAAGTGCGTTCAAAATTAAATTTTTTGTCCATACACTATAATTTTTATACAACAGGATTGTGTATTTTATCAATGGAAGAAGTAAAAAATTATAAAAAATATAATTTAAAATTTTTTATAAACTCTAAAAGGGACGGCGCTTTGTTTTCGAACACAGAGTAGGGTGAAGTTTCCATAAGAAATACATTACATCAAACGGGAAAATCCATTTTTGAGATAAATAATGACCGAAATTGTATTAAAACCGCACGAAAAATCAAAAAATAGTATACTGCGCAGGTGACTTTTGACCTGTGGAAGGGTTTATAGGGGTCGGAAGTGATATTAAACACCACCATCATGTTCAGCATCCTCGAAAACTGGAGGAAAGACGTTTTGCCGCTGATATAAAAAATAAAAAAAACCACCCCTATCGGGACTCATTTTTTTTATTTAATAAGAGAGCAACACTCTTGTCAAATTTAAATCTTCACCCTAAGTGACGTCATTTTGGAGAGTTTCAGTTTTATACACTATTTAAATTCGAATACAAAAATGTTATCGCCCTGTATGTAATTAACCTTTTTCTATTTCTATTTCAACCAACTCATTCTTCAAGTAGTATGAACCGTGTCTAAAGCGTAAAACGTACCGTGGCAAATAGTTTATTTACTTAGATAATATTATTTAGATAATTGCGCAAAAAACTCCAATTCCCATTCGTAATTAAGCCACACACATATACAAAGCGATTATTTCTTTAGATCGCTCAATTCTAATTGGTAATTTGGTTTGGGTGAAAAAAATAAATTTCCTATTGACATTTAAAACGGGAATATGTAAGTTATTAAATCGTATAATTATTAATGATACTGTTAAAGCGAGAAAGGATAATAAACGTGTCTCGCTATAAATTAAATTATTTTGATCATAAATGGAACAATTTGTTTTTTAATGTCTAAAATTGTTAAAAAAAAGGATTTAAAGATTTTTTTATGTCTCATTTCAAGAGTTATAAATTAATTAGGTTTAATAATGTTATTGTGGTTATCCTGACTCCTGACATTCCCTAATGAGGCTCCCTAACTGAGAGGGTATTTAAAACCTTAAAGGGTAAAGTTTATCGTTTACATGTATGGAGGGAAAACAAAAATTTTTATTAAAAAACTTATAGTCCAGTAAATTAATGCCAGAAAAATCCCAAACCTGCGCATCAAGTCTGCAAAAACGGCGTTTCAAAAATTCGCAATTTTGAATAATAATAATTCGCAAAATTATTATGGTGAAAACGGAAAATTTGAATATCGTCCCAAAACTTGAATATCCTCCCGTTTTTGTCTGAAGACAAAAGATAAGGCACTTTTTGCACTTGATTAATAAATTTATTGTAAAAAAATCCAATTCAGAAAGTTTGAAGGCAGAGTTTTTTCTCGTGCACTTAATAAAATATTTGATATATATTGATGAAAAGGACAGAGTGTGATCTTTTATTTAGTACAATTCCTAACCCCAAACAATTTTAGCACGAAAAGAAAATAATCCTCAAAAAAAAATGTCGATTTTTCTTAGGGGTGAGAATTTTCTCAATTTTCCGGAAAACCAAAAAGAGGACTATTTTTTACATACTATTTCCAAATTTTGAAGATTTAATTTAAATTCTTTTAAATTCGTGGGGATATTTTGATTTCGACACATAGCGAATTGAAAACCAATCATTATATCAAAATTGGGTACGCAACAAAAAATTTCTAAAACGATCCACCTTGTATAACTACAAAATTTTATTAGCCGCCGACTAATCATTAATCTATGCAAATAGTATCTTATTTATTTCCACGAAAACACGAAAACAAAATAAAACCAAATCTTAAATACCTTCCAAAAAAATCGAATTATCCGTGGATTTATCTTAATTACTAAAAATGGTTGTTATAGCATTTGAATTTCTAATGTGTTTTACAGATTAACCTCGTCATGACCCGTGCATAGCGTGACTAAATCAGATTAATTTTTTAACAATTCCTATAAACAAAATGTTTATGTGGGTGTGTGAATGTAGACAGGTTCCTATTTTTCACCTGTTTGCTTCTGTTACAAAAATCCTAGTTATGATATATAGGGTGTCTCAATATAAAATTTATTTACGTTTCATAGTCCATGCCAGGAAAAGTTTCGTTGTCGCAATATTGTTATCAATTTCAGAAGCAGTAACATCATTTTTTATTATTTTAAGAGAGAAATATACTATGTTCCATTTAAAAAAATGTAAGTTTGTGCTGCCACGAGTTTTTGGAACACCCTGTATAATCGAAACTATTTTCAAAAAGTGCGCTCAGTAACTGTACTAGATCACACAAAATTTGAAAGTTTTATCTCTTATACCCTGTATATGCATTACGTTATTCTAAAAACTTTCCTATATAATCAATCTAACAACTATATTATTATAAGACAAAACACTCTATGGAAGGGCGCCTGAGGGACTCATGGAGCAAGTCGAAAACACTTCATAAAATCATAGTAGAACCGACAGGATGCAAGATGGGTAAGGGACACTGAAAAAAAGATTCTACTACAAACCCTTTTCCCGGAATAGTTACTATGGTTACCTCAAAAGCAGCAAGGTAAGAACGATTTTAATTCAAGCTGTTAAGGGTAATTCTGGTAGATGGCACACCTCAGAAGTCTGGAGAGAAGTTGAAGAGATCTATATCTAGCGGAGTAATATAGAGCCAGCACTTCTTTACTCATGTTGGAAGTGTAAGGGAAACTTCCATCCAGGAGAGGCCCATGTGTTAAAATATATCTAGTAGGTAAATAGAACTAGCAATCCTAGATCTGAAGGGAAATAATTTCTCACAAGCTCTTTCTAAAACAGCCTTAAAATTTTTCTTAGAGCAGCGCTACAAAATATCTTTGTTGAATCGTTCCGAATTCACACCTCAATAACTCATTGCCAATATGGATCTTTCTATTCACCTATCGCGATCGTAAATCCCACGTAAGATATTCCGCACTAATCTAATAAATCAACACAACCTTCTGACTCATTGCACTAAATATAATTCTGACAAAATATGTTAATGTTTAATGTACCGAGCCATAAGGTACAGGGTGTTTCAAATCTACTCTTCTCGTATGAGTCGTACTTGAACTAATATACTGTAGAAAAAACCGAGTGGAAGTAGAAATTTTGCGAACAAAAATTAAAGGGAATTTAATGAGAGGTCGTTGAGATGGACTTTTGTTCAAATTTGTTTCTTTCTACAATAAATAATTATGTTATCCTGAACGCCGTGTATTGCATCTTCCGTCCGCCTTCCCAGCAGGAAAGTGTAACAAACGACTCAAGCCGCAAGTATAAATTATTTCTGCCACTACGAGAGTAAATATGTTTAAAATACATTGACGAATTGTTCTTATTTGCATGCTAGCGGCCGTGGCTATTTCTATTCAATGAACCATCAACACCTCTGTCTGTCTTTATGTTTCTATTAACATTCATACATCTTTTATGAGAACGTACAGGGTGTATCCAGTTTAGAATAATTTGCCAATTAATATGAGTCGTAAGCATAGCAATAGGTACCCATGTTTCTTCTCATAATCCAAGCTTTCAATTTTTGAATATTTCCTGTTTGATCTTTTGAAATTTTATCATCGTTTTTTGTTTTTGCTTCTTCTAAACTTTTTGGAATATCAATTATGCATTTTTTATTTTTAGATTTGTAAAATTCCAGATGAAAATTAAGTATCAAATTCGTTTTTCTGAGCAATTGCCTAACTTATGGCACAGATTGTGATTATTTTCAGCATTTTGTACATTGTAAGTTGTTAACATATAGATGCATAATATATTATTAACTGTTAAATTTCATTCATTCTCGTCCAATCATACAAGAACGAACAGAAAGCGACAAAACAGGTAAATCCAAACATACAGCCTAGCCACTGGCCAAATATTTTTTGGAGATTAGGGCTAGGAAGTAAAAATCCCGTAGAATCTGCGACATGGTCCTTCGAGCCGGATTTAAGTCCCTATGGTCCTTCAGTAGCGGATTTAATCTCAGACACTTTCTGTAGCTGGAAATTTTTAATTGCTTATTTTTTTATTTTAGACGTTATATACTAATCGATGGAATTTCTTTCATTAAGAGTATTCTATACCCATCAACTCCGTCAATTTTATACATAACCTCGAAATCTTCGCCCCTTACGTCTTCGCCCCCCCTAAAAAAATTGTTAGGCAGCATGAAATACATCTGTGTATTTGCGGTTGCATAGTTAGCAATTCTCGGATAAGAAATTAGATTTCTATTGACATGAACACAACTTTATGCGATCTAGCGGTATTAATTTGAACTGCCCGAAACGCGTAATGTTTGTTTGTTTATCTGCAGTTTGACATTTGAGCATTTGAATTTGAACGCGAACGAAACTAATATGAGTTACTTGTATAGAAACCTCGTTTCTATAAATTTTGCATACTAACTCAGTTTTTATTCGGGACAACAGCTTAAGGCTTATAAAAGTTTGCAAGCCTATAAACAGGGCCAGGGCTGTTCATAGTGTTTTAGCCAAATTGTGAAAATTGTGTTTAATATAGTAATACAAATAAAACAAATTGTAAATCTTAGTTGTTTATGTATTCTTAAAATAAAATAAATTAGGAAAAAAAATAATTAACTCAATGGTATTTGCGAGGGACACATATTTATAAATGTACTACACGCTACTACAATTTTGTCCAATGCAGTACATAACCATCTCTTTTTTTAGACAACATACTCATTGGTATTGTTTCATGAAAAATCTTATTTTTTTTAGAAGACCAATAATTCGTTCTACATGAATTCGTACAGTGGCAATATTATGGGTATTTTCCAAATCAGTGGGATGTAGTTGATTTTTTGCCTTTGTAAAGGCTGGTATATTTAAATTCGCACCTAATATTTGTAGAGAATCTTGATTTAAAAAACATCTGTCGGCTAAAACAATATCATCTGTTAAAATTAAATTTAAAAAACCACAGTTTTCTGTCAAAAATTTGTCACTAGTGTTTTAACAGAGCAGGTTTACCGAAAATTTACACAAGTAATAATAAAAAAATACATATAAAAGATCGCCAAAAATACCTGTTATAAAATGCCTAGAACAAACACGTCTATTCTTCACTTGGCTTTCAGAAAATGTACCTTGTTTCAAAGCTTAATCCAAGCATTTCTTCATTCACTACACAACGCATTTAAATGATCCCCTCCGTTTGTCAAAACAGCAGGAACCCGGAAAAATGATACATTATCTCTTTCAGAACGCATTGAGCATTTAATAACATTACAAAAATGTGTCATTTTTTTATTTATTTCTTCTGAATAAAGAACTTTAAAAAAATCTGATGTTTACATATGAAACTAATGTTGTGTTGTGTGTGCCTCCCAGAAAATATGGCCGACCGGTCACCTACGCCATCCTGGAATGGTCTATATTCAATTTAACACAACAATCCGATGTAAATAAATGCGATCAGAATAACTGTTGTCTTCCATTAACTTCCTCGAAACTCGAATTCGGGTTTCGCCATACAATAACCTTTTCTGATTGGCCAGAATTCTGTAAAACTCCGACAGAGCACGAGCGCAATGCGAGAGGTCCCGGGAACCGCTACACACAAGACAAACCGTTCAAAATATAAATCTTCTGGTAAAATTTTAATTTTTAATTGCTTTAAAAGAGGACCGTCGGGGGGCAGCACCTCCCGGTACCCTCTGAGATTTTGAAGCAATGTTCAATTTTAGAAAAACCACTTACTTTTTTCAAAAATGGTAAATACAAAAGTTGCTCAGTAGCAAATGAAGAACTTATATACGTATATGACTTTTTTTATATTTTTTTCATGTTATTTCTTTTATGTATATAAAAAAAGTGATAATCCGCCATTCTACGATGAATAATAAGCTCGGACACAAAAAAATATTTTTTTTTGTTGAGTATTAAGCCCGCAATTTTAACATTAGCATTTCCAATATGGCGGAGGGTATAGAACACCTTTAATATTTTTAAATTTAATTCCATACTTCCACTTTCTACAAGACATAATTAGTCTCTTTTATAAAAATCCTTGACCAGACTTTTTTATCCAAGCAGTTCTGGGATATCGTCGTATTGATGCAGGTAAACCAAAACGCTGGCGGCCCCTGTATATTATCATTAAGCAGATTTAAAACGCTTTTAATATACCCGGACATCTATTGGAATAAATGACTATATTTTACGAAATAACGTTTTCGTTTACCGATAACAGTAATTTTCCCTCATTTTTTCCAAAACCTAAAATCTCAATTTTATTTATTTAAACTCATGATACGATACCGTCAAGATCGTGATCCCTCTCGATAAAAACACCATGAAGAAGAAGAAGAAGAAATTACCAAGAGCAAAACTACAAGTAATTCAAAAGAAAAATTGAGCAAATCAAATAATATATATATTTAGCGAGATAACGCGCACTCGTGACAGAAGTTTAAATGTTTGTATATTTCGCCGCAAGACCTGTCCTGTATTTATATCTTTGGGGTCGTGAGAACGGCCGCTGAAGAACCGTATTCAATGCAATGCCAATGCAAACTTCCTATAGACATACTGCCAAATACCGCACGCCTTGTCTAGGAGATCCAGGTTCCGGTTTCTGCCGTTTTCTGGCGGGTACCTCGGTCACAAGCCACAACTAATTTAAATTTATAGGCATGTCGTCCTGCTAGGTTAATAAAAGATAAAACAAATCAGGGCCAATCATTTTTGAAACAAAACCAATTCTTGGCAGTACAAAAAAGTTTAATCTAAAAGTTGTAGATAATTACAAAATTATCAAAGGTAATGCCACGAGTCCTCCAAATTTTATCGATTAAATTTTTGGTTTTCACGAAAACGGCTTTATTTGGAAAAACCACGAAAACAAACTGATTTTATCTTAAATCAGTTTGTTTGAGTGGTTTTGCCTGAAATAAAGGAGACATTATGGAGACCAAAAATGTAATCTATAAAATTTGAGGGGACGTGTGGTATTTGGAAGGCGATTTTTTGAATCATTAATAGATTTTTATGTGTTTGGGTATTCAAAAACTGATGTTGTGTGTGTGAATAAACGAATAAACAGGTTAGTTTACAAATACATTTTGAAATTTGTATATTAACATAGATTTGCAATACATTTTAGTATAATAATAATTGATAATGCTAAATAAAAGTTGTTAAATGTTTATATTTGACATTTCAAAAAAGGTAAACACAGTTTAATCAAAAAACAATGACGAAGAAGCGAGTCCTCCAAATTTTATCGATTAAATTTTTGGTTTTTACGAAAACGGCTTTATTTGGAAAAACCACGAAAACAAACTGATTTTATCTCAAATCAGTTTGTTTGAGTGGTTTTGCCTGAAATAAAGGCGTTTGAGTATGGAAACCGAAAATTTGATCTATAAAATTTGACAGCACGAGTGGTATTTTGAAAGATTATTTTTTAAATCATTTTGTGTTAAAAACAGAGAAAGACACTTTACACTCAAAAGTTCGATATTTTCTTTTACATTTAAACGCCAAATATTACAAACGTAATATAAGTTGCCTATCTAGTAGTAGGCACTTAAGATTATTTATTAAGTGTGTAACGTTTAGACGTTTTGACATTATGTCAGTTTTAAACGAATTTATGGATGAAGCTGTGTTGTGTGTTACAATAAACGAATAAAAACAGGTTAGTTTACAAATATATTTTGAAATTTGGGTATTAACATAGATTTGCAATACATTTTAATATAATAATAATTGATAATGCTAAATAAAAATTATTAAATATTCACATTTGGCATTTCAAAAAAAGTAAACACAGTTTAATCAAAAAATAAAAACGAAGAAGCGGTTTTATCAAAGGTAATACCACGAGTCCTCCAAATTTTATCGATTAAATTTTTGGTTTTCACGAAAACGGCTTTATTTGGAAAAACCACGAAAACAAACTGATTGTTTGAGTGGTTTTGCCTGAAATAAAGGCGTTTGAGTATGGAAACCGAAAATTTGATCTATAAAATTTGACAGGACGAGTGGTATTTTGAAAGATTATTTTTTGAATCATTTTGTGTTAAAAATAGAGAAAGACACTTTACACTCAAAAGTTCGATATTTTCTTTTACATTTAAACGCCAAATATTACAAACGTAATATAAGTTGCCTATCTAGTAGTAGGCATTTAAGATTATTTATTAAGTGTAACGTTTAGACGTTTTGACATTATGTCAGTTTTAAACGAATTTATGGATGGAGCTGTGTTGTGTGATACAATAAACGAATAAAAACAGGTTAGTTTACGAATATATTTTGAAATTTGGATATTAACATAGATTTGCAATACATTGTAGTATAATAATAATTGATAAATGTTTACATTTGACATCTCAAAAAAGTTAAACACAGTTTAATCAAAAAACAAAAACGACGAAGCGGTTTTATCAGTATAAAACACAATGATTGGTTAGGATCCTGAGCTGTTATTGGCTGAAACCACAAAATACCACGAGTCCTCCAAATTTTATCGATTAAATTTTTGGTTTTCACGAAAACGGCTTTATTTGGAAAAACCACGAAAACAAACTGATTGATAAAATCACGAGTCCGCAGGACGAGTGATTTTATCTTAAATCAGTCGTATTTGAAAGGATTATTTTTTGAATCATTTTGTATTAAAAACAGAGAAGTCATTTATGCAAAAGACACTTTACACACAAATATTGAAAATTTTCTTTACCAATTTAAATTGAAACCTGAGCTGTTATAGTTTTACATACAGGGCCACCAAGGCGATTTTTTTACTGGCTACCCCGCGAAACGGCGCCGTAAATAAAAGCGAAGAAGAAGAATGAAATGAAGTCTTTCTTAATTTAATTAATTTTAAGTTTAGTGTTGAAGTGACGTATGTAAAAATGTTAAAGGCAGGCGATATGAAATAAACTAATAAAAACAGGTTAGTTTACAAATACATTTTGAAATTTGGTTATTAACATAGATTTGCAATACATTTTAGTATAATAAAAATTGTTAAATGTTTACATTTGACATTTCAAAAAAGGTAAACATAGTTTAATCAAAAAACAAAAACGACGAAGCTGTTTTATCAGTATAAAACACAATGATTGGTTAGGATCCTGAGCTCTTATTGGCTGAAACCACAAAAACTGACTGTTTTGACAGATGAAAAAAATAATCAGTATAAAACACAATTATTGGTTAGGATCCTGAGCTCTTATTGGCTGAAACCACAAAATCTGACTGTTTTGACAGATGAAAAAAATAATCAGTTATAATCTCCCTAGAGTTTGAATAATTTCCGAAAAAATTTACGGAGAATAATTCAAGCTCGCGGGAGATTCGGATGTTGCCATGTTAACTTGAAAAAATGCGCGTTTTTGAAAGGTCGATTTAAACACGTCGAGGCGTGCTTTAAATATGTAAAATATTTTGCTTTGAAAAAATTACAGCTCATTTAAAACACAAAAAAGAACGTTTTCACAAAGTTTCATAAAAAAAAAAATTTTTGCAGGAGATAAAAATTAAAAAACGAAGCGTTTTTCTCGATAATTTTGAGGTTATGTTAAAATACGGTTAATACAAAAGTTTTAGATGTTTTAATTATCTACAACTTTTATATTAAACTTTTTTCGATATAATGCATATCTCAGGCACAAATAATAAAAAAACAATTTACCCTAAATTTTTCGACGACCCACATTCTGCTACATGAATTCGGGTATTTAAAATCGGTTTGGTCCTGGTTTAAAAGTGACTGACAAATTACAAAATTAAAATATGACTAAAAATGTATATTCTTCAGTGTTTTTGGGGTTTTTGGAATCTTTGATACTCACTTCAAACCGAAACTAAAAACACTAAAGCCTTATTAAAGCCTTACGATGTTTTTACTTCATGAAAATGCGAAAACTGTGACAATCTGCTGTTAAGTAAACAAACACGAATCGCGAGATGTAAAGTAATTAGATAATTTCCCGCTCTAGACAGCCGGTATTCGACGAATCCAATAGAATATTCCCGCAATTGCGATACCGTTCAAAGAATTTACTTGGAACTATAAATATTAAAATGTTCCGTTATTGGACGGATGATTAATCGGCGGGGGAGTGCATGTGTAATATTTCATGAATGATCGAACTATAAGAGCAAGGACTTGAGTTTCTTCGATTCGTGACGTTTAGTCGGGCACGGATAGATCATACGTTTTGCAGTTAAAGTTACAGGGTGTTAAAGCTTAAAAAAATTTTTTAGAACGAATTTGTATGTATTTGTGTGGTATGAAATCAATTTAATCACTTCCCAAAGTCGTAACGTTTTGTATAAAAGCAAAACTCGTCGTACTAGTGCTCTATAAGAGAGAGGAAAAAATTAAAATCGTATCCCAAGAAGCCGATGGCAATGTATATGACCGTGTAGCAGTCTGTCACAACACGAAGCAACTTGTACGGTTCAAACGTTTTCATGTTTTATAATGCATAAGGATGCATCTGAAGAAGAACAACAAAATGAAGAACATATACTATAACAGGAAAGCCGTACTTCAGAGGAATTCAGAGAATCGAAATATTATCATACTAAAACACCAATAAAAATCGTTAAAAAAAGACAATGATCATATTGACGAAGATAAACAGCGGGAAAATGAGGAAATAACAGCAAATAAGGATGATGACGATGTAATAAATAAATTATTTAATTTTGTTAATTTTTTATTTAAATTAATTGGATTTTTTTTAATTCACCTATAAATGGTTTCAAATAACGACTTAGATCGTACTTAAATCATTGTAACCAAATTATTTACCTCAATAATAAATATTCTGGCCTGTTCAATTCTTAGACATGTCTTGTTCATTCTCTACGGTTTTTATTATATAAAAATACTATATTAAAAACGCAGACATGTTTTCATCGACTGTCCAGAAGGCTCGACACCTAGCATCCCCCGCGGAACTGCCCAGAGCTTTATTCTTATGCCTTCGTCATTTCCTAGGGCATCTTTTGCAAATGTCTCTGGAGGCCCAACCCACATCCACATCATCCACATGCACATCCACATCATCCAGGAAACTTCTTGTAGATCTTTCCTGAGACTTCTTGTATGTCCTCAACTTGATTTAGTAAATGACCTACAGGGCTTTTTTTCCAGAACGACCAGTGCACTTCTTGTATAGCTCTTCAGAAGCTTCTTCGACGTCTTCCATTCTCTTTTAGCAGATGCATAGCCCCCAGGACAGAATTCTCTAGAAGCTTCTTCTTCGCCTCCCAAACTCGTTTAGTAGTTCTGCAAGAACCCGATAGAGTTCAGTTTAGCAATAATATGAGACGTTAAAGATACATGAAAAATTTCTTTTCAAGCGAAAAATAAACTTGAGCTCGTAAAATAATTTGTAATACTTTAATCTTAAAAGTCATATATTTCGAATAAGGAAACGACGATATTGTATCTCTAGGCTTTAAGTTAGATGCCATTAAAAACGAATAAAACTATATCGAGATCACAGACAGTGTGTAGGATGTTTTCAATACCGCTTTGGCTCTTTAATAGTCCATATTTTTTACGACTAAGTTTGGCCGGTTTGTAGAACTTCCTTATGAAAGTAAATTTGCAATAATAACAATAAAAAATTTAAATCATAATTATAAATGTAAATTGTTTTGTTACTGACGTACCGACTCTGTTTAAAAGAGTTACTTTTGTGAGCGCTTATGTTCACAAGATATAAAATAAATCATAGGACAGCAGGTTCGAGGATACGATTTTAAGCCGAACATTAACGTATTTTGTTGCTTTACCGAAGTGCCATGAATGTCAGACGAAGGTTTGAGTTGTGACCAAAGATAATTGTGGTAGGACAAACCACTGCCAACTCTTAGATTATCTTAATATGCCTGCCTTTTAGCTTTACATGTAATGATTCGTAAAATAGTTGCAAGTCGAACGTCTGATACAGTGCCGTAACAATTTGTTTAGTATAGTCGAACCCACTGCTTTATGAGAATGAAAAAAGCTATAAAAACAGCAAATGATACCGGCAATAGAACAAATACTGATGCATCTGGATATATTTGAGTACATTAATTTCGAAAACACCGTACACTGTCCATATACATAAAAATAAAATAATATTTTGGCTATCAGGATCACTGTGCAAAGATTCAATAACCAACTTAACTGGAGAGACTAATCGTAAAGAGAGGTGTGGTAAAGGTTGTGTTAAAACTTTAGACCCTTCAATATCAAAATTAATTGGTAGCATTATTTATTACCAAGGAAATGAGTTTCCAACAGTGGATTGTATATATTTTATAGAAATTAAAATGTAAATTCATATTAAAGAGAGTTAACCAATATAGACATTTTACGCCATTTAGTTATTGAATCTTTGCACAGTGGTCCTAATAGCCAAAATATTATTTTATTTTTATGTATATGGACAGTGTACGGTTTTTTTTTCGCAAAGCAAAGCAAAACACTCTGTGGGAATGTTTTCTATAATTACAATCTGATCATGAAGATCAATAAGCAATTTTGTTCTAACCTAACTTAACTAGAATTCTTAAATACTAAGGCCGTACTCACTAGTGTACCTTGGGGTCTGATAATTTTAGTAACACTACCGGTAATATGTAACACAAATCCGCACAATACTCTGTTTGTAACTAGCACTGTCACTGAACTAGTTCAAAAGGTTTGGTCCTCTTGAGTCTTCTTACTAAATTGGTATTATCGAGGAGCTGGATGACCTCAACGTTCCCATGTTGGAGCAGCCGTTGTTCATGGCTGCTGGCAGATTTAGATATAGTCTTTGTCAACAGTTTCTACATCCAGGTCCCTATGAAGATCACTGTTGCGACAGTATCAGGGTGCAACGACCAAGCTCTTCACGTTTCTTTTTAATGTGGACTTTCCAGCGAAGTCTAGCGTCTAGTGTCATTCCAAGATATTTTGCTGTATTAGCATAGGGAATCTGAGCGTTATTTATTCTTATGGGAATGTGTTGGTTTCGTTTATTAGTAAAGTTAACACGAATAGATTTATTTTCATTTAACTTAATACGTCATTTTTTAGTCCAGCCAGAATGGCAGTATCATCAGCAAATGTTGCAATAGTATCGTGCTCAAGGTTAGCAATATCACTGGTTTACAGTAATTAGAGGACTGGACCTAGTAGACTACCTTGGGGTACCCCTTAATTTCTCTTAGATCAGAATATACATCTTCCTGTTTTATTCTGAAATATCTGTTTGATAAATAGGATTTTAAGAGTTCTGAATACTGACGTGGTAGTAACAAACTTAACTTGTGGTTAAGGCCCTCATGCCAAACTTTATCAAAAGCCAGTGCCACGTCTAGGAAGACGGTGGAACAGACTTTCTTTTCTTCTAAAGACTTTTCAATTACGTCTGTGATTCTATGCACCTGGTCGATCGTTGAGTGTTTTTCTCTAATACCAAATTGATGGGAGGGAATCCTTTTCTTCTATTGTAGGTTTTGATCTCTTAAGAAGCAATTTTTCGTAGAATTTCGAAATAACAGGCAACAAAGAGATGGGTCGATATGACGTTGCTTCTTGGAGAGGTTTACCTGGCTTAGGTATCATTATAACCTCTGCTACTTTCCATAGCTGAGGTACGTATCTTATCCTAAATGATGCATTGATAAGGTTGGTCAGTTTGACAACAGCTTTACGTGGGAGTTGTTTCAAGATTTCCCCGGTAATGAGATCAAATCCAGGGGCTTTTTTAGGATGTATATTTGTTTCGATTTCCACATAAACATCTTTTGGACAAGTAGGTCTAACGACTGAATCTTTCTGTTCTGGTTCATTCCAGTCTACCTACCAGTGTACGGTGTTTTCAAAATTAAAGTACTTAAATATGTCCAGATGCATCTATCAGTATTTGTACTATTGCCGGTATCCTTTGCTATTTTTATAGCTTTTCTTCATTCTCATAAAGAAATGGGTTCGGCTATACGTGATGTTGGAGTAGGTTCATGAAGTGGCGCTGGAGTCAATGAGTGAAAGAGGGAGATAGTAGACGTTGTTACTAAGCGAGAGATCGCTTAGAATGATTATGTAGCGTCATAATACGGTAAACTATTAAAACACAAGTAAACATTTTTATAAATAGTTAAATTCACTGGTTTACTTTATAAAATGTTTCGATTAAATATTTTCTTTGTTTCAGTCGTTCTTTGGAAGAACCTACAACAACATCAGCTCGATCTCAGAATGCAAAAACAACGGCCAATGCGTCATCAACAAAAAAAACCGCACAGCTTGCAAGGCCTGTCGATTAAGAAAATGCCTTCTTGTAGGCATGTCAAAGAGTGGATCGAGGTATGGCAGGCGATCCAACTGGTTCAAAATTCATTGTTTACTGCAGGAACAACAGCAGCAACAACAACAAGCAGGTAGGTTTTTATTTTTGTGCACGACACTGGATATTTTCTTCTATATCCATAATAATTATTAATATAAATTTTTTTGTGCAGGTTCCCACATGGCCGCTGCAGCGAACCTTCTGCGACCGCACCCCTACTTATCACCGCTCTTTCGAAATGCACCAATCACCACTCAGCACGTGACCCGAGACACCGGACGCTCCTCCGAATCAGATAGCGGAGCTTCGTCGGCGGATCCCGAAGATGATCTCCGTTCTAACAGTGCCTTAAGTTTTTTAAAATCCTCGGCATCGCCAAACAGCGATCGCGAATTTTACACCACCAAAAAACTCCCTTCGCCCTCTAGTGACTCGGAATTTTTCGCGCGAAAAAAAATCGCGAACGCCTTAATAAACGATGTGCCTTCACCTTCGCCTTCTTCGTTGCCTTCGGTGTCGCCTAGCGGAGTGGTGCCTAAGTGGCTTCCCCCGCTGCAGGGACTCGCGGATCCTGCGGCTTGGAGAGAGCTCTGGAGGGCAGCCGCACCGCCGCCCGTGGCGGCACCCGCGCCCGATCAGGACCAACCGATTGATTTGTCTGTGAAATCTCAGAGTGCCGTGTCGCCACTATCAAATAGATCTGATAGCGATCATGAACTGAATATAGATGTAGGTATAGATGAGCCTTTGAAATCTATGCCGTTAGATTTGACTTTGGATAGGCAGGTGGTAGCTGATGTTACTCATTAAGGTCGTGATTGTAGAAAGATTTTGTTGAATTTTAAATTTGTTTTTGGTAAGTTTATCAAGGATTTCTGTTAACCAGGGCGGGCTGAAAAAAATCAATTGTCGAGTTTCAAATTCGGGGTCTAAAATTTGACAACTATATATTAAAATTCTGACAGTAGTTTCTCAAATTTTTTTTAGTAGGTACAGATAAATTTTCAAAAAGAGGCCGAATGAAACATTTTTGATACATATAAAGGGTGTTGAAATGGTTTAAAAGGTTATAAATTTAAAAGTGTTGCTTTTCCGTTGTTTAAAATAAATTGACAAATTTACCAGAAAATACTGTTTTATTTTTTAACAACTTTTTGTACATTATTTTTAATCGCAATTTCAACAATCGATTTTAGAGAGTTTCAGCAGTTTGAATTTTAAAAATAATGAAGATTTTTTTATACAGGGTGTATCATAAGGAATGGTCAATATTTTAATCATAGGTTCAGGACCTCCAAATATTAATATTTTACTAAATAACTCTGGGTCAAATGTTATCTACTACTAAGATACAGGGTGTTGAAGATAAAATTTATTTTTTTGCAATAATTTCTATATTATTTAATATATTGGCTTCAAATTTGGTATGGTTATATTTTTATGTTAGTAAATCATAAACGTGTTTTCAATTTTGAGATAGATGAGGAGGGCGCGCCACCTACACTCTACTGGATGAAGAAAAGTATCAAATTTTTTTTATTCCTGGCCTTTTGTGAATTTTTTTCAGATATTTGCATTTAAAATATTCTAGCCACAGTATATACAGGGTGTCCCAAGATTTTTTTTGCAGGCTATAACTCAGGAACTAACGAATAGATTTTTTTGAAAATTGGGTAATCTTTTTGGAACCTACAGTAATTTCATCTGAGGTATACAGAGTATCTGTGACGTCATCACAAAAGCAGGGACGGCATCTCAATGAAAAAAATTAAGTGGAAAGGTGGAATCAAACTTAGCTCAAATGAAAGGGTTTTTTATTTCAAATTCAACGGTGTATCACAATGAGGGTACCAAAGTAATAATTTTACCAAATTTTCAATTTAATGTTTATTTGCAACAATAACCAGTGATATTTAAAATGCCGCAATTATCATGTCCAAATTTACTTCTGATTGGCCTATTTTTACTTTTAACTAGTTTTTTGTAAGCTGGAGAAAACAGTTGAATAATTGAAAAAAAATTGAAAAATTGAAAAAAAAAATTTCTAAATTTGGTAAAATTATTACTTTGGTACCCTCATTGTGATACACCGTTGAATTTGAAATAAAAACCCTTTCATTTGAGCTAAGTTTGATTCCCCCTTTCCATTTAATTTTTTTCATTGCGATAACGTCCCTGCTTCTGTGATGACGTCACAGATACTCTGTATACCTCAGATGAAATTACTGTAGGTCCCAAAAAGATTACCCAATTTTCAAAAAAATCTATTCGTTAGTTCCTGAGTTATAGCCTGTAAAAAAAATCTTGGGACACCCTGTATTTAATTTACTTTAACATATTTCGACATAGAAGGCTTTGAAACTAAAATGAAAATGTACAGCTGTCAAATAATTAATTGTTAGATGGCAGCAGCAAGTCCAGAAAAATTTATTTGTGCATAAACACAAATCATATCTCTCATTTCTGAATTAGAGAAATGGTTGTGTCGTGGCATTTTCATTACCTACTTAGATAAAATTTAGTGAACAATTAATTATTTGACAGCTGTACATTTTCATTTTAGTTTTAAAGCCTACTATGTTGAAATTTAAAGTAAATTAAATGGATACTGTGGCTGGAATATTTTAAATGCAATGCATATCTCGAAATGAGCTGAATTTATGCTATTAAAACAAATATACCTTTTTTGTTCAAATTTACAGGGTATATCATAAAATCCATAAAGGCCAGGAATAAAAAAAAGATACTTATCTTCATCCATTAGAGTGTAGGTGGGGCCCTCTTTATCTAATCTCAAAATTGATAACACGCTTATGATTTACTAACTTAAAAAGAAAGCCATACCAAATTTCAAGTGAATATATTAAATATATTAAAGAAATTATTGCAAAAAAACGAAAAATAAATTTTATCTTCAACACCCTGTATCTTAGTAGTAGATAACATTTGACCCAGAGTTATTTAGTAAAATATTAATATTTCGAGGTCCTGAACCTATGATTAAAATATTATGATACATCCTGTATAAATGTTCATTTTTGTTCAATTATTAGAGACCTTTTGGTGTTGTGAGTTTTTTTAGAGTTCAAACTGTATAATGTAATAAATCTGCGTATTTGTGTTATCAAAAATAATTGTATATCCTTTAAAATATTTCTATTCGAAATCTGTATACATTTTATATATCCGGTGGTTTTTCAAAAAAATTTGTATATTCAAATCAATAATTGACTTTTTTCTTGATTTTTACATTTTGAGTTTTTAAGAAAACAACAAAATATTTAAATTTTTTTGAATTTTTTTTGTGGATACATTTCACAGAATTTGTGCCTTTTGTTGCATTTTTTTGGGGATAAAAGTGGATAATATATAAATATATTTTGTGATAAATCAACCCTCCAAGACAGGTATGCTTATTGGCGGTATCATAAATACAGGGCGAGTCAGAATAAGAAATAAATAAAAAATGTTCAGGAGGTTGACACATATTCTGATAAGTTGCATTATGCGATTATTGCACATAGGAAATTATCTCTCTACTAAGGACATACCTTTAGTTTTTCTCAATTATCTCAGAAACGTTCACTTTATGAATTTTAGGTTGAGTATCGATGAGCCGAACTGATGTCAAACGCTCATTTGTCCATTCACTTGTCCCAAGAAAATATGAAGGACCATATGACCACATATCATCGTAACTACGCTACTGGTTTACGAAAATAAAAATTATAACTTCAAATTAGCACATTGATAAACCTTAATTAGTGTACCAAGTTTCAAATTTTTTCCTTCAGGATTTTTGGAGAAACTTTCGACACCCTGTATCTCAGAGGGGATGGATTTTAGGACATACCTTGATACCAACTTTTCACAATAAAATGAGGTGAGGAATGTGTAGTCGGAGTTTGTCGGTCTTATTCTGACTCATCCTGTATATCCACCAAAATTTTACATTAAGCGAACCACCCTGTATATGGTATACAATATTTGTTTGATGATAACACATCTACGTTGAACTTGTAAAATATCAATTTAATTTATAAGTTGTACAGTTAAAATGTGACCAGGCCAGTGTGTATATATATTTTATATAATTGTAAAAAAGATCTTATATTATTTATATTTTTATATATATTATTGCTTTGTTAAGTTTGAATAATTGAAATCAACGGATATGGAAATACTGAATATATTTTTATATTTGACTTTTTTATACCCGTTTAGTAGTTAATATATATTTAAATTTTATCCGAAAAAAGTCACCCACGCAAGTTATTCTTGTTAAAGTTGAATATAAATCTTTTTTTTGACGTAAACCGACGTCCTTCCTTTAACCGGTTTTTTAGAAGCAGTCAAACTGCAGTTTTTCATCTTATTTTGAGAGAGGACAAAGTAGAAATTTTTTGGACTTGCGAGGGAGATCATAATTGTGATATAAATCCGCCCATAAAATTTAAGGCCAGTATTTAGGTAAAAATATTAAATAAAATGATGTCGCAAATCAAAGAATATTTTTAAATGCTAGATATAATGAGTGAAAAAAACTAAAAACGCATTAAATGCTTCAATTAGGGCATTTAATTGCCATATCAAATTGCGTTTAGTTAGCATTTAATTAACCTTTAATTGCCCGAATGTCATATTATCGAAATTTTACTGAAGAAAACAAAAGCGCATTAAATCCTTCAATTAGGGCATTTAATTGCCATATCAAATTGCAATTAATTTGCATTTAATTAACATTAAAATGCTCTAATTTCATATTATCAGAATTTTAATGAAGAAAACAAAACGCGCATTAAATCCTTTAATTGGGGCTTTTAATTGCCATGTCAAATTGCAATTAATTTGCATTTAATTAACATTAAATTGCTCTAATTTCATATTATCAAAATTTTAATGAAGAAAACAAAAAGCGCATTAAATCCTTCAATTGGAGCATTTAATTGACATATCAAATTGCATTTAATTAGTATTTAATTAACATTACATTAGGGCATTTAATTGTCATATCAAATTGCTTCATACATTTATCACAATTTTATTGATATTACTCAATAATAAAGGAATTTTTCATTTGTTGTTAACTTTCTCAGACATACTAACCACACCGTCGATCATTATTAACAAAAATTGGTATGGAATTGTTACCTTTTCGTTCCTTTTAAGCTTTTTCAATGAATTTAAAATTGTCACTTACGGGGGTGTATAAAAAAATATTAAAAATTAAAATTTTCTTAAAGTCGGAATATCTTGTTCGAAATCGGCACGTTGACGTAAAATGTCATTAGAAACAAGTTTTTTTAATAACTTTTTTCCATATTTCAAAAATAAAGGTACTTTACTCTTGAGCAAAATTCATATTTTTTGACAAACCTCGTATACGACTGCAAAAATTTGATATCTGATAGTTGAATTTTAAGTTTTGGACCATTCACAACTTTTTATGAAGAATAATTTTTTTCACAAAACCAATAATAAAAAAAGTTTTCCATATGGTTTCAACTTAAGTAGACACACTGTATATATAGTGAAGTTGAGGAAATCTTAGATCAATACTTGCGGGTAATATCAACAATCAGATTTATAATGGACGTTTCGACTTTTATTGTAGGTCATTCTCAAAAAGATTTTTTTTAAAAATATTTGTTATTTAATTTAATTTTGATGATTTGTGACATTTAGTTGATTTGTAATGATCGGTTTGTTCAATGATCGAAATTGTACTATTATAGTAAACGTACCTGAACTCAAAAATTTCTCGAATAAAAATCTACAATGGTCTAGAAAAAAAATAAAGAAAAAGAAATGAAAATATCAAATTAAAAAAAGGTTTCTGATTTGTAGTAAGAATAAAATATTTTTAAATCCAATTAACGGGTTTTATGGTGGAAGCTGGTACATACCACGGTCATAAGCGCCCGTAGAACTTTTTTCAATGGGGTAAGATATATATTTTTAAAACATTTTTCTACTAGAAATTTTCATTCAGGTATTTTTCTGTAATATGCTTAAAAAAGATGTATTTTAAAACTTTTATGTATCTTTTTGGTGAAATATATTTATAATCCATGTTTGGCGATATAATTAAAAGTTATTTTAATCGTAAATTTTGGTGAAAAACTCAAATAATTTACCAAAATTTCCGGTACTTAATAAATAAACAAAAATTTAATGTTCATTTATATATTTGTTTTTATTGTGCTAGAATTGTTTTAAAAAATTTTAAATTATGTTTTTTTTTGTTTTGAAAAATTACAAATTGTTGACTTGAATAAACTGTATATGGCCAATAAAGACGTGCCTTTAATGTTATATACTTTTATATTTCGCTTTAAATAAAAAATGTTGTGTTTTGAAATTGTGTTTTATTTATTAACGCCAATATCAGATCTCCACATAAAAAGTTTAAAATAAGTATCTCTCAAAGCTGAAATATATATTTTCAAAATTTTAAAAAATGGTTAACCACAATTTTATTAATAAAAATAATAGATTGGGCAAAAAATGAACTTAAAACATAATTTATTAATAAAAATGCCTGAAGACGCTATTTAAAGAACCGAAACAGGTTTTTAAGATATTTTTTGTACAGGGTGGCCAAATAAGAATGCCAAGTACTGTATCTGGAAAACTATCCATCGTAGAGGCTTGCGGAAAAAAAAGTTATTACTAAAATGGCCAAGAGAAAAACCTGGAAAATATTTTAAGGTTCTGGAATGGCCGCTAGAGAGCGTAACTGCAATCTTGAATCTAAAAAAGTGATGTTTCTGTTAATTCCCCTATAGGCCTCGTGCATACTACTAAGAGGGGGTAACACTGTGGAACACCAGCGAAACAGGTGGCGTATTTTGAAAACTTTTAGAGGTCGCTCTCCATTAACTTAAGATAAGGTTTTACGTGAAATTTGTAATTAAACGGATTTAGAATAACGGTTGACTGTTAAAATATCTATATCAAATAGTAAATTTAATATTGTTCTATTCACATATTTTTTTTTAATAATATTACGTGAATATTATATTATTTCTCTAAAAATACAACTTAAATGAGGTTATGTTATTAAAAAATAAAAATTACGAAAATATTATGATGTAAACTTACTATTTTTATACATGAATATTATGGCAAATCACTTCATTCAACTTTTAACAAAGTTATTTTAACGATTTATTTATTATTTTTTGAAAAAATTTCATTTTGCAGTTCGCAGCTCGCCTAAAATATAAAAAAAGGCCTCAAAAAATGCGATGCGCGCGCATCTGCACGAGGCCTATATTAACCTAACAAAAAAATACCTGATCTTTAAAGTCGAGGATAATCTGAAACTTTTTTGTTCGACAATTTTTGCTTTATCTCTAAAAATAAAGTGGTGGGGGGTATTCAAAGGTTTTAGTAAAAAACACCCTGTATATTCGAAACGGCTGAGCCGATTTTAACAAAATTGGGCTAATTGAAAAAAGAATCGAAGAAAATATTTTGTAAATTTTAAGAAATTAAAAGTCTCTTAAAGTGTGTAATTTTTTTTTAATTTAATAATTAGCTAAGCGCTTTCGACCGTAAAGGTCATCCTCAGAGCCGCAACCTAAAATGGAGTTTTTATATAAAATACAAGACAATATTTGAGATACCTCAAAAAGGGGTTCCAATATATTGAAAAACATGACTATGTGTAAAATAAAAGTCATAGTCATAGTCATGTTTTTCAATATATTGGAACCCCTTTTTGAGGTATCTCAAATTTTGACGTAAGTTTTTATAAGTTAGTTATTGCCTTGTACTTTATATAAATATATGTAAACCTCATTTTAGGTTGCGGTCGAAAGTGCTTAGCTAATTATTAAATTAAAAAAATTTTTACACACGTTAAAGAGATTTTTAATTTCTTAAAATTTACAAAATATTTTCTTCGATTCTACATTTAAGTGTGTACAAGTCATGCAGTCTTTTCTAAAAATAATTGAAAAGAGCCATTTTTGGCCTACAAATGTTATATTTGAAGTTTTGTTAGTTTCACACGTCGCCACTAGAGGGCTTTTTTCGACATATCGACAGAAATGGTTAATTTTCTCAAAAAAAAAATTAAATACATTGGTATGCTTTCTTTTTCATGAAAAAGTAGCTAAATGATGCCTAAACAAGCTCGCGAAAACTGCATCTCGATATCTTGTTTCTATCCTCACATTTAGGCCAAAGAAAATTTTATACGGAAATAACTTAAATTTTTATTTTTTAAACTAATTAATTCCCTTTATTACGTAAGTTGTGGCCCTAAAAAGGACCGATTTAAAAAAGAATGTTCTAAATGCTGACCATCACGCACTATGCATTGCTGAAGCCTCTCATGGGTAGACAAAACTGAAGCTTCAATGTCGGCTCTCGGTGTGTTACTTAATGCATTACGAATCCAGTTTTTCATATCTCTCTGGTCGCAGGTTGAGTCTGAAAATCAAGACAAGTTAAGTCTGGTGATCGCGCAGGCCATGGAAACAGGCTTCCTCTTCCAATCCACCGCTGTTGTAATACTACATTATTATGCCCTAGGGCCATAACGCCCGCTCATTGTACGAGAAGGGTCTGGATTTCTCCGGCAATAAATTTTTGGTTGCTTTGGCTGCATTTTCTTTGATATTTTTTGGTAAATCGGTATTTATTTCCATTATTTTTAGACGTATATAACGCAAAGCAGCAATGACATTCTACTACTGTGAGAAAAAAAAATGGAAAGAAAATGCTAGGACCAATAAACCGATTTAAAAATCGGATTTTCAGTAAAATAAAATAAATGAAATCTTACCTCCGGGTGTTAGGATCTATATAACGTAGGTACTTGGTGCATAAATAACTATTATTTTCTCGGGACCCAAACAGTCGTCGTAAAGGGAGAGTCCAAGTTTAACGTATGCGGACCTGATTGGAGAAAAGACAAATATTCTACTAGCGGAACTGAAAATATTCTTCTTTAGTAGATAATTTAAAGAGGGAAGTATTTATTTATATTTAGATATAGGTTAGTATACCTAGAAACCATTGTTTAATAAGCAAAGGTGGTTTTTAACCACAAAAAAAAATGTGTCTATGTTTAATGAAACTTCAACAAAATCGTTTTCTATCTAAACAAAAAAACCGTCTTTACTTGGAAAAAAGCATCAAAGGTGTTAAGTCCGACAAACGCGGCAGCAAAAAGAAAAAGTATGTACTATCAGAGTTCATTACCTATACAGAAAAGTATATACGATATCGGCAGCTTTTTCAACTGGTTTGCGATATTCTTAGCAAATGTTCCATTCTAAATACTTTATTAATAGAGGTAATATCATTTTATCTATGCCATATATTCGCTAAAAGTCTCCATTCAGCCATTTCTTTCGACGACAGTACGTCACGCGTACGAACAATTCTTAAAACCATGGGCGTACATAAATTTTTTTTATAATAAATATAATAATAATATTGACACTAATCAGTAAGTCGCCCTGGAGCGTAACGGTAAATAATAATAGGAGTCTCCACCTTGCACAAGATTTGTTTCTGTAAAAAAAATGCTATTTTAGAATTTGACGTAATTTTCGAGGTATAATCCAAATGGCATTTTCAGAATTTTGTCCCCACTGTTAGGTACCTCCATTTCTCAATATTTTTTTGTAAATTTCGATAAATCCAATCGTTTTTAATCCAAACTTATGTGGCTTTTATTATAGGATTTTTCTTTTTATTGTAAAGTTAAATCCACGATTTGGCAATACATGGCAAAGACTTTGCAATACACTTTAAAGTTTCTAGTGTCGTGGCCGCCACGTTCCGTCCACGAAAAATGCTACTTGGGAACAATAAACATTTTTAATATTTAGAGGAAACATACTTTAAAATATATTTATACACATTCGGACAAAAAATAATTGTGGTATTACGATTTATCGAGAGCATCTATCTATCTATCTATCTGTGATGGGGGTGTCGATACACTGCGACCTATAAGATCTATTGTGCCCCCTACCAGTCGTTAAGGATGTCTCAACGATTAGAGCAGTTCCTCCAGTCCTATTGCTTTCAGTTCAGGATGTCGGTAGGCTTCAGGTTAGGTAGATCTTCCTCTTCTATTTGATATTCTCCAAGGTATCGTACCCTTGGATTTGGCAGGGTAATGCATTCTGAGAGAATGTGGATAGAGGTTTCCTCCTCTTCCTCACGGAATCTGCATTCTTTTTTGTCTACTAATCCAAGTTTCTTTAAGTGGCCTCTCAGACGGCAGTTAGGATACCCGTTAGTGTCTTGTCCCATTTTAGTCTCTGCTATTCTGGTAGACAGTAGTCGCGACATCCATCTGGTTGTCGTGTTGTCTACCCCTTTTTCTTTTAGTGCTCTTTTGACAGCTTCGTGTGGTGTGTTCAATGTCTAGAAAGGAACACACTACAGATTCTTTGTTCTGTAGTGCATCCTGGATTTCATCTGTCAATTGCACCAATGCGGTCTTCGTAGATTTGCCCGTTTGGTACGCATGCTGATGGGGGTGCAGAGGCACCCGTTCCAGGATTTCTGTTCTGATATAGTTATTAGTTGCTTTCTTTCGAGAGCATAAAGGAAAGCTTTTGTCCGAATGTGTATAACACACAATACATTGTAGTAGAAAAATGTGTATTTATTCTTTCCATAATCAAAATTTACTACTGGATTGAAACCCCTTAAGCATCCCACTCGCGCATCAATGGTTAGCGCGTAAAAGAAGTATTCCGCAAAGTGCAAGATCGTACCGCGAGAACCGCTTGATATCTATGTACTATTCTATTAGAGACTATCACACGGACAAGGCTACTACCTCGTCTAGAATCTATCGTAACAGCTTCTCTCGTATACGTTTCCTATAAAAACCAATCATGAATAATAACGTTGTGAGTTTTTTTTCTTTCTCCGATTAAACTTTTTTTACCCGTTAAGTGATTCCCTGCACGTGTTTAAAGTTCATGTTGGGACTTCTTACTAGAGAAGGAGCAAGAAGTGTGCCAGGCTAGTAGATATTTTCATTTAAAATGAGCTGGATTCTACCGTAAGATGTAATCAAAGCTGAATCTGGTAAAGGCAAGGAAATATTTAAGTATTACAAATTCAAAAACGGTATATGAACCAGCCATTGTAGATTTTAAACTTCAAATTTGACCTTTCGCTAATTGAAAATGATTCAAGATATTAAAATTAAGTCTACAGTTCAATTTCTCTTTATTTCTCTTAATTAAAACCACTTATTTTTCTTAAAAAAGTTTTAATTTGACGTTTTCTCTATCGGAAGCCTTTTTCAAATTTTTGAAAAGAGGATGTCGTGGCCCCGAAATATCAAACATTGGACAGGTCAGGAATAGGAACCACAGGAGAATTAATTCACACCACCAGAGATAGAGAAAAATGGCCAGAAATGATCGCAACCATCCATTAATGGATAGCAGCGGAAGAAGAAGATTGGATCTGTATTATTCATTATTGATAAATTGATAAAGAAGGTTGTCAATAAATTATCTAACAATTTCTGAAGTGTTTGTTGTCTTTTTTATCTAGGAGTATCAATAATCTACAATTGTTCATAATTTTTTTAGTGCAGTAAAAATAAATTATGACCTGGGCAAAATTGCAACACAAATGATTCTTTTTGCATCGTACTGTGTCAAGTGTCTTTTTTAACATATTTAAAATACCCCTTAAACCCGGCCCAGGAAATCAGTCAAAATCCAAGATGGCGGCTAAAGTTTGTATTTTTCATTACAAAATGTATAACTGAGTATAACTTTGTATTTATAATGCATAGCTTGGCAAAAATGTTTAAAATGCAAAGATAAAAATATAAAAAATAACCACTGGCTTTACTTTTTAAAATTGGATGGGTCCTTAGTGCATCTCCTGCCATGGCGTAATGATAGTACATTCAGGGATATGGCAAGATATGCGTCGTTTGTGACAGCTAATTATAGGCAAGCAACTGTAGTTTTTGATGGGTATATATTAAAATACACAATAAAAGACATGACCTATAATCGCCGAACAAATAGAATTTTCCCCAGCCAGATATGACATTCACAGGAAGTGAGGAAATGTTTCTTACTAATAAGGGAAACAAGAAGAAAATAATTACTCGAATCGCTGAAGAAATACGACAACATGGATGTTCAGTATTTCATGCAGTTGATGCTGATGTTGACATTGTTAAAACTGCAGTGGAATCTTCAAAAATTAAAAATACAACAGTGATAGGAGAAGCCACTGACCAATTGGTATTGCTCATTTATTGGTGTAATCAAGAATACCACAAGCTGTTTTTCATAAGTGATAAAAAACCTTCCAAGTAGAATAACATTTATGATACCAATGCCATTAAATATTCGCTCGGAAATAACTTAGCGAACAGTCTATTCTTTGTATATTCGTATACAGGATGTGACAGCACCTCCAGAATATTCCATATTGGAAAGCAATCAGTTTTGAAACGTGTTGATGAAGATCAGTACTTTCGTGAACTTGCACTATCGTTCAGCTCACCAAACCTTAATCCCAGTCAGGTTGAAGAACTTGGAAAGAAGGTAATGGTATGTATTTTTGGTGGAAATCCAGATGATACACTAATTACACTTAGGTATAGAACTATTATTGATAAAGTATCGAAGGAAAAATGTTTTGTTCAGCCACAGAACCTTCCCCCAACGGAATCAGCTGTCAAGTACCATAGCCTCCGTGCATATTTGCAAATTTGTATATGGAAACAAATGCAAGAAGGCTTGATGAACTGTAACTGCAAAACCGGCTGTGGTGCCATGAAATGTAGTTGCCGAAAAAAATGGTTTGGAATGTACCAGTTCATGTGGTCAGTATCAAGAAACAAATTTTGAATATAGTCCGCAGCGAATATAAGATGAAGAAATGGAAAGTACAGATGAAGATTATGATGAATTGTGAAAAAAAAAACCAAATCATTCTAATTTTTGTTCAATAATGGAAAATAACCCATACTTTGAAATAATGGTTTTTTGTTCTTGTAAGTCTAATGTGTAATAAAGTTTTTTCTAATAAATAATAGGCAACTTGAGTGAAATAACCTAACCTAACCTAACATAACCTAACCTAACCTTAGAAGGAATGGTCAAAGGTAGACTGGTGAAGGAACTGGACGAGAGAGGGGGAATGTCGGAAGACCAATACGGATTTAGTGCAGGGAGATCGACGGTTCAGGCGGCGGAGGATATTCAGAAAAAGAAACTAGAATGCGGGAAAAGGTGGTTGGCACTCGTTACCATAGATATCAGAAACGCCTTTAACACTGCGTCCTGGAATAATATCGTGGAAGCGCTGGGAAAAAAGAGGGTACCCGCATACCTGGTAAACTTGATGAAGGACTATCTGTATAACAGGAGTATAATAATCGAAGGCAATCAGATAATGCAAGTGACTGCTGGGGTCCCACAGGTCTCCGTTCTCGGACCAGTTCTGTGGAACGTCCTCTATGACGGGATATTGAGACTGAACCTCGCAGAAGGGACGAGGACACTTGCCTTCGCAGACGACCTGGCTTTGCTGGTGGAAGCAAACGAGGTAGCGGACCTCGAGCACAGAGTATACACGTCGCTGAACATAGTCGATAGCTGGCTAAGGCAGTACAGTCTCGAGATCGCCCCGGAGAAGACCGAGTCCGTAATCCTTAAAGGACACTACTGGCAGAGCAAGAGAGACGAGGTAACGTTCGAAATCAGGAGGACCCGCTTTAAGCCCCAGAAATCTATCCTTTACCTAGGTATCGCATTTGACGGAAGGGACACCTTTTCACAACATGTTAGACATGCATGCAAAAAAGCAGAGGGAAGAGCCGAGACACTAAACAGGCTAATGCCAAACATAGGGGGTCCCCGGACAAGGAAGAGGGAGGTAATGTGCGGGGTGGCCCACTCGATACTATTGTACAGAGCACCAATTTGGGCAGGAGCCCTAAAAACGATAAGGAACAAGAAGGCGATGGAATCCGTGCAGAGGAAATGCCTGTTGAGGGTGGCGCGCCTACAGAACCGCGTCCCTGAAGGCACTGCAAGTGATCACCGGAATAGTCCGGTGCACCAAAGGAACGTCGGACAGGACCATACGCGGAGGAAGGAAGAGCGGGACAGGGCCCTGAGAGCATGGCAGGCAGAGTGGGTGGACCACGTAGAGACGGCTCAGTGGACCAAGAGGTTAATTCCTGAGATTAGGGAGTGGGTAGAGTGTGGGCACAGTGAACTCGATTACTACCTTACCCAGGTGCTGACAGGACATGGATCCTTCAAGGAATACACCCTACGAATCGGAAAAGAGCATAACAGCAATTGTGAGTACTGCGGGGAGGCAGACACGCCAGGTCACACAATGTTCTCCTGTCCGAGATGGGACCAAATAAGAAATAGGGCATACGTGGAGCTAGGGCGGAACTTATGCGAAGCTAACATGACAAACTCAATGCTCGAGAGCAAGGCTAAATGGAAGTTAGTACAAAAAATGGTTAAAACTATCATGAGCACTAAAGAAACGGAATCAGACAGAGGTAGGTATAGATGGAGGCCGAGGTATGCCGGAAAACGGCGGTTCCAGCGACTGGAAGAAGAACGGATGGGTTTTAGTGGGAGTAGCGCCCCACAATACCTGCCCAATAGCTAAAAGGGCAGGTGCCATGCGGTTTCCCCTCCACACAAAAAAAAATCTAACCTAACCTTACCTATTTACAAAATTAATTGACTGATTTCCTGGGCCGGGATTAATGGGGATTTTGAATATGTCAAAATAGACACTTTTCACAATATAATGCAAAAAGAATCATTTGTCTTGCAATTTTGCCCAGGTCAATGGAATTTTTACACCATAATGACTGCACTACTCCGTCCAAATCATTACTTTTTGTTTTCCCTATATTCCATATAATGTTTGTACATGATTATAGATCATTAAGTCATGCAGAGTTTTTTGTCAAGAATAATTTTTTTTGTGAAATGTAAGATAAACTTTTTCTCCATTTGTATGAAACTTTTTGGGACACACTGTAAAACTGGTACTTAAATTTGACTAAATATCAACATTAATTCACCATTTCTCTATTTATATGCCCAATAATCACAACACTTTCTTTAATAATTTTTTTTAAATCCAACGACAATCATAACGATACTTTTTCCAAATCTCCGAATGCATAATTTCCCAATAAAGTTCGGTAAGTTACAGCCAAATATCAAGTCGTTCCACATTCTGCCATCCTACGCACCATAAAAAAATCCATGTTAATTCACGAATAATTTCTTCCTGGTCGGTATATTAGACCCCCTGCCGAAAATTTAACATGGCTGCCATCTAAATCATCTCATAATGATACGCGTAAGTCACTCCAAACTAAACATGACGCTGTTCCTACTTCAACGAATTTTGATTCTAAATGGTTATGTAGATTTAATTAACGTTTTTTAAATCGTCGAAAAGTGGCCAAAAATATTTACAGCATGATTCGTTCACGCTAATTATATCAAATTGGATTAGTCTTGATCTTATACAAAAAAGTTTTTTTTGGGTCAATATACCTAAATATACATAATTTTAAAATAAATTCCCAAAAAAGGAAATAAAACTATGATATTTCGACTAATAATGTAAAAATAAGAAATTGTCGGAAGAAAAATTTAGTCCACAACAAATTTTGTATAATACAAATAGTAAAAAGAAATTAGGCCACAAAAAATTTTGTTGAAAAACAATTTGTTCAAAGGTAATACCCCGAGGCCTCCAAATTTTTTCTATAAAATTTAAGAGGACGAGTGGTATTTGGAAAGGTTATTTTTTGAATAATTTTGTATTAAAAAAAGAAAATATAGTCATTTATGCAAAAGACACTTTACACACAAATGTTCAATATAATCTTTATCAATTTCACACAAATCTATTCGACTCCATTTTTTAAATTTAAACGTCAACTATAGACCCATCTCATATCTTTTCGTTGAAGAGCTCATGCGCGAACTTCAAAGTTACCAGATTTTCTCTATGTAGGCTAATATGAAAAATTAAGAATTTGACATACTTCAAAATTGTTAGCATTTGTTAGTTAGGTTATTTTAAAGTGATTTGTGTTTAATTAAAAGAAAATAATTGTTAATGCAACATGCCCTTTCTAGGCCCACAATTTTTAATATAATAGGATTAATGCAAAAAAATCCTCACCAATTCTGCGTAACATATAAATTTAAAGTATTTCATCTAAAAACAATAAAATTAATCGAAATTCATTTCTATTTAGTGTATATGTTTTTAATATAGGGTTCAATTTTAGTTTAAAAAAACTGTAAATGCAAAGGGCTCTTCTCAGGGCCACAATTTATTTTTAAAAATAAAAGAAATGTGCATTGATTAGACACATATGTTTTGTTTTTGTTGATGTGAAAAATATATTTAAAAAGCAATTTTTGTGGTTTATTTTATAGATAAAAACACAAATATAGTTTATTTCTTTAATTCACACATGAAATTTGTAAGCAAGGCACATACTGTAAAAATTTGATTGATAGAACCTAACAAATTAATGTGAATTTTATTTGATAAAATTTTAAAAGTTTTTATTCTTCGGATAGCTCTCTCTACATGAATCCTTTCTCTTGAACAACTCCAACTTGTCCCTTTTTAGACCTAAAAAAGAATTCAAGTGCCACCAAAAATACTTTCTAACAAAACAGCCCAGTATAATATGAAATTTTTTTGTTGTTTCCCTTGAATTTTTGTCTAGAAATATTTAGAATTGTTTAGTATCACATAACCTTTTTGGTGACGTCGATTTTTGATATCTTGTCGACGTCATTTCTTGGTCACTTATAAACGTAGATTCTTGGTCACTTGTCGACGTCGATTCGAAGTGATAAATTGACGTAGAATCGACCTTCATTTGACGTCGGGTATTTGGTCGTTTCGACGTAACAGATGACGTCTGTATCACGTGAAAATGACGTATTGTTACTGGCCGGGCTGTTGAAGCGATGCGTTTGGATTGCACAATAACTCTTGTTACGTGTTACGTGTACGTTTTCTTTTCTTGTATTTGTAATTTGTGCATCCATATTCATATTTTGTGTTTTCATTTTCATTTATTACAATATCAACATCAACAATAACAAAACAACAAGCACGTACCAGAACGGCCAACCCAATAAAAATAATTGGGGTAAAATCAGACAAGGATAGGTAGAAAAGTTACTAGATTCAAACCACCGGCCCCTTTTTCGCGCACGAGCTCTAGCTAAGATGCGAGATATGAAATGGGTCTATTGAGATTTAAATACAGGGCCCACTTGATGTAATTGATTGTATACCAACGTAGTACAAGTTGCCTATCTAGTTTAGAGTTTGACATTATTTGTCAATTTGAAATGGATTTATAGAGATTTCTGTGTTTATAATTTGGGTATTAACATAGATTTGCAATACAATTTTATATAATAATAATTGATAATACTACATAAAAGTTGTTAAATGTTTATATTTGACAAAAAAAATAAACAAAGTTTTATCGAAAAAACAAAACCGATTTATCAAAGGTAATACCACGAGTCCTCCAAATTTTATCGATAAAATTTTTGGTTTTCACGAAAACGGCTTCATTTGGAAAAACCACGAAAACAAAATGATTTGTTTGTTTGAGTGGTTTTGCCTGAAATAAAGGCGTTTGAGTATGGAGACCAAAAATTTTAGAGGACGAGTTGTATTTGGAAAGTTATTTTTGAATCATTTTGTATTAAAAACAGAGAATATAGTCATTTATGCAAAAGACACTTTATACAATGAAACATCAAAAAATATTGAGCTGTTATAGTATTAAATACAGGGCCACCAAGGCATACGTGATTGCGTTTGGCTTAATTCGGATATAGAGTTTGACATTTGTCAGTTTTAAAGAGATTTATGGATTTTTAAGTATTTGGGTATTCAAAAACTGATGTTGTGTGTGTGTGAATAAACGAATAAACAGGTTAGTTTATAAATAAATTTTGAAATTTTGGTATTAACATAGATTTGCAATACATTTTAGTATAATAATAATTGATAATGCTAAATAAAAGTTGTTAAATGGTTACATTTGACATTTCAAAAAAGGTAAACACAGTTTAATCAAAAAACAATTACGAAGAAGCGGTTTTATCAGTATAAAACACAATGATTGGTCAGGATCCTGAGCTCTTATTGGCTGAAACCACAAAATCTGGCTGTTTTGACAGATGAAAAAAATAATCAGTATAAAACTCAATGATTGGTCAGGGTCCTGAGCTCTTATTGGCGGAAACCACAAAATCTGACTGTTTTGGAAGATGAAAAAAATAATCAAAATAAATTTAGTCCACACAAATATTGTTCAAAACAAATTGCCGAAAAAAAATTTAGTTCACAAAAGATTTTGTTAAAAAAATTTGTTCAAAGCAATTTTAGTTCACAACAATGTCGAAAAACATTTTGTTCAAAACTGTCGAAAAAATAATTTTGAAACTAAAATGCCAAATCAATTATGTGAAAAAAAGAATCTCAACGAACAAAATTTTATTCGCTGCTCTCATGATTTTCCAGTTTCTAAAACATTAAAGGATAGCCCTCCCCTCGTAAGAATCACTTCCAGATCTTTCTTTAACCTTGATTTTAAGATAACGAGCGACACTCCAAAAAACTAACACGAATTTCAAACAGGGTAATAAAACCGTTTTGACGTTCTAACCCTTAAATTTCCTTGCAGTTTACATCTGTCTGTAGATTTTTGTTCTCGGGTGTGGTGTGGTGTTTAGATACGACTGTCTCGATCGCGTGAGCTTAGATATGTAGTTGATATAAAGGACATGTGAGCATCGGCTAGTGTGGGCGCGCGACAACTGTACCGCTCAGCCGATACGCCACCCAGGGCGACGGCGACGTACACACGAAACTCACGACAGCGACACAAAACCAGGAGAGAGAAGAGGAAGAAATAGAAAAGTTTCCTGCGAGAGAGTGTAGGGGTGCGTTATTGTTTTAGTTGTCAAAAGTGCTTTATTTTGAATAATCAGTAGTTTTATAATAGTTTTATAATATTTCAAAGTTCAAAGTGGAAAATAATAGTTATGGCCACCAAACCATATCACTTAAATACGACTTAGAAGTGACAGTGATCTTAAAGTGGACGTGATTGTTTTAGTGACGTTTTGGGAACCATTAATATACCTTTAAAGTGGCGGCACTTGATGATATGATTCCAGTAATTCTCGCCACGTTTTTTCCACATTCATAAGTGATTTCCACATACCGCATGGAACCAAAGTCACTTCAAAGTTGTTATTACCTTCAAAAATCACTTTAAAGTTTTTTATTTTCTAAACGCAGCCATTTTTAAGATCGCCATTATGAGAAAAATGTAAATAAATAAGTTAGAGCGCACGGTTTTTATTTCCTTTTACAAAATGAGTAATCAGTAATTCCCATAAAGTCAATGGCAGTTTACGCTTTGGATTACGAAAAATTTATAACTTGATGTGATGAGAAGAAGATAAAACATATTAATGAGAAAGTCTTACTTGCATATTTTGATGGTAAGAAAGATCTAAAAGTATTCACATTAGGGACACTTTACTCAATGTTAAGATCCGAACTAAATCTAAACAAGAATATTGATATTAAAAAATACACAAATTTGATAGCGTATATTAAAAAGCAATCGGATGGCTACAAAAGTTTTTACCAAAGAAGATTTTGCCAAATTTTTGTTAGAAGGTGATGACAAAGAATACTTAATGGCTAAGGTTGTAATGATTATTGGAATTGCAGAAAGGCAGAGTTAACATTTCTTCCATTTGAAAATATTATAGATGAAGGAAGCCATTTTCTTGTTGATATCCCTCCGTCAAAAACAAAAGTTATACGGCAGTTTGCAATTACTACTGGTGACATTGAAAATATGAATTTTGTTGAAATTTTAAGAAAATATATTAAGTTGCGTCCTCAGAACCTTAAACACAACAGATTTTTTGTTAAATATGTAAATAGAAAATGTACCAGAAATCCTGTGGGAATTAATACGTTTAGCAGTCTGCCAAAAGTTATTGCACAATTTTTTGGACTTTCAAATCCTGCTTTATATACTGGCCACTGCTTCAGAAGAAGCTCTGCCACTTTATTAGCTGACAGTGGCGCTGATATTTTAAAATTAAAGAGGCACGGTGGTTGGAAATCAAGCACTGTTGCGGAGGGATATGTTGAGAATTCCATAGAAAATAAAAAACGTGTTTCACAAGATATACTTGGTGAAACATCTAATGTAGTGTGCCCCACTTCCCAAATAACAGCCAGTGTGAGCCATGAAACAAGTTTGTCGTCGGGAATTAATTTAAACAATTGTAATAATTGTGTTGTCAATATTTATAATAATTAATTTATAATTTATGTTCTTATCTTGTGTTATAACAGTTAAATAAATGGAATTTTTTTTGTCACCAGTTACATAATATTTTACTTTGTGCAACTAGTTACACAAAGTAAGACGTTTCATAACGTCAATCAGTTCTAAAACATAATTAATGATTGATAAAAAACTCATTTGAAGCATCTAAGTATTTAATTTCGGTGATGAAAAATTTACAGATTTTAACTTTTTTCTTAAATTATGAAGTATTCCAATGGCGAGTGCCCATATTTCGAGCTACAATATTTGAGAGTAAACTTTCAATCGATCAAACTTTTTGCCTTTCAGTATTGCTAAACCATTATTCATGTATTTCCATAATAATATAATAATTATACATTTTTCTAGCCACATCAAAACACTTTTTGGCAACTGAACATTATCTATTAGGCTTTTTTTAAAATTAAATTCGTATAAACCGAATAATAAATATTTTTTTTAAAACCGGCCAGAAATTAGTACTTTCCGGTTTATTTTTAGGTCAGAAAATCTCATTTTGTCGGACCGAGCCAGAAAATTATTGTGATAGTCCGGTAAAAGCTTTTACCGGACTTATTTTTATTTACTTTCCGGTCTATCTTTAATGAAAAAATAATAATATAGTTAGTCTAAGATAGCAGTCAATTGGTTTCTATAGTAACCGAGTTTTGTATTATTTAAAACTATAAAATAACTTGACATATTTTGACGTTTAGTTGAAAACGTGACATTTATTATAAAATGGATATTCAAAATGATGCATTTGATTGTGAATTAATGGAAAAAGAAATTATACCAGATGAAATTGTTAAGGCGGCCACCCAAGCAATTGTTAAAATTAGTTAATAAAGAGTTCTTGTTATAAAAATGTAAACTGAATAATATGATGTTTATAGTACAACACTGCACGTTTTAAAAAAAAAATATTGTACGTAATACGTCCCAAAAGTGCTTTTACTGGACTCGCAGGCTTGCAGGACTCGCCTGCGGCTCGCCCTGCAATTTGCCCACTCGTCCAGTAAAAGACCACTTTCGGGACTTGTTACGTAACCTACTATTGCTTTGAAAAAATTACAGCTTATTTAAAACAGAAACCAAGTTTCATAAAAAAATTATTATTTAGGGAAATAAAAAGAAAAAAAATTGATTTTTAGCGTTTTTCGATAATTTAGAGATTATGTTGAAAAATGATCAATGCAAAACCTTCACAGGTTAAAATAATAGTATTTTGTTTAAAAAAAACCCAAAATTATAATGACTCTCAAATTCAATAATAATACAAATAAAACGTCTTCAAAAATAATCTTCAACTCGTTTCGTTCGAGCGCATGAAAGCTTTCAATCAGCTCAGACATAATGGTTGAGTCGTATATAATCAACGCGTTGAGATTATCAATTCCCTAAAAAAACGACTCGCTACATGAATACGGTGTTAAAACTCCCCTGGCGGAAATGTACCATTGATTTAATGCTCATTAATTATCATAATTTAATCAGACATCGGTAGCCGGACAAACAGACGATTAATCGGTATGTTCGACATGTAAACGTGGTCGGGCAAAAAGCCCGAGTTGGGACGAGAAAAAAAAACGGTTTGGTAAATAAGAAGGATGTTTGCAAATCACTCACGAGTCCTTCAGACTGAGAGTGCCAGCGAATTCCATTTCAGGTATCTCTCGATACAGCGTCTAGAGATATTGAGGATTTTTTTCTTTTTTTAGAAATGGAGACAATACTTGAAAATAATAATAAATTGTTCAATAATTTTTATATATTTTAAGTTTAAAGGAATTCACGCTTAACGAAATTTTAGAAAATTTATATTTAAAACGTTATTTTAGGAATTTTCTAAGGAAGGCAAGGATGGGACTTCTAAGGCAACAAAACACGAGCAATAGATCGTATCACAATAGGATAAAGGAAGTAGTGGGAGGTAACATTCTTGAAATGAAACCAACGGACCATATGAATCCAATTTACTACTTCAACACTAACTTCGAGGTAATTATGCAAGATCGAAGGGAGTGGAAAGAGCACAGCATCAAGGGCAAACCTGGAGAAAGGATCTGGTATACAGACGGATCCAAGATCAGGGAAGGAACTGGTACTGGAATATACAATGAGGGGAGAAACTCCCAAATAAGTGTCTCACTGGGAACAAACACTTCCGTATTCCAGGCGGAAGTGTATGATATCTTGCAATGCGCTAGAGAAAATATGAGAGAAGTGCGCACGGATCAAAATATGCACAGACACTCAAGTGTCCCTGAAGGCTCTCATGAACCCAAAAGTGACCTCAAGACTGGTATGGGAATGCCGTGAAGAACTCAGTGTCCTCTCAGAACACAACAAAATAACTTTGATGTGGGTTCCAGTACACTGTGGCATCGAGGGCAACGAAAACGCTGATGAATTAGCCAGAAAGGGTTCATCAACTCCATATATTGGTCCAGAACCCGTACTTGGTGTTACTAAATCTAACATCCGAGGATGCATACGGGACTGGATCAAACGAAAACAAAGAGAAAGGTGGAAGGAAGCCCCTCTCATGCATCACGGGAAAACATTTATTAAAGAACCGTCCAAACACAAAGCTGAAGAACTGCTCAAGATGAGCAGAATTCAGCTAAGAACAATAACGGGCCTTCTCACTGAACACAGTGAATGAGAGGACACCTGTACAAGATGGGGCTGTACAACAGAGACCTTTCCTGCAGACAATGTGGTAAAGGGACAGAAACAGCCAAACAGAATGCGAGGCATTGGATCGCAAAAGACAGGCAATTTACGGACAGTCCAGGCTAACTCCCGAAGAATACAGCGCCCAACCGGTGAAGAACCTGTACAAAATGGTACAGGTGTCAAGAGTTATGGAGTGGGTGCTGTGAAACCAACCCGGAAGGCACAAAAAGCCCAAGAGGCTGAGGTGCAGCTGGCATCCGAGTAAATAAAAAGGAACAAATTTTATAAGATTTTGTTTTTCAAAAACACCTAATATAATTCATTGTTTTTAAATAGGAATACGTGAATATAAATAAAATTAAATCCGGACCTGTGGTCGTATACCATCCATACATAACAATTGAATTACTCTGTCATATGAGCAGTCACAAAGACCTCGTAAGATTTAAATTACGGTCAAATTTTTCAATCTCCACTGCAGCGTACACAATAGATTCAGCGAAACCTGTTCAGCAAAACCTATCAATAACCAGCGGCGTCACTCGATATTACGAATATTGTAGTTATTCGCAACAACTGAATTTTTTTTCTACAGCTCAAAGTTTACTCTTTTATAAACTTCTTACCCAAGTAGCATTTTTCGTGGACGGAACGTAGCGGCCACGACATTAGAAACTTTAAAGTGTATTGCAAAGTCTTTGCCATGTATTGCCAAAGTCTTTGCCACGTAATATAAACGGTTCTATAACGTGGCGGTGACTCAAATGTAATAAAAGATACTAAAAGGTAATAACAACTTTGAAGTGACTTTGTTTCCATGCGGAATGTGGAAATCACTTATGAATGTGGCAAAAACGTGGCGAGAATTACTGCAATAATATAATGAAGTGCTCCCACTTTCAAGGTATATTAATGATTCCCAAAACGACACTAAAACTATCACGTCCACTTTAAGATCACTGCCACTTCTAAGTGGTATTTAAGGATATGGTTTGGTGGCCGTAACTATTATTTTCAACATTAATGTTTGTGCAACTTTGAGATAGTCTCGCTTAGTAGTTATAACGTTTCAAGCACCTTCAGTGGCACCAAAATATTATAAAACTATTAAGTGCTTTACGTGACTACAACTAGGCAAAAATAAAATTAAGGTATTCTTACTGTGTAGGGGTAGATTTAGTGATTATTACGTAATAGCCACCCAATCAAAGTTGCGATATCAGTTTCTCTCACTATAATGCTACTTGGGTACGATTATCCCGTTTTTAATTAGTTTCTATTCATTTATCTCGTGCCTTTCAAAATCAATATTTATTACCCAATAAAATTTTAGGAATTTCGTCATACATCTATTATTAAAAAAAATTTTATTGCTTTATTATTAAATTTGAATAAAGCATTGATGGTAATTGACCTTTTTGAATATAACTATCGTGAGCGTTTATGAGGATTTTCCATTATGATACGATTAAATATTGCAAAAGCTCCCATAGGCGTTACGCTCGAAGGGGTAGAAGAGCGATTAACCCCAGTAAAATAAAAAAAACATTTTTAAAATGACACCACGATAAGATATTTTGTTTTTATTCGTTAATAACTGTTTCTGCAAAATATTAAAATTATTTTCAAGTACCTTAGGAGTAATGAAACGCTAAAATGTAAAATTAGATATTTCCCAAGTCAGTAAAATCGTTAATTAACAATAATCATTAAAATTCTCGTGCAGGTGGGCAAGCAGTAAACAATATACTTTTGCATATAATTTGCATTCCCTAATTACAAGTACTACGAGGGTCAAGAAAAAAATCATAAATTAAATTAAAAAAAAGTCGACTCGTAAAATTAGAAACATTTTAATATAAAAAAAGTGCCATGAAGATGAACATTTAAAAGAACAAACAACTAAGAACTGCAGAAATTAATTTATTTCTGGTAAACATTTGTAAATTCAAAGTTTCTAAAAAGGATACATCTCGAGCGGGATTTAGGAGGAATGAGCACTTCAACAAAAAACAAATTAATACTTACGAAGACCTTAGGCCCCTTCCTATCGATGCTTTGCCAACGCGTGATCTTGAAGTGAATGAAAATTGCAAAATTCCTTCTAGATGAAAATGCTCCACCTCCCGAGTAGCTATATACTGACATAAATTGACATCGCAGCTTCGATTGGGTGGCTATTACGTAATAATCACTAAATCTACCACTACAAAGTAAGAATAACTTCATTTTATTGTTGCCTAGTTGTAGTCACGTAAAGTTCACTGATGAGAATCACTTAATAGTTTTAAAATATTTTGGTGCCACTGAAGGTGACTGTAACGTTATAACTACTAAGCGAGACTACCTCAAAGTTGCACAAAGATTAATGTTGAAAATAATAGTTACGGCCACCAAACCATATCACTCGCTTTAAAGTGGCGGCACTTGATGATATGATTGCAGTAATTCTCGCCACGTTTTTGCCACATTCATAAGTGATTTCCACATACCGCATGAAACCAAAGTCACTTCAAAGTTGTTATTATCTTCAAAAATCACTTTAAAGTTTTATCTTTATATTTTTACATTTTTTTTATATTTTTATTATAGTTTTATATTTAAAAAAAGACAGTCAATCGGACATGGCTAATTACAGGCCAATTGGCTTATTATCAGTAGTGAGATTGCTGAACTTTCTAAATAAATACCAGCTATTAACAAATAGACAATTTGGTTTTACAAAAAATCGCCCCACCCAGGAAACTTTAATGTCCACATCTACTCAACAGTTTTGATAAAAAATTGAAAACTTCATCTATTTTCTTTGATTTCCAAATGAAAGTCGATATCGTCAACCACCCGCTACTATTAGACCAGCGTTAGCTTGGGTGAGATCATACCTCTCACAAAGAAAGCAACAGGTTTGTGTAAAAAAAACGGGATTTCTTCAATGTCGGAACCATTGACTGTTTCTTGTGGTGTTCCGCAAGGCATCACCGTGGGTCCAACATTCTTTATTATCATGATAAATGACATTTCTCACAATATACAAGATGAACTTATGACTCTGTATGCTGATGACACCTCAATAGTTATCAATATCAATAATTACGAAGATATTGCTAAGAAATCATCAAACTGTGTCAACAAAATGAAAAATTGTGACATTAATGAATGTAGCAAAAACGAACTTTATATCTTATTTGCACCAATAAAATCAAAATCTGACCTCAGTCTACTAGTGAGACCTGGTACAGATAATAATGAATCACTAAAGCAAAGTAATTCAGTAAAATTTCTGGGTTTATATGTGGATGAAAATCTTTCATGGGAGACCCACACTCAACAGTTAATCAAATCATTGTCATCAAAAAACAAATATTGAAGCTATAATGTCGTATTACTATCGATGTGTACATTTTCAACTCGGTATACTTTGCTGGGGTAATAGCTCTGGCACTGGAAGGGTATTCATTAGCCAAAATCGTATCGTAAGAAGAATATTTCGTCTCAGACCAACAGATTCGTGACGTCATGTCTTCAGTACTGATGATGTCTATATTTTAACTGCTGTTTGCTTTATTCATAGTAATTTGAATAATTTCATGACATGTGGTGATGTCAATCATTACACAACAAGAAATGCAAACAAACTCTATATTCCTTTAGCTTCAAACTCACAAATAAGAAAAGGACCAATCATAATATACCTCAAAATATCTCAAGAATCCTATGTTCAAGAGAGTGTAAAAAATTCGTCACAGAGAAAAGCTACTACTCCTTACAGGAATATTTTAATGATTCATTTTAATTTGGTATTCTTGTATCATATTCTATGTATTATATTTTACTCATTTTGACAACAGTCCAAATGATTTTATATTCAATGTTTATATATTTACATATTTTTAAGCTTAGGTTAACTTTAACTTCAATCATAACTATCATTTTTTTGACGATTTCTATACTCGTACAAGTCTTATGAAATAAATATTAAAAGGTATGTTGGTAAACATGAAGCCCGGCTCCATTTCCATAAAACTGCAGTTCCTGTAACTGTTGAACAACCAGCACGAAGTCAGAAGATTGAAGAGGATTAAATTAAAAATTAAAAACGGTGTTCAAGAAAAAAAATATAGATATAATTTCCCGCTTTTTCAATATGTGACTTCTGGAGAAAGAATAAAATATCCCTCGTATAACTTACATTCCGGGATTCCTAATTACGGATCCTAGTCCCTAGCTAGCAGTGAATCTTACCATACCTATACATTAGAAGATTTTGATCTGGTCTCACGCAACAGTTTCCATCTGCGCCAGCAAAATCGTTGATTGCATCTCTTACATGCATTTATCGCTGTTAATTTTCAATTAAAACACTTTTTATCGCCGACAATGAGATTAAATTCAGCGGAAAATAAGAAATTCATATGGCGAATCGCGATTCATGTATTTTAATAAGGGCTTGCCGTAGCAGGTATTGTTCGATACATATTACTACTTTTCGTTTAACGTTTGAGACCAGTGGCGGAGCCTCTCAAAGGGATAAAGACAAAATATTAAATTGGAAAAAAATATAGACAATAAAAATATTAAAGAAAAATTCTTAGAAACAGAAATAGTGGTTAAAATAAATTATCTTTGGCAAAATTTCTGCTTGGGAGAATATTTTTTCGACAAAAAAATTTTTAGGCAATTTTTTACTTCAACTAATTTGTAGTAGAAATTTTTTTCGACTATTACCCTCGTCTTAATTTACACCAATCACAAACGCGCAATTTTGAATTACAAATGGTTTCTAGATGAAAAAACTGTATGGCAGCTCATGTCAGAAGTTTTTTCGAGTTTACCCGCGGCAAAACTTGACAGCTGTTGTCACCAAAAATTACAATACCTTTGATAACAAGTAATTATGGTCTCCTAGGACACCAGAAAACGACGCTAAACAATTTTTATTGTCAATAAGTTTTGTAATACTGTTTTTAAACAGTGCTAGTCAGCTTATGTAGTGAAAATGAGTGATACAATACCGTTAAAACCCATACGTCAATATGGAAACAGTTTACGGAATTCTGCAAGGCAAAGAAATACGAGCTTTTGGAAACTACAAGTTTAGAGCAACTAAACATAATCGAGGTCTGGTTCATTAAAATTGGAAGAATACTACGCAATGGTTTTATTATGGGACGAAGACACTCTGGCGGGACTCCAGCGAAAATGTTACCATATCGCTTCAGTAGAACTTGCCAGGAGAGGTGGAAACGCAGTCAATTGCAGAGTTTATTATTTTAAAGAGGACGTGGATAATTCTGGGATTAAAACTGGTAGACCACATAGTTACATATTTTTTAAAATAACTGATTTTCAAAAATCCTACTTTTTAGGAAGAGTAGAATATAAACGGCCCAGGGTGGAGAAAAAAAATGGCCGATAGTAAATGGCTGGTCCACAACAAGAATAATCCTACCTTTTGTCCAGTCCGTCTTTTTAAAATTCTAATGGTTAAACGTTCATCTAGAACAACAACTGATAGATTATTCTTAACAGTAAACCCATCATGGAACAAAGAACGATCAAGTGGATGGTACAAATATACTCCAGTCGAAAAAAACGAACTTTCGAAATGGACTAATGAAGCAACAGAGAAAGCAGGATTAAATACAAAAGAAATAAAAATAACAAACCACTCTATGCGGTCGACAGCAGTCAGTAACCTGGCTAAAGGACGGTTGGGTGAACAACAATTAATTAAAATTGCTTGCGAATCATATAGACTAAAAAAAAGAAAAAAAAATTATTAAAATCGGTTGACATCTTCCCTTCGTGCATAGGCCCTAAAGTTTGACAAAATATGAAAAAACTACATTTTAGCGATTATTTTTTTAAACGTTTGAAATAGTTGTTTTCGTAATGTAATAGTTTGTAACGTCTTCAAATAGAGCCTAAAAACATTGTGTTTTAATTTGGTTTAAATCAGTTGATATCTTCCAATCGCGCATAAGCCCCAAAGTTTGCCGAAATATTGAAAATTTCACATTTTTACGCATTTTTGGTGTCACAGGCCCACAAAAAAAAGTGGAATGAACTTTACATATGAGTATACTACCCCTATGCATTTTGAGCCGCTGAATCCGAATCTGGTCTTAGAATTTCCCCTGGACCTCCCAGTTTTCCCCTAGCCTAGGGGAAATGCGTGAAATCTTAGAAAATTCAGAATATGTAAAAGCAATTTCGATCTACGCAAAACGATAATGTTTTCACTTATCTCGAGTGGCTTAGTTCTAATCTCACTGTAGAATTTCCCTAGAGTACCTCAGAATTCCACTAGCAGAGGAGAAAACTAGAGAAAAACTTGTGATTTCTGGACGGTTCTATTTTTGCGCAAGAAAGCTTATATATTTTCGTATTTTGAGTTCCTGAATTCATATCTGACGTACAAAATGTTCCACAGAACTTCAGAATTTCCCAATAGGGAAAGATGAAGAAAATTGTGCAAGGAAGTTGTCAAAAATTTCTTAGGTAACTTTAAAAGCGATGACTATAAGAACATAGTGAAAAACATGTTGCGAAAATTTCAAGAACAAGTGAATAAACCAGTAAGGAATTTTAATTTATTAGGTTCGACATCCTAATCTAATAAATTAAAATTCCTTACTGGTTTACTCACTTTGTATTAATCTCTGAAATGGATAAAAAGAAGAGAGTGACATCTTGACTAGATTCAGTCAAAATTTAATGTCAATACTCTCTTCTTACCATAGATGGTAGCACATTCAAGAACAAGGTTGCATCATGAGCATAAAATTATACTTCCTTCATTCCCATCTCGAACACTTCCCTGAAAATCTTGGTGATTACAGTAAGGAACAAGGAGAATGTTTCCACCAAGATATCAAAGAAATGGAGCGACATTATCAGGGACGATGGGATGAACACATGATGGCAGATTTTTGCTGGTTGTTGAAGAGGGATGTTGCAGGTGAAAGCAAAAAAAGAAAGAGGAATCCGCTCCGTCGGACGTTTGACGATAAAAGAACAAGGAAAAGCCGAACAAACTAATAATATATAAATAATGGAATTTTCCGTTGGCTATGGCAATTGTGAGGAGTTGGATGAAAATTCTGATGACAGAAATGAACACGGCAACTCAGAAGACGAAAAGATATCAGCTTTTCCGTACGAAAAAGGCCTCCATGAAACTTGAATTTTTGCACAATTTTCTACGTTTTTCCCTAGGCTAGGTGGTAGTATACTCACATGTAAAGTTCATTCTTTTTTTTGTGGGCCTGTGATACCAAAAATGCGTAAAAATGTGAAATTTTCAATATTTTGGCAAATTTTGGGGCTTATGCGCGATTGGAAGATATCATCAACTGATTTAAAGCAAATTAAAACACAATGTTTTTAGGCTCTATTTGAAGACTATTACACTATTACATTACGAAAACATCTAATTTAAACATTTAAAAAAATAATCGCAAAACTTAAGTTTTTTCATATTTTGTCAAACTTTAGGGCCTATGCGCGAATGGAAGATGTCAACCGATTTTAATAATTTTGTTTTCTTTTTTTTAGTCTATATGATTCGCAAGTTTCCCGCGCTATTACAACTTCGAAATAAAAAAAAAGGTTTTTTCGGCCCACCCTAATCTATAATAGCTAGTATGTTTTGAAAGCTATGTGTATGCAGAATAATCTGTTACCGATGAAATAGTCTTGTCAAATATCATTCGCACATCTAAATTTTCCTGTGAAAAAAATTAGATGCCCTTATGATATTACTTACGATTAAGATTTTCTAAAATTATGCGTATTTCCTTTAAGAAACGTACAATACGAATTGAAAGTATAAAAAAAACACACCTCGGTGTGTTATAAATTGTGGAATCCTTCCAGAGTATTGAAAAGTGCCACATGTATTCCTCTACACCATAGATCCACCACGTATGCCTATCGATGCCACCATTGATGGTAAAATATTACCACATTCATAGGGCAATAAAAGATAATCGTTCGAACATAACTCATGCTCGTACCTATTCAGGCTTGAAATACTATTTGGAAACTGGAAATTTCAATGCAGCCACTTGTGTCTCCACTTATCAGAGTCAACTCAGAATATAACCGATAATTTTTTTTGTCTTCAATTGAATTGTGTCGCATACAAATAAGATGTTTTATTTATATAAAGGGCGTATGACAATTTAGAGAAATTTAAATATTTAGTAAATTAGTAAATTAGTAATTAGTAAATGAACCTCATTGTCTAACTATTTTTTGAGATATGGAAATAAAATAATCAAATTCTACAGTAAAAATCTGAGGCAGCTGAAAGGACCAGGCACCTTTCTTATGTGAAAATGGCTGTCCGTCAAATTTTCTGAAAAGTTGGTATGATGTAGAACTCGATGCTCGATGCGAAAAAGTGTCCATTGGCTCAAACCGATCCTATGGCTAGTTTTTGATATACAGGGTGTTAAACACCGAAAATGCCACTTTTTTGTAACCAGATTTCTCATAACAAACCTGTTTTATTCGCATTTGTTGTAGAAAACATGAATTATAGATTATTTGGCAACAATATTTTATAAACAATTACTGTATAATTTGGTTACTTACAGGGTGGTTCGAAAATAAGTAATATGGTTTTTTGGAAGAAATTATTTTTTTTATAACTGCTTTAAAAATACAAGCAAATGTCATTGCCTCGTGAATATATAGTTTAAGTAATTACTTCTTGGTAATGAATCATATTTTATACAGGGTGACTCATAAATGTAGTTACAGAAGGCATATAATGTATTTTAGTTTTAACGAATCGCCCTGTATAAACGATGTGTTATAAAAATTTTGTATTATCTTAAATAAATGTACGACCTGTCACTCTACCACTACTCTATGCCATACAGCGTGTTAAACTGATTGCAAACACTTTAAAAATTAGAAAACCTGTGTTTTGTCAACTTTATAAATTAATACATTTTCACATTAACAGAAGCTCATTATTTAACTGAGCAAAATTTTGTTGTAATCCTATGACCAGTTTTCCTAAAATGTGTACCCATCCTTCTGTTTTCATAATTAGTAACTTTTTTTATACAACTAGTAACTATGGGTACAGATTTTAGGATTACAACAAAATTTTGCTCAGTTAAATAATGAGCTTCTGTTAATGTGAAAATGTATTAATTTATAAAGTTGACGGAGAAACTTTTAAAATACATATTTTCGGCATATTACTAAAAAAATATTCAAAACGCATCGAAAATTACAAACAGTTGCCAAACCAAGTGTATGTCACGTTAGTGTTAAGCACGTTTTGCATATAGATTCCAAATAAAAAATTCTAGTCATTGAAAAGCATCAATAAAATTTCGTGCAATCGATGTAGTATATGTGTTTAGTGATACAACGAATTAATTAAAATTTATTTCAATTGATTTCGACAATGTTCTACATTATTACATACAAATGTGGGGGTGCGTGTTGACATTGTTTTGCTATAAATACCATGTCTTTTTTATTTTGAATCACAGTCCACCGGGCTTCAAGATATTATCAGTTTTAGTAAGATGGCTTCACAAAATATGGTAAGAATTTAAAAAATTTATTTATATATTGGTTTTCAACATCTTTTTTATTTTCTCGTTATATTTTATTTATACTGTTGTATGTTTGGGTATTAAATTAAAATCCTTTAATTTTTTTACGGTTTGAAATCTGCAGAGCCCAAAATGTAAATAGAAGTTTCAAAAACGTTCATATTCTTGTACAAGAATCATTTACATATCACTTATTTAATCTAAATTCCTATAGAAGCTACTAGTTTCGGGTCACTGAATCATTTTCATGCTTACAAAAAATTATAAGGGAAACATTTTTTAAACACCAACATTTTCTTCAATATTAACTAAATCTAAAATTATTTATTTACCCAAACATACGCGCCATGTTTTAATGTTCCAGTTGCCGAAAACTCTTTTTATTCTCTAGTGCCATATTTGGCCTAATTTTCAATCGAAAAAGTTGGTTTACAAATTTTCAATGTTTTAACTTTATCAGTTCTCATTTTCTTAATTGAAACCTCGACTTTAAGATGGTATGAAAAACAAATGGTCAAATTAGGTTTTTTTAAATTTTAGCGTTTTCGATAATTTTGAGGTTATTTACAACAAATATTTTCAAAATTCTTGCCATAAATAATAAAAAAATCAAACATTAATTTTCTTTTATAATATACCCCTGTTAGTTGGGAATCTGGTGCTTTCTAGGAAGCGTTTTAAAGATGCTCTATAATCTTAAGAAAAACCAAATTGAAATGTATAATGGGATATTACGGTTATTGGAGTAGGAGGATTGTAAAAATATAACTATCATCATTAACTATCATATTCTTGTATACATAGTCGGGAATCTGAGGTGCTGAATTCGACCACCTCTATACAACTCGCGAACATCCACCTAAAAAACATGAGATCCTATGTAAAATGACCTGCCGGATTCGAATTTTTTGTTCGCCCTTTGATCCGGAATTGCGAAATTACTCAAAAAATGACATTTTTGAAAAAACTGAAAATTTTTGCTTCAGTTTTCTCAAACCCCTACTGTCGCAATTTTTATTGCATATTATGCAAATATTTGAAGAAGAGGATTTAATTCGCTTACTTGTACATTTTGAAGCACCTTCTTCTGCTTCAGGTCTTTTTGTGTACTTTTCTCGTAGAAGCTCGTCTACATTTAGCATAAACAGGATTTAATGATAAAAATAGTTCTCTTTTGTCATCATAGTATCTAATAGCTAGGGAATAACTATCTCCTTTCTCACTACATGCTTGAAACAGGTAATGCACGGCTTCTTTTGTGACATTCTGTACCGTTTCCTCATTACTTGATTGACACAAAACACACTTGTTGAAATCAATATTTGGACTCATACACTGAACACTTCGCTCCACAGCATCCTAACAATGCCAAGAGATGCGACGCGCCGATTCAATTGCCTTCGGTTTTAAAAAAGTACAAAACCCAAACTAAACGTCGTATGAAAAAAAAGTTAAAGTAAAAAAGGTTCCTTGCTCTATTCACAACATTTTTCTCGCTTATACTAGTTAACTATCTCTAAAGATAAAAAAGTTTTCTCGACTCACCATTTTACTCTGCAAAATGACGAAATTTTGTGTATTCTAGACAAAAAAAAATTACGTAGCTTTTACAAGACGTCCTATATTTTTTATTGTTATGAAACTAGGTCCAGGAAAGTACTGAAAAATATCATATCCAAAATTCATAACGATCGGACATCATTTAACAAAGCAACGCACTAGTTTGAAATAAATATTATTTTAAGGAAAATTTTCAGTTTTTTCAAAAATGTCATGTTTTAACACATTTTGTAATTCCGGATCAAAGGGAGAACAAGAAATTCGAATCCGGCAGGTCATTTTACATAGAATTTCATGTTTTTTAGGTGGATGTTCGCGAGTTATATAGAGGTGGTCGAATTCAGCACCTCAGATTCCCGACTATGTATACCAGAATATGATGATGATAGTTATATTTTTACAATCATCCTACTCCAATAACCGTAATATCCCATTATACATTTCAATTTGGTTTTTCTTAAGATTTAAACTCGATGGTTAAAGTTTCTTGTACTCTCTGTGAGGTAAAACCATAATGCAAATTATCAACTGTTAATTTACACATATAAATACATTCATTAGATTTTATGTTTATTCGATACTTTGAAACTGAAGTTCTTCTACACTAACAATCAACGGGTAATTACGATTATTATGATTATGCATTTTTGCTTTAGCCCAATATTAAATCTGAGGATATTTACATATTCATTAGTTTAAGTTTTTGCTGAATTTTAATTTTACGATATACCATAATATTTATATTATCGTTTTATAAAAAATCAATGTTTTCTTCTTTCAGTTCGTCGTTCTTTTATTAGCAATTACAATGACCAGTTGCTTGGGAGGCGCAGTAGCATCAGTAGCCGCAGTCCCAGCAGCATTAGCTGCGGTTCCCGCAGCTTACTCAGTTCCATACGCCTCATCGTACACCGCCAGCGTCGTTAATCACGGAATCGCCGCCCCTGTAGCTGCTCCCTTAATCGCCCCTGCTCCAATCGCTAGAGTAGCTTCGGCTCCACTAGTAGCACCAGTAGCAGGAGCTTACAGTGCCTTACCAGCAGCTTATAGCGCTTTTCCAGCAACTTACACCGGTTTACCCGCCGCTTATAGTGCTTTACCAGCAGCATACAGCGCTGTACCAGCAGCCTACAGCGCTCTACCTTACAGCGCGTTACCAGCAGCTTACAGCGGATTAGCTGGAGCTCCGTTGGTTGTTAGGAAGTAAATATTGAAGGATAGATGGATTTTGACCAAGCGAGAATTTTAGTAACAAGCTTAAAAACGGTTAAGTGTGATTTTGACTAATGACCTGTCGTGTATATAGTGTACATTATTTGTGAGGCTTTAATGTATATTTTTTATAATCGAATAAAATGTTTATAGTTAAAATGAAGTATTTTCATGGGTATAAAATATCTGAAACTTTCTGAACTGTCATTATTATCTAAATATCTTCGTTAATTTGAGCAGGTTTTTTTCCTGTTTGTATCACGAAGTTTCAAATAAATACATCAATCAAATAAACATTAAACACTCTTGAATATGCTTAAAATGTCTACTCAGTTGCAATTCCTTTACTTGTAACATCGCGCGAATAATCCAATACTAACGTATGTTTTACTATTCCAAAGCGGAGACTACGAAACTTTTTTGCGTAAGCAAACACAAAAGTAAATAGACGTTTCTTCTCGGTATACGACGCGCAAGAGATTTTTCTTGATGTATTGCAGGTACCGAGGCCATTAATTAAATCACCACTTATTTTTTCTATAAACAGGAATGCGTACAGATGTTGGTGATTTTACTTTATTTCTATTCAATGTGTTCACTGGACTCGAATGATGATGGATGATGCGGATAGTAGACGCGTTTTATTAACGAAAATGTAATCAGTCATTCGAAATTGGGGTACGAACTTTTAAAAACTTTGATGTTTACCATTGAAGATGGATTTATTTGTTTGAAATTACTGCGATCTCTAACAGGATCTTTTTAAGTATCTTCATGACACCTCCGCCAAATATTAAAGTTTTAGGTACATCTGAAAGTTTTGAAATGGTGGAAATATTAGGTTGAGGATGTCAGACCCCCAAAAATGTTGACAACATTTATATTGTTATGATTTATAAGAAACAGGAATCAGGTCGCTCAGGGAAAACAGGAATCAACTTTCTCATGGAATCTGCCATTTCTGAAGACATGCTGGCTCTCAGTAATTATGTTGAATTTGGCTAGATAGTTTAACATCCTACTTGATACTAATTTTTCAAAAACTTTAGAGAAAACACTCAATATTGAAATTGGCCTATAATTTGCAATGGTATCAGCAGCAGCCATTTTTAGGATCGAAGGAAACATGCCAGTAGTGATAGACATATTAATAAGGGAAGCAAAATGTTCACTAAAAGGATGAGCAATAGCCTTTAAGATTTTGGCGGTTAATGCACATTTGATTTTTTATCCCAAAAATTTAGTTTAAAAAAATCGACCCATCATTTGTACGCCTCTGAGTAAACAAGTGAAATTGATCCCAATCGCGCTGCGGTGTTCTGTGATTGCTTTAATGACATTCTTGGGATATTTGCTTCAAATTTCCTCTAAAACGGTTAAAGGTCTATCCGGGTATCATGTTTCCTGTTGCCGTGTCAACTTCGTATTAATTTTAAGTTAATTGAAAGACAAATAACGTCGATATTAAAATGAAGAAGTTGACATTAGTCCCAACAAGGAAGCGGGTAATGGATCTGAAGTAGGTACTTCGGTATGCATGTATCGGTTAAAATATATTTATGTAGAAGTTGTTTTCTCAAAAGATTAGTAGTTTCCCTAGAGTCGTTAGATAAAATAAATCTGTAAAAAAACGTGCACCAACGGTCGGTGGTAAGACGATGATATTAAAAATATATTTTTATGAAAAACTTTCCGGTAACTTGACTTCGAGAAAATAATTTGACATCCACATACATGTTTTTAAATCCTCGACTATTTTATCATAGTTGGCAAAGTAATCATGACGGATTGCTAACATGTCGCGATGTCTACGAAGATATACCAGCATGGGAAACCATTGAATCCAAGAAGTCTTAATCAGCTTTCTTGCCCCCTAACCTCTCTTTCATCTATTTAATTGCGAAATTAATGCCCCTAAATAAAATCAATTTATTTTGTTGGCAGATTTCTATGGTGGCACTCACATTCGCATACATGAAAATTTATCAACATTTAATCCAAACGCAACGTTTATTTAGTAGCGGCGATTCGCGACAATTTCAGAAGTGGGGCAATTAAAAAAGGCTTATGAGAGTGGGAATATTTGCAATTAATGAAATATAAAATTAAATTATTTAATATAGTTAAAAAAACTTCAAAGTAAAAATTAACTTAGCCCTATATAGGCAAACGCTTGCTCTCACCAAACATTTATATTAGTCGGCACAGACATCCGTTAGAATGCGTAAACTGAGTGAGTCATGAATTTCCAGGTAGTCCGACAATATCATGAATAAATGTACCGAAGCAATTTTACGATGTTGCCATTTTACATACATATGCTCCAATGTTTTGAAGTACATTTTCTGACTATACTTTGTCTTCTTCAAAATTGTGACATAGATGGCTCCTCGGAGTTGAGGGATGATTAGATTCTCATCGCTGCAACTGTCGAATGGGCTTTTAATATGAGAGGATCCAATTTATACACCATTCCTGGGTCTTTTAAAAAATTACCCATTTTTCTGGTCTCAAAGTGCATCGAAGCAAAGTTTTTTGTATATACTGCCAAGACTATCCATTAAAATTTATCAACATTTAATCCAAACGCAGTACCCTTTATTGCTTTACGACTATATAATACGATATCATTCTTATGTTCGAACTCGAGAAAGAACTAAGTAGATGAGTAATGTTGGCGCTCCTGCTGGCTGGCTGCTCGTCCTGACTTGGCAAGACCACCGGCTAAGTCCGGACAGCTCGCGTCTCCTTTGACCCCGATCTCATTACACACACTATATCTTTTCTGATACGTTCGAACTATGGCATCAGATTTTCCTGTGCGGGAATGGAACTCAATTTTCTTCGTTACTGAATGTGTTTTTAATTTTTTTGTATTTGTGTTTTGTGGATGTCCTAGGTTATTTATAAATTCTTTTATTATATCTACCGGGTGTATCAACAATGCTGCTTCCCATTTTAAGTTAGGAAAAAATGTTTCATCTAAAAGTTGTACAGAGCAATGTAAGATGTTCCAAAAATAACTACCAACATACAGAGTGAAATATACCTTATTTTTAATTAAATTATATTCTTCGTTACGCCACTGTTCTCAAATGAAGAACGCGCATTTGACTAAACCTAGATAAGCAACACATTTTAAACAATTTTTTGAACTTTATTTTATTTTTATTGTAGATACTAACATATCAAAAATCCTTTTTTAGAAACCGACTTAAATATATACCTATAAATTCCAACAACTATAACCAAAACTTCAAACTGTGTATATTATCTTAATTAAAAATATTTTAAAAGGTTCACACTTTTTCTTGAGTAAACTTGTAAAACCGAATACAGCGATATCAGTCGATTCAATCGCGCTTCCCACACACTCGTACCTAAATGGCATTTCTTTCATTAAAATACCGATTTATATTTTACAAAAATCTTTACTATCTGGAAAGCTCGAGAAATTATATTAAATCAACAAGAAAGGCGTATTTTCTAGCTACCGGTTCTGGTTATTAGAGATTACGGGGAAAATTGGAGGTAGGACTGAGCACAAAAACAACCATGGATATACAGGGTGATTCATAAACAATGGTAAATAATTTTACGGTAATTAATAATATAGAAAAGAATAAAATTTGGGATATCATCTTTTAATTCTAAATCTCAAGTAGCTAGAGTAACAACAAGTGGGGAAAGTTCAACGTTTCTCCCGAGTGTGGAAGTTTGTGCAAACTCACGAGTGAGAAAAATATTTTTTCCACATGTAGCACACTATACTTTTTCTACAACTGCACATATTTAAAGAATACAACTAATGCAAGTAATGTAACTTAATATTTATTTTTATGGTTAGAAAAATTAAAAGAACCTCTTAACAGTTAAATATTTTTTTTAATTTTGTTTTTGTATTTCTTCATTCTCATTTTTCGTATGCCAATAGGGAAAAATCATGAACCGGCAGATGGCGCTGTGAATGACATAATGTCGGATTGAGGGGTGAACAACAAATATTCTGTCATTTGATCACTTTAAAAATCACAGTTTTTATAAGAGTCGTTTTTTAGTATTCTCAGAGATTTAACTTTATTTTTATTCATTGTACAATTGGATTGAAAATTGATTTTCGAATTTCAGTTGGTTTTAGAGTTACTGTCATTGGATTTTTATGATAATGCCTGTAAAAGTTGAAATATCAATGTCGGACATTCTGGATTGTGTGGGTGAACGTGTTAGGCAAATAAGGAAGGTGAAGAGAATTTTAAGGCTTATCACATCATTTTATGTGGAACTGCATTTCATTTTCATTTGATTTCTGCCTAAGCCTGAAATGAATTAAATATGATGTAATGAAAGTTATTATTTTCTGAGTTCTTTCTCACCTACTTCTTTCTTAATTCCTTAGTATTTGAGCACTGGAAGGTTCTGGCTAGGAAGAGATCCATTGTTCAAACGCTTTTTCTGTGTTGTTGAAGTCACTGTATTGTAAAATTACAAATAAATTCAAAAAATGTGATAGCAAATGACAAGAGAATTGAAAATTATATGTGGAAGTCTCTGCAAGAACCTTCATCAAACTTACCACTAAAAAAATCGTCTTTCACAAAATGCTTGCTGCAAACAAACATATACTTTGATATAGGTTTTCCTATCTTCAAGATTATCTTCCATTTCTTGATTTCTTTGGAATTCAAAGGAAAGATATGACTGAATTGCCATATGTGGAACACAGCACATTTTTCGTGATCTTATCTCCATATCGCCTTTTATAATCCTCTGCATTTTTAGGTCGTTCGTTGTATGGTTTATTCAAAATAATTCTTCACAAAACACCTTCCAAATATACCACTTTTCGAACTTCACATTACGCCCATGCAAACAAAGTTTATTGATCACCCCTCGAGTCATTCAAATGATCAATGATAGATGTCGCCCACTCCGTGATTCTTCCCTGTTGAAATTTGCGGCAACAAATCTAATATTACTTTTGTAGCTTTTTCCAATATCTTTTGCGGAGTATTATCAAAATCGTCACTACTGTGGTATATGTCTTGTTAAAATATTTAATGGAAATTGCGATTTTTATCAAAGCATGAATGAAACCTACCTTAAGAATTTAAAAAACTTCTATAATCTGACAGTTGCGACAACTATTTAAAGCTAAACATCAGCCAACTTAGGTTTTGTCGATTTTTGTTGATTCTCCATATAAATGTATTTGGTGTGGGCAAAGTGCTGTGAGCAAAAATATTTCTCACAGTACGAGCAATACATGGTTTTGAAATTAAGTAAGCTATGAGAAATATGCTACTTATCATAGCCGTTGTAGAAAAAAATATGCATCATTATTAACGTGAAAGAAAATAAAGTTCAACATTTGAAGATATAATTTTTCTTTAGAAGGTTTTCCTTCAGTTTTTTACATAGCACAGAAAGAATATTATAAAATCAGTGGCGTAATAAATAGGGCGATAAAAGTTTCATCAATTCTCTAGATTAATTTTCCAAAATTTGATTTTTGTCAAAAATTATTTAAAGCGAAATTTTTATTTTTAAATTCCAACAGCTTGAATCTTAGAAAATATGCATGTCATGGGGCTTTGTAGATGGCACACTCGGGCCATAAAAGAGTTCATTGTGTGAAATATCCAATCCGCCTGCCCATTTCGATTTCGCTTGACACGAGCGCCGCTCTAACGGAATTTTAGATAAACAAACATAACTATTAACTGAAGGGTCGCGCCACAGGATGTCGCTTTAGGTAAACAAGCATAACTGTTAACTTAATTAATTAATTAGTGATTTTAATAACAAAGATTGATAAAAGACACAGTTTGAATCATCTAAGTATTTAATTTCCATTATCAAAAATTTACAGATTTTTAACTTCTTAAACTATGAAGTATTCCAATGGCGCGAGCCTATAGTTCCGAGCCACAACACCTATATTTGACAGTAAACTTTCAATAGTTCCAACTTTTTGCCTTTCATTATTGTTAAACCATTATTCTTGTATTTCCATAATAATATAATAATTAATTATGTCAAGTTAGAGAAACAGGAAGGAAAATGGAAGAAATAATATGCAGGACAGAGAACGAGTTACAATTTGCATTGTGTGTTGCAAAGTTTTTATTTGACTGATTCTAGTCAAGATGTCACTCTCTTCTTTGTATCCCACTAAGCCTAACTGACGAAGCCGAAAGGCAGAAATCGGTCTTAGGATGTCGAATCTGATAAATTAAATTACTTACTCGTTTGCTAAGGCCTGTTGAAGACATAATCAAAGGGATATTTCGATCCCTTCTGATTCTAATTCTGTGTACTCTATTTTTATTTATCACTGATATTGTTATTGTTTATTCAATAAAAACTTCCTGTGTTTATTGAGTTTTATAACACTCCTACACGAACCTAGACGTCCGGTATAGATATTATTTAATGCCAATACAAAATTAACGATATAAATACAAATTGTCGTTTTAATTGCCATTGGTTTTCATATTTTACCTTTACTTATTTACTTTATTATTTTTCATAGTAACTATAGTTAAAATATGCCTGCGTTTGTATTACCAGAATTATTTGCAAGAAGCTCCAAAAACAACATTGTGACTACCAAAAATGTTTTAAAAAAATACGGACATTTGATAAAATGGACTGAGAATCCTTCCATTATGGAAATTGGGATTGGTGATGGGAGGAATACCAGAGAAAATCTATTTCCTATTTTTCCTAAAAATTATAAGGAATTCATAGCAACGGATATTTCAAACACTATGTTAGATTATATGAAACAACATGACAAGTTTCCAAGGTGTGAGATAGAACAATTAGACGTTGCTTGCGAAAATTTACCGAATCATTTAATATCTAGATTTGGTAATATTTTTAGTTTTTTTACCATGATGTACGCCAAAAATATGGAGTAAGTACAGTTGTATTTTTTTTTAAATGAAGGGATTTAAATATTAAAGTGCGGAGTGAATTTCTTTACATATCTTACATATCTCTCAAGCATCCATCAGTATTAACGTCCCATTTGCGCAGGTATCTTCTTTCCATTTCTTTTGGATTTTGGTGGAAAGGTTCCCTTGCTCTTCACAATAGTTCCCTAAATTTTCAGGAAAGTAGTGAAGATCCATACTTAATTAAAAATTTTCGTAACTAATGAACTAAATAAAGGTTTTTTAAATTAAAATTTCTTGTATTTTACAGACGGGCTTTCAAAAATGTCCACACCATGTTAAAACCCAACGGCCAAACATTTCAAATATTTGTTCCCTTTCTTAGTACAGACTTAGTATATAAAAAACTATCCGAACATCCAAAATGGGGAAAATACTGTCAAAACTCAGTGATATCCCCCTTTTTTACCGAAGAAAATCCAGAAAGATGTTTCGAAAACGTTGTAAGAGATGCCGGTTTCAGTCGTTACAATTTCGTAGTGGAAGATACCACATACAAATTCGAAAACGATTCTTGGAAAGGTAAAATATGAGTTTTATTGTAGATACTTTTCAAGTCATCCCTTTCTATTTCCGCTTATTTGTATTTGTATTCCCTGGACATTTTTTTATTTTAGATTGGTTCCTATCAATAAATGCAACATTATCAAATATTCCAAAGGAAGATTTGGAGGAATATAAGAGCGATTTCTTTGAAGAAATCAGAAAAATTTTGACTTTCCATGATAACGAAGATAAAGATGGAAACCAAAGTTGTGATTGGAATTTGAAAATAGGTATCTTAATTGCGAATAATATGTAAAATATAAAAAATGTTCAAATTTATCAAAAATATATAAGAGACAAAAAATATCTTAAGTGCCAAGTAAATCTTGTTGAGAAATGAATGAAAACCAATAAAAAATTTGGAAATATATCAAAAACCAAGTTAAAGAATTTTTTTTTAAGAAAATATGCCAAATAAATTTGGAAAAGCTATGAAAGTATAAAAAAAATTAAACAAAATTTATCAAAGGTAATACCACGAGTCCTTCAAATTTTATCGATTAAATTTTTGGTTTTCACGAAAACGGCTTTATTTGGAAAAACCACGAAAACAAACTGATTGATAAAATCACGAGTCCGCAGGACGAGTGATTTTATCTCAAATCAGTTTGTTTGAGTGATTTTGCCTAAAATAAAGGCGTTTGAGTATGAAGATCAAAAATTTAATCTATAAAACTTCAGAGGACGAGTCGTATTTGAAAGGATTATTTTTTGAATCATTTTGTATTAAAAAGAGAGAACATAGTCATTTATGCAAAAGATACTTTACACACAAATATTGAAAATTTTTTTTACCAATTTAAATTGAAACCTCATGATGAGCTGTTACAGTTTTACATACAGCGCCACCAAGGCGATTTTTTGATTGGCTACCCCGCGGAACGGCGCCGTAAATAAAAGCGAAGAAGAAGAATGAAATGAAGTCTTTCTTAATTTAATTAATTTTAAGTGTTTGTGTATTCAAAAACTGATATTTAATGAACAAAAAGTTTAGTGTTGAAGTGAGGTATGTAAAAATGTTAAAGGCGATTTGAAATAAACTAATAAAAAACAGGTTAGTTTACAAATACATTTCGAAATTTGGTTATTAACATAGATTTGCAATACATTTTAGTATAATAAAAATTGTTAAATATTTACATTTGAAATTTCAAAAAAGGTAAACATAGTTTAATCAAAAAACAAAACGACGAAGCTGTTTTATCAGTATAAAACACAATGATTGGTTAGGATCCTGAGCTCTTATTGGCTGAAACCACAAAAACTGACTGTTTTGACAGATGAAAAAAATAATCAAAGGTAATACCACGACTCCTCCAAATTTTATCGATTAAATTTTTGGTTTTCACGAAAACGGCTTTATTTGGAAAAACCACGAAAACAAACTGATTTTATCTCAAATCAGTGTGTTTGAGTGGTTTTGCCTGAAATAAAGGCGTTTGAGTATGGGGACCAAAAATTCAATCTATAAAATTTGAGAGGACGTGTGGTATTTGGAAGGTACTTTTTTGAATCATTTTGTATTAAAAGTATTAAAAAAAATAGTCATTTATGCAAAAGGCACTTTACACAAATGTTCATTATTTTCTTTATCAAATTAAATTGAAACATCAAAAAATATTGAGCTGTTACGGTTTTAAATACAGTGCCACCAAGGCATACGTGAAAAATATGTCAATTTAAAAAAATTCTGAAGAAATAAATATATCAAAATGCCAAATAAATTTTGCCAAAAAAAATGAAAAAAAAATGAAAATTTTGAAGTACGTAAAGAATTGGTGAAATAAAAGTTTTTGAAGAAAAAAAAATTTCAAAAATGGCAAAAAAATTATCGAGAAAACAAATGCTTATTATAAAACAATATTTATCGAAATCAAGTGGGAAAAATAGTTAGGATTTTAATTATTTCAAAGTTGTCAGTTTGACACGACCAAACAGGCTAAATTATTCGTTTAATTTGAACGGAACGATATATAAAAGAGAAAAGTGCGTTTTCAATACTGACGAGCGCACCTTTATCGTCCCATCCATCTTTAACCGGGTTCTCACCCAACGATTCTATATCGGGAACAGATTTACTGAACGACGCTTAATTTTAAATAATTCCTAAATGGATCGAGGAATTTGCTTATCGTTATTTTATTGATCGTAACAAGAGGATTTATCGAGGAAGATCAATTCGAAGAAAGAAAAGTTTTGCTTGATAAGAACGATTGCTTTACATTCAATTGTGCTTTGAATTTTCAATGGATTCTCTGAAAGGAAAGTTGGAGATTCAACGAAAAAAAAATTAACGTCGTAGTGATCACGAAGATTACAAATGAATTGTAAACAAATAAGTAGGTATTGAGCATTTTCAGCGACTCCATTGGTATCTATTTAAGAATGATTTTATTATCCATAAGAAAGATTTTATTATGTGAAAATTATAAAATTGTTTTTACCACCCTTATTATACGGTCAAATTACGGTTTGGTTAATTCTGCAACAACATTATACAAGTATACACTATACTACATACTAAGTAAGTTAACAGTTATGTTTGTTTACCGTAACAGTTATATTTGTTTACCTAAAGCGACATCATGTGGCGTGGCCCGTAAGTTAATAGTTATGTTTGTTTACCTAAAATTCCGTTAGAGCGGCGCTCGTGTCAAGCGAAATCGAAATGGGCGGGCGTGTAAACAAACTGCAAAATTTATTTGGTATTATATTATTTTTATTTCTTCAGAATTCTTTTAAATTAACATATTTTTCGATGAATATTCAATTTTTTTTGTCGGCAACCTTTATAATTTGTTTTTAATATGTTTAGTTTTTCTTTTCCATACTTGTATTGACAATTTATTTCATATTTTGAAATTTTTTATCTATTCAGACAAAAATTTTATATAAAGAACCCCGCACAAATCTTATGGAAATTGACTCCCGGTCAAATTGGCTGAAATTTGGATGTTGTTCGTTTCGGCATCCTGAGCAAACGTCTCAATGGACACAAAGATCAATTTTGCTCCAAAGCTCCACGGATTTAACACTATTTACTACTTAAAAAGGTAATATTTTCAAAAGTTTAGTATTTGCTGCTTTAAAAAAAGTACCCTCTTATGTTTTCGAGGTCGCTGCATTCAAATCTAATGCCAATATAATAATATTGACAGTTGACATCTATCAAACTGGCTGCCAAAAAGAAAGCTACAATCAAAATGGATGAAATCCGCATGCAAATATATGTTTCTGAGATCGTTAAATTCAAAACTGAAGTTAAAAAAAACGATATTTTAAAAACAACTGAAGCATGCTAATTATTACTCTATATTGACACATTATCATGCACAGTCAAATATTTAATTAATCGATAGTACCTACTCAACTGTCAATATCGTCTTTTTGGCATCAGATTTGAATTAAGCAACCTTGAAGACATATGCTTACCTGTCAATTTTATCAATTTCGATTGTTACATACTGTTTGACAGTTATTTGATAGCTGTCAACTGTCAATATCGATTTTTTAACATCAGTTTTGAACCTCAAAAACATATTTACATATTAATTTTATCAATTTTGATTGTTACATGCTATTTGACAGTTAGTTTGACAGCTGTCAACTGTCAATATTATTATATTGGCATTCGATTTGAATGCAGCGACCTCGAAAACATAAGAGGGTACTTTTTTTAACGCAGCAAATACTAAACTTTTGAAAAGATTACCTTTTTAAGTAGTAAATAATGTTAAATCCTTGGAGCTTTGGAGCAAAATTGATCTTTGTGTCCATTGAGACTTTTGCTTAGGATGCCGAAACGAACCACATATCCAAATTTCAGCCAATTTGACCGGGAGCCAATTCCCATAAGATTTGTGCGGGGTTCTTTTATTCAATTTTTTTTCATACTTCTTAGTTTATCGATTAAAAATTTTTTTTTTAATAAATTTTGTTCAATTTTTTTTCATATTTTCATAGCTTTTTCAAATTTATTTGGCATATTTTCTTAAAAAAAAATCTTTAACTTGGTTTTTGATATCTTTCCAAATTTTTTATTGTTTTTCATTCATTTCTCAATAAGATTGATTTGGCATTTTAGATAATTTTTTTTCTTAGATATTTTTGATAAACTTTAACAATTTCTTGGAAATAAAAAGTTTTTATTCAATGTTTTTATTTCAATTTTTCGAAAAAAAATTCCACAAAATTTATTTGGCAGTTGAACATTTTTTAATTTTTTACATATTATTCGCAGTTAAGATACATATTTTAAAATTATATTCACAACTTTGGTTTCCATCTTTATCTTCGTTATCATGGAAAGTCAAAATTTTTCTGATTTCTTCAAAGAAATCGCTCTTATATTCCTCCAAATCTTCCTTTGGAATATTTGATAATGTTGCATTTATTGATAGGAACCAATCTAAAATAAAAAAATGTCCAGGGAATTTTGAAGTTTTCCTTAGAATAAGAGGATGACTTGAAAAGTATCTACAATTAAACTCATATTTTACCTTTCCAAGAATCGTTTTCGAATTTATATGTGGTATCTTCCACTACGAAATTGTAACGATTGAAACCGCCATCTCTTACTGCGTTTTCGAAACATCTTTCTGGATTTTCTTCGGTAGAAAAAGGGGATATCATTGAGTTTTGACAGTATTTTCCCCATTTTGGATGTTCGGATAATTTTTGATATACTAGGTCTGCACTAAGAAAGGGAACAAATATTTGAAATGTTTGGCCGTTGGGTTTTAACATGGTGTGGACATTTTTGAAAGCCCGTCTGTAAAATACAAGAAATTTTAATTCAAAAAACGTTTATTTAGTTCATTAGTTAAGAAACTTTTTAATTAAGTACTGGTTTTTTTAATTATGTTAAAAAATCACTTTTACTTTTACTCCAAAATCGTTCCAAAATTATTTATCAATAATTTTGACATGATCAATTGTTTTGTATGACTTTTTTTTAACTTTTTTGAATTTTTTTTGTAGATTCTGGTCCTTTTTATATTGTTGAGGATTTGATTCGGAAAATTGCATTTGCACAAAAGAGATGTGAAAATAAAATAAATTAAGATCACACAATCTCCCAAAATCGAGTGACAATCTTTAAATTATCAATACGTGCAACCGACGTCTGGACCCCAACAACTACTCCTTGGGCAATATGCCCCAACAGGTATTGAATTACGTGAATGCAGACGCCGTTTTGGAACCCGAATAAGCGAGACTTATACCCAAAACTTCTGATTTTGTTATTAAAGGAGCCAATCATTCTTATACCGGTTTCGGCATTATTGTGCCTTGTCAGTAAGAAGTAGACTAGCTCTAAAGAAATTCTGAAGATCGCTTTGAACTCTTAGTACAAACGGTTAAGTCGAAAAAGAGGAGGTAAGTGCAACGCCATCTTCACTTTAATAACAAAATCAGAATTTGCAAAATTATAGAAAACTACAAACTACTAAAAGTGAAATTTTTTTGACCAATAAAAATTCCATTTATTTACTCTCAATAACCTTTTTTGAAATTTTTATTGGTCAAAAAAATTTCACCTTTAGTAGTTTATTGTTTTCTATAATTTTGCAAATTCTGATTTTGTTATTAAAGTGAAGATGGCGTTGCACTCACCTCCTCTTTTTCGACTTAACTTCTTAACTTCAGAATATCTTTAGAGATAGAAATTCGAGCTAGTCTTCCTCTTACTGACGAGGCACAATAATGCCGAAACCGGTATAAGAATGACAGGCTCCTTTAATAACAAAATCAGAAGTTTTAGGTATAAGTCTCGATTATTCGGGTTCCAAAACGGCGTCTGCATTCACGTAATTCAATACCTGTTGGGGCATATTGCCCAAGGAGTAGTTGTTGGGGTCCAGACGTCGGTTGCACGTATTGACAATTTAAAGATTGTCAGTCGATTTTGGGAGATTGTGGTGATCTTAATTTATTTTATTTTCACATCTCTTTTGTGCAGTTTATTTACTCCCAATAACCTTTTTTGGAATTTTTATTGGTCAAAAAATTTCACCATTAGTAGTTTAAATTGCATTTGTTAGACTCCCATCTACTGATTTTCCTGAAAATTTAGGGAACTATTGTGAAGAGTAAGGGGAACCTTTCCACCAAGATCTAAAAGAAATGGAAAGAAGATACCAGCGCAGACGGGAAGTCAATACTGATGGATGCTTGAGAAATATGTAAGGAAACGATCAAGAAATTCACTACGCACTTTATTATTTAAATTACTTCATTTAAAAAAAATACAACAGTACTTACCCCACATTTTTGGCGTACATCATGGTAAAAAAACTAAAAATATTATCAAATCTAGATTTTAAATGATTCGGTAAATTTTCGCAAGCAACGTCTAATTGTTCTATCTGACACCTTGGAAACTTGTCATGTTGTTTCATATAATCTAACATAGTGTTTGAAATATCCGTTGCTATGAATTCTTTATAATTTTTGGGAAAAATAGGAAATAGATTTTCTCTGGTATTTCTCCCATCACCAATACCAATTTCCATAATGGAAGGATTCGCAGTCCATTTTATCAAATGTCCGTATTTTTTTAAAACAGTTTTGGTAGTCACGATGTTATTTTTGGAGCTTTTTGCAAATAATTCTGGTAATACAAACGCAGCCATATTTAAACTGTAGTTACTATGAAAAATAATAAAGTAAACAAGTAAAAGTAAAGTATTTATCATTAATTTTTTTGTATTAAATATATACCGGATGTCTACGTTTGTGTAGGAGTGTTTTAAAACTCAATATTCACAGGATGTTTTAATTAAATAAACGATAATGCCAATAAATCACAATTTATCCCTAAATTCACCGGACACGGTGGCCTAGTTGGTAAGGCGTCTGATGATTCAGCTTGGTCAGTGTTCGGGGAGTAGGTTCGAATCCTGTCGTAGTCAAGTGGAATTAAAGTCAGATAAGACTTTGGGCAAGTACAAAAAGTATTTGTGTCATACGCAGTTTCATTCACGCCGGTAAACAGGCCGGACGAGATCGGATATCTCGTTGAACTGATAGGGGTTGGTGACACAATTACATACTTGTTAGTCGGTAGACTACCTGCATGACAAAGGCATAGTCCTGGGTTTAAGGTGATTGAGGACCGTGGTTCGGAGCCCACGATAAGCTGTAGGTCCCGTCCAGTTTAGGCCTCTAGGTCAGAAAAGAGACGTTAAAATTAACAAACAAACAACAACCCTAAATTCCGACTAAGAATTTTTCAAGAATTCAAAAATCGGTTTGACCCTGGTCTAGTAGTGCGCTATCGGTATAATATGGCAACACCCTGTATAACAGAGAAATCTCTACTATCGGTATAAATATTTTAAAATCCAAATCGACTTTGACCTTGTTTTAGGTATACGAGTAAAAGTTTTAATGTATGAATTATCCGTTTTATTTACCAATTTGGAATCGTAACTCGAGATAAATATAACCCTCATAAAATAATGATAAATTTTAAGAGGCCATCTAAGAGACCTACAAAATTTAACAACACGATTTATATTTATTTAATTAAGCCATTAGCACTCACCATTACTACCCCATAAAGACGTAGATGTGTGGAAATCTGGACCAACATATCGGCCTCGGAATGACTTAATTTAGCATTTAAATTCCCACTTTTATCGGCGATACACTAGAAATATGTACAAAAACTTGTCGTCTTGGTACAATTTCAGTATTTAATTGGCCATTACTAGATATTTACACTTCCAGTTACACCATTTATTTTTGAATATTTACATAAAGTTTTGCTATTATGGAGGCAGTTATCATAAGTAACGGCTGATTATGTTGTTATATGGTCGAGAGAAGAGTACTGCTAATATACTTAGGATGCTGGAGGAAATCATTTTAATTAATGTTCCTACTAAAGTATAAAATTGGTATAGCGGTCGTATACGGAGACTCGTGCTGGTCTCTTAATAGCAAAAAACATGCGTACGACTTGAACAAAAAAATCTGCTACCATACTTATAAATATTTAAATTGCAGAATGGTAAAGGAAGTTTTTGAAACCATTAAACCATTGGAAAAATTAATACATCTCTCACTACAGGTAGAATTCCTAATGTATTAAAATAAGTACGTACTATCATCCCTTTACAAAAAGTACCCAAAACTAATAAAGTTGAAGAATACCGACCAATCAATACTTTACCTCCTATAGAAAAACTATTAGAAATCGCTGTTTATCAACAATTATTGGACCACATTACGAAAAATAATATTTTAATTAATAATCAATCAGGTTTTCGGAAAAAATTTTCTTGTGAATCGGCATTACAAGTTACACTTTGCCACATAAAAAGTAATTTGGATAAAAATAAATTCATAATAGCTGTATTTCTCGACTTAAAAAGAGCCTTTCTAAACTTAAACAATTTGGTATCTATCTATCTATCTGACTATCTATCTATCTGTGATGGGGGTGTCGATACACTGAGACCTATAAGATCTATTGTGCCCCCTACTGCTGCCCAAACGTTGAGGATATCTCAACGATTATAGCAGTTCCTCCATTCCTATTGCTTTCAAAAAGGTCAGGATGTCGGTAGGCTTCAGGTTAGGTAGATCATCCCCTTCTATTTGATATTCTCCGAGGTAACGTACCCTTGGATTTTGCAGGGTAATGCATTCTGAGAGAATATGGATAGAGATTTCCTCCTCTTCATCGCAGAATCTGCATTCTTCTTTGTCTACTAATCCGAGTTTCTTTAGGTGGCCTCTCAGCCGGCAGTGCCCTGTAAGGATACCCGTTAGTATTCTGAGCTTATTTTTACTTTTACTGACGCAGTCGTCAGATCTCTTCTGGTTATAGTTTCCCAGTAGTGTCTTGGCCTGCCTCATTCCTTGTAGTCCTATCCAGTATTGGGATCTTTTTGTTATTTACTTCTTTTCCAAGTTCATCAAGTATTGTACAGAAGGGTTCAGGTCCCAGAAATGGTGTTTCAGCCCCTTTTTTTGCGAGTACGTCTGCTATTTCATTACCCTCCACTCCAGTGTGTCCCGGAACCCATAGGAGGGTAACAGTGTTGTTCTTGCCTAGTTCGTTTAGATTCTCTATGCACTCCTAAACCATCTGGTAGTTGATTACGTGGGAGTTCAAGGCATTAATGGCTGCTTGGCTGTCTGACATGATGATGATCTCTTGTCTGCGAAAATTTCTTTCTATGTTGAACTTGAAACATTTTCCGATGGCGTATATTTCAGCTTGGAAAATGATCGGAGATTTGCCTAAACTTCCGGAATATTTGGTTCCAGGCCCATATACTCCTATTCCTGCTCCTTTTGTTGTTCTAGAACCATCTGTGTACCATTTATGGCACTTCTCTTGAGTTTTGGGATGGTATCTTTGTCACATTCGCTTTTGTTGCTTAGTTTTGTGTTGAATTCTTTCACAAAGCTAAACTTCTTTGTCATCTCATCTTGGGGCATGTCCCAGGTTTGGTGATTTCCAGGAAGGAGTCGAAACTTGCGTTTGGTTGATCCTTCTCTGGTCATTCGGTAGGTTGTCCTTATCGCAGTGCGTTTTAAAGATATCATCTGAAATAGATAGTGACAGGGATTCCGCAAGGTAGTGTACTGGGCCCGCTTCTATTCATTTTGTATATTAACGATATTGCCCTATTTGTAATCTGTGAATTCATTAACCTGTCGATGATACTCTAATTTGTTGTAGTGATGAAAAGTTGGATGTAGCTATTCAGAAAATGAATGTTATTCTAGTTAAGGTTAATAAATAAATGCAATGATCTTCACAAAAATTAATAAAATGTAAGAGATCAATAATTTACAGGGCGAGTCTGCTGCCAGCAGCCATATTCATACTGTCGCGAGACGCTCGTACTGAAAACACCGACCTTGATAGACCAATTAGAGTCTGGTGTTATCGATAATTCGAACTTGACTGGAGCTTCTGATTGGATCATTTGAAAAGTGCGTGAAATAGTCCAAATTATTGCCCCTTTCTCCCCTAACGTTTCAATACCGAATACACGTTTAAGCCAGTTACTTACAGAAACTAATTTATAGGTGTATATATGGAGGCATTTTTTATCTGAATCATTATGGGCCAGAACAATTAATCGACGCTACCGAACATTCTGGCACCACGTGGAGCCCATTATGGCCGATATAACAGAATAACTGTGTTACCGACCACCTTTTCTAATGCCTCATTACCGCATAATAGTTAACATTTATTTAAACGCATGATAGATATGCTACTGTCTAACGATATATAGCTGTTATACATATTGAGTCAAATGGTACGCACCATTCGCAGCAGCTATTGTGTTACTTTGGCTCGTTTTTCATTTTAATGGGACTAAATAAAACCCAATGACTTCAAGGTTAAATTACAGTGATTCTTTTTTTAAAGTATATATTAACTATATTCCAAAATTATACTTCAATCAGTCTGAAATCGAGCTGTTAATTCAATATTAAATAGACCCGAACATTATTTAAGATATTAATAATAATTTTGATGTTTGATGGAGTAATGATCGCCCTGTATGCAAGCTCGTTGTTATTAGAAATGGTTTCCAAATTAAGCAATATTTACTTTTAGAAATACATTAACCCAGGAGCCAAAGTTTTTTAAACTTGCCAAATCTGTACCGAATACTATTGAAACAATTGGAATGTCAAATCTCGAGAGACGTTCATCGAAAGAACAACATCCAAAATCGTTATTCAAATCGCATCATTCCGAGAAAACAGCCTTTACAGAAAGCACCGATACGTAAAAAAATCCCAAGTGCTAAATAACTTTTTTTGGGAGTCCAACAGGATCTAGACCGCGCTCTCTTTTATGGGAACGATCGAACATGAGACATGACTGCCTTACCCACTTTGATCTATCATTGCTTAGAACGCTTGTGTGGTCCGATCAGTAACGACTACAAAAAAAATTCGTTGGTTCTTAAAATACTCTAAAAACATTTTGGTTAAACTGAAATCACTCGTTTTCGACGTCCTTTTTCAGATAAAAAGGAGCGCTGCGTTTACAAAGGCGTGCCAAATGGGAAGACTGGGGTTCAAATCTTTGTTTTATATTGCGGAAAGAAACCTTTTAGGTTTAGTTCACAATAGGTTTCGTAGTATTGCAGATGCAGTTGTCAGTTGATTGGCGATATTAATTATAAGTTTTATTTTATTTTTAAACAGAACGGGTGCTTTCACATTAGATGAAATGCCGTGCTGGTGTCGTCTCCGGCTGCCGTCGTCCCACTCGTGTCGTCCCGATTTTTGAAACAAGGTATTTAGTAAAACCAATAAATAAATAAAACTGATTAGTTCAATTCAGTTCCTTAAAGTGTTTTAACATGGCTTTTAAGGTTGATAGTTACCTTAATTGAATTGCTTGAAGAAAAAAAACACTGTATTGAAAAATAATATGAAAATAAAAATAATAATACATCAACTAATCACATCACATCTTTAATGCAATTTTGTTTTAGTTTTTTGCTTTAAGTTCTTTTATGTAATTGTCTATTCTTAAATTTTCTTAAAATATAAATAAATTCGTTCATTTTTAATGTTCTATTTTCTTTTCTTTAAATTTAAAAAGATCAAACTATATTTGTTTCTTTATTAACCAACTTTTCTTTTTAAATAAATTTAAAATTTATGGGAAATATTTTTATTCTTACCTCCTTCGTAAGCTCAGACACAATGTAAATTCTTACGTTTGACAGAATGCATTGGGCGCCATCTACTATACAGAGTAGAGATTCTTAACCTCAGGTGTGGGGGGGGGGGGGAATTTCAAAGTAGTGACTGCGGATTAATCTGTAATCCATTAGCCTAACCATAGACCTCAGGTGTGTTTCTAATTGGTTTGTAATTTTAAAAATCAATAATAACGACTACTGAGATAAATTCATAAAAATTTAATAATAACAAAAAAAATCAGTAACGAAAAACGTTTTAGTTGAGTGTACAACAAATATTTGGTCGAATATGGTAAGTGTATTTTTATTTACTACAAAGAAAAATTAACATATACAAGTGAAATTTATTGTTATTTTCTCACCTTATTCTCCAATACTCTAACCTAAGTTATTTATGGGTTAAGTAATTTTTAACCTTAGAAAAATTAGTTATGGCCTTTTATTGTTTTAAACTCTTTTTAAATATCGACATTTAATGAAAATTGGTACCTTTATTTAAGACTAAGTCTTCCTTATTCCTACAGATGCAGGACAGGATGGATAATTGTGGCTTCTTCTATTGATTTAAAAGTTTTTTCTTTTTTCTTGAAAAATAGCGTTACTTCTTGACGTGTAATGATTTTTATTCTTTTATCAGTGTTGCTTTGACTTGACTTCGTTTGTTTTAGTCATGCAGAGCGAGTGAACTGTTCAAGAGTTTTAAGCAAAAAGCCTCGCTTAACAGCGAGCAATAGTTTTTATAAACGCCCAAGTCATAGCTCACTATATTGGAATTTGACAGTTTTTAACTTAAATTTTTACAAAATTCAAAAATTATTAATTTTTATACAATTTTTAATTAGCACCAAATTATTCTAGAGAAAAGAAGAATAATTTTGATGTATTTTTTGTACAATTCCTACTTCCTACATAACGACTTCTTATGTTCGGTATTATTGATTTCTTAAATCTCATAAAACTTTATTATTATTACCTTTTTTACTGTATTTCTTCAATTTTAAAAGTCCCAACACTCTAATTTCCCGATTTATACTATTTCCCTTGAATTTAAATTGATTATATTGAAGTATTATGATATTGAAAGAGGTTAAGTTTAAAATTTCTTTTTCTCCAAACACTTAATATGATAATGTTTTCATTGTTATTATGATCGCAGATTTATCTAAGATTATATTATTTTAAATTTTTCTATTCAGTTCTTTGCTAGCTTATTTGTAAATACCCTAAATCTGTTGATGAAAATATCTTATGGGATTACCATGTTAAATTTTGAAATATGAAATTTTATAGTTTCTTTTACAATTACTATGTTAAAATTAGTTTCAAACCTTATTTTTGAAATCACATTCTGTCCTGTGATTACTTAAAGTATAATAAATAGTTATTTTATTGGTATTTGTAAAACTATCTGTTTCCTTTTTACTCTTCGTATTGAATATTAAATTTTGTATTCTCCTTTTGAGCTGGTCAATTTAGTTAACCGTTACAATATACAGTTCCTCATAACTAACCCTATATATCAGGAAGACAGTTGTAAATGTTTAGTGCAGACGTATATACGTATTGATAGATGTCTTGCCGACATTTTTCTCTTAATATTTTTTTTATTATTTTCATATTATTTTTCGACACAGGGACATTTTAAACCAGTTCAATTAAGGTAACAACATCAAACTTAAAAGCCATTTTAAAGCACATAATAGAACTGAATTGAATTAATCAATTTTATTTAGTTATCATTTATTTAGTTTTTACTTATTTTTTCAAAAATCGGGACGACATCAGTGGAAATAATGCTCCTTGTCTGGCAAGGCGGCAGCCGGCAACGACAGTTAGTTAGCACATGTACTCAAGTATCCAATTTCGTTATTTCGCCTATCCTCAATGATATCCATATGGCATTCAAACAAGAAAAATGTTCAAGATAATTTTAATTATTTACTGATGAGGCTGTGTTTACTCGAGAAGGAGCATTTAGTACGCACAACAGTCACATAATTAGTCAAAACATTTTTACATTTTAGTTTTCACGAAAGAGTACATTTTTTGTAGCAATTTCCCCTGTAAAAAACATTTGGTTACGCCCTTGACGATGTATTGTAAAACTGATCGTGCAACCAGACAAGATCGGAATGAGAATTTTATGGAAGCGAGTGCGACACGTACCTGCTTGCGACTGAACTAAATTAATTTATTTTTTGCGCAGGATTACACATTAGGATGCAGAAATCGAGCAGGAAGCTCTTCCTTCGTTTAACTGCCAAGAAGGGAGGTACAATAGGTTTAGTAAAAAAAATATCGTGTATGGTCACTTAATTTTTTAGTTACTCATTTATACAGAGTGTTTTATAAACACTGGGAAAACTCTTTTATTTACAGGTTCAGGAGTACAAAATATTATTAAAGGTGGGGGCAATTAAACAATCGGTTAGAAATATTTCGACAACTGGATGCAGTGGAGGGGGGCCACTATTTCTCGTAGTTAGTTTTTTTTTTTTTTTTTAGTTTATTATTTATTTTCTTTTGGTATATATTACATTTTTCTAGGACATTTCATTTTCCTAATTCCTTGCTATAAGAGTTTTCCTCCTTTTCAGGGTTATATCTCGTAGATAATACTTACAATAAATACTTTTTTCAGCAGGGACGGGATAAATATAAAGGGTGACCCAGGGTTAAACCGTCAAACGTTCAGGATCAGTTTTTCAGGAAAAAATAATGTAGGCTATTTAAATACATTATTTTATTTAACAACAATTTGTTAATTATTAAGATAAGATTAAAAGACAACTAGTTATTAATATAAGATTGAATGAGCATTATTCAAAGGCAATTCTGCGAGTTTGTCTGACATCAAAGCTAGGCCTGTTAATCAATTGGTAGATGTACCTATTATTCCGAAAATATGATTTCAGTCTTTTCATCGTTGAGAAACTTCGTTCAGTTTGTTCTACAGAGGCAGTGGTAACGGGTACAACGGCTAAAATTTGGAATAGCGTAAAAATGTTCAGAAACAAACAAGGATCTGCTACATTTAAAGTATCGACTGCACTTTGAGGAAGACAGGAATCTACTTTTTGGCATTTCACTGTCCAAATATCCCATTCACTACGTAGAATAACCGTGTATATTGTTTGTAAATCATCTGAATATAACTTAATCGCTGGCTCAAAAACGTAAAATAATTATGATTTATATAGTTACCACATTTTCATATAAACTTATAGAAGTTTCGGGGGGGGGGGGGGTCCTTGCTACGCCACTGACTGGATGTATCTAAAGAAAGAAATGAAAAGTGACAGTATTGATGGGTGAACTATTTAATGAAAATATCGGCATACTTTTGCTACTTCCTGTTATTCCTCTACCGATTTTCTAACAAATTTAAAGTGATATCACAAAACACATTTTAACTAATTTTTCATTTGCGAAGTCAATTTTAACGACAGTTTGAAATTAAAGACGAAAGTATTACACAAGATTATCAAAACAGTTCCCATGGTAGGTACTCGGTTATGGTACGATTTTGTTCGCTTTTTTTTTAATAATCACCTGTTTCCTTAACATCTTCCGTCGAGGTAATTTAAAATAATTTAAACTGTAGCATTTATTTGTTGCAGGCAATTTTTTCGAAAAATGTGATTATGGATAATTAAAGGTACCGCAAATTGAGAAGTGATTTATTCATTTTTTCAAAGCTACTTCAACGTCAGCATTTTTTGGTACAAAATTAAGAAAAAAAAAGGAAAACAATTTAAGCATAAACGAAGAAAACACTGAACAATATTTCAAATATGGAATATTAAAATAATACCTGCCGACTTTTTGATGTCGTATTTTGAAAATAAAAGATTCTAATTAGGTATTTATTATTGATAATTCTGACAAAACAGAGTAAAACTTTATCAAATTTAATGATAATGATTGCATTTATTTTTTTTTTATTTATTTTATGCAATAGTCCAATAAATGTATAATTGTTAAATTTTTCTATTTTAAAATTATTAATTAATTATTAGAAGGCCATGAATCTAAACTTGGACAACATTTTTAATTACTATCAACATTTTCAAATGACATTTTGTTCTGTATTTAAATTTAAAAGCACTAAATACTTTTTTATTCTTGGTGATTGATTTATATATGTGATGCAGAATTTTTTATGAAGAATATTTTGTTATTTGTAAAATTAATAATAATAAAAAATTTGACTGTCCTTAGGAATGCGCGTTTTGAATTATTTCTAACAATTATAAATATTTAATTAAAATTCTTGACACGATTTATATCGAAAGTGTCAACCGGTCAACATTGTAGTTTCAACAATTAAAATGATAGGAATGCGATGTTCAATTTATTTTAAATGACTTTGTGTTCTTTACGTACATTTTACTTAAGATTTTATTTAATGATCAACTTTTTAATGTGTGTAAATATTCCAGTAAAATTAATTACTGCGTCGGAAATGTCAAGGTGCGATATACACAAAGTGCTAAATAAATTATACCAAAGGTAAATTAATTAATATTGATCCTTGAGTATATTCAACAAAGTAAGATTTAATACATCTTCTATTGCTTTTCATATAATAAGAGTGTAGGTCATCATTTTGAAGTAATTGGTTAAATAGTTTTTCCTTACATCTTTTTCCTCTTTAGTGCAGGCAAATTTAGATTTAGAGTCAATAATAATTTTCAGCAGGGTTTTTATGATTGGAAGTGGTAAAGGGGCTTACAATGAACGTAAAAAAAATCGTCCGACAAGAGGGGTGCTAAAAGGTTAATTTTGAAAAATGGTATTTTGCGATTTTTCGCGAAACTTGACGTCGTGTCAAAAAACATCCAATGACAAAGTTGTAGATCTGGAATAAATGTGCAACTTCTATGTGAATCATTTTTTACCATAACCTCAATATTTTTGTAGAAAATGCAAAAAATTATTAAATTTTTTTTTTAGTTTCTTATTTTTAATTTTCGCAAAAATAATTTAATTTTGATAAAATTTCGTGGAAGTCTACCTTTTTAAGTCGCAAATAACCACAAATTTTTTCAGATTAAAAAATCTAACGGATTTCAAGATATTAAAGTTTTTAAGTTAAAAACATTTTTTTTTCAAAAATAAAGTTGGTTGGCAAAAAATCAACGTATAGGGTTCTTTAGGTGCTCATTTTTTTTTTGTTTTTACATGAAATTTTTGATATACAATAAAAAAAATAATAGTTCCTATTTAAAAACTTACAAAAATTGAAAAAACTCAAAAAATGGTTTTTGCAGTAACGAATTTTTCAGTAATTGTTGATAATTTGTTTAAATTTTCAATAAAATTAAAAAACTGATTACTCCATTGAATTTTACAGAAAAAAATACAAAAGAAACTGTGTTTCGTTGTTTTATTTGAAATTTGACTTTTGTTCTGTATTGTTATAAATATTTATTTATTTATTTAGTAGAAATACACAAAGGACTATAAGGACCTAATTTCAAGATTTCTCTTTCCTAAAACTAACGAAATAAATTTATACATACCAAATATTTAATTGTAATAATGAAAATGCAGATAAATATAAAAAATAGTTATTTTTTAAGTTGTTTTGTTGTATAATCAAAAAATATCCAGTATGAAAGTTGTAGATTATGAAAAAATCTTCAACTTTTGAAGGGTCACCTTTTAACATAACCTCAAAACTATTGAGAAAAATGAGAAAAATCGTATTTATTTCTTTTTAAAAATGTTTTCTTTATATTTCCGAGAAAATAATGTACTTTTGATGAAAATTAACGAAAGTATGTATTTCTGTATCAAAATTCTATACCGAAAAATTATCGTGCAGATTAAACGAATAGATAGAAACTATATTTCATTGTTGAAAAGAAAAATTAATTTGCATTTTCTTCTTCGAAATGAAAAATAATAATCGTTACTCCTGAAACGAACAAATCGATATGATATTGATTTACTTATTAACAAAACGAGATAACAAGTAAAATTGGTATTTGAATTTTGATGTGATATTAAACACGTATTGTTATTCCATGGATATCTTTAATTTCATCAAACCTAAACAAATTGGAATTCGACGGCATGGTACGAAATAGGTATTGTACAAATTCAATAAACGATCATGTTTAGGTTTGAACCAAAAGGAAGTGGTACATAATGTATATCGTTGAATTGGTAATTAAATTCTCTATCGAATGACCAGATGGCCCTCGGTAGGTACCATTTGAAAAAAACGATTTATTCGTTAAAAATGAATTTAGAAAATTTAAATTCCCGCTGTAGGATTTGTTATTGATCATACCGATGAAGTCTATTACTATGAATTACTGATATCAATTAGAATAGATTTTGACCAAACAAAGGCCTCCTGTGATAAAAAAAATTGGGAATTTGAATTTTTTGATTGAAAAATAAAAAATTTGGCTACACTGTCATATGTAATTTGAGCCATAGAATCTGAAAAACATCAAATATACAGGGTATTCCATTTAAAAAATCAAAGGTTGTGACATTTCTAGCAAAACCGGAAGTCGGCCATTTTGATTTTATACGACTGTCGATCTAAAATTGTGTCTCATATCTATGTACCAAATTTTATTCAAATCGGTTAAAAAATGAACGAGATATTAGGCCAGTAGAGATAGACATGATTTTTACAAAATTTAACAATAATTACAAAAGTTTTAAAACTTCAGTTGAATATAAATGATTTTGCAACCTTTTTTTCTGAACGGAAGATGTTGAAAATCACGATTTACTGCATTTTCGCATTAATAGCTCGAAAGAAATTCCAAAAGTTCTGCAAATTTGAAAAAATAACTAAAATAATGTTATTGAGAAGTGCTATTCTATTAAAATAAACATCGAAGTATTTACAAAAGTTTTGAATAAAGGTTGCAAATGAAGATGTCCTAACGTACAATGTTTTCATTAATTTGCAACCTCGCCCGTAATACGGAGGTAAAACTAAAAAAAACATTTTCGTATTTGTACTCTACTAAATAAGCAACTCGGTAACATGGCAGCGACTAAGGCAGACGTGTGTGAAAATACAATCAACCAGTACAGCGTATAAGAAATGTATTCTATGGATAATCAAGTATTTAACTGGACCACTGTCGCCTTTTTTTGTGTTGCACTAATTTATTCAGCTATATTCCCAAATCAATGAGTAATCTTAAAACTATTTGCAAATAGTTTCCAATTTATGGTCATATGGCGAACAAAAAACAAAACAATTGAATAAAAAAATGTTCCGTTGAAAAAAGACGGTTTCAAATCTCTCTCAAAATATTAGTTGTTGTTGTTATAGTCCAGTGAATGAACGATTAAAAGGGGGGTGTAGAGTACGTAATCGAACATTAAGAAACGGACTTGAGGGATGTGTTTGGAGTAGTTAGGAAATAAATATACTAAAGGTCCCGGAGTGTAGGAGGTGCGAGGGCTGCAGGGGGGCACGGAGAAGGTCACTTTTTTCGGCTTTTCGCTTATATCTCGAAAAATATGCACCATAGCAAAAAAGTCACCCAATATCATAAAATTTACTACAAGATTGTTTAAATTCATTTTTCCTATCTCTTTTGGTTTTAAAGATATTTGCTAGCAAAAAATGCAAAGTTTTGAAAAAAGTTTTTTTACCTTTCGCCCCAAGAGACTCAAGACAACTCAACATTAATTTATTAAGTAATATTTTATTAGGTATAGAAGGTTATAGCTCTTAAATAAATAACAAAAATTAGAATGTACAGTTTTTTTTTGCGAATGTAGAAATTTGCTGTAGCTTTTGATTAGTTTAGGTTAAAATAATAAATAAATATATCAATTAAAAGATAGTAACGGTGGTGGAATTTTTTGAAAACTACCTAAGGTTGTGAAATAAATCATACTTGTTCCCAAGAACAAAGACATTAAATGTCCTACACTGCACCAGCGTCTGGACTTCAACAACTACTCCTTGGACTATATGCCCCCCCCCCCAGGTATTGAATTGCCAAACCACGTCTGGACTTTCGTAATTCAATACCTGGGGGGGCATATAGCCCAATTAAGGGTTGCTTTAATCTGCATATATCACAAGCGCGCGGCGGACAACTTTCATGGCATGGGACGACCCCCTAAAATATTCAGGTAAATAATAATAATTAATCAAAAATAGATTTAAGATTTGGGAACTTCCCCTTTCACTTAACGCAAGAATGGTTTAGAACATTACAAAATTTAGGATTAACTTCTGAATATAAAAATGTAAACTCTGAAATTGGTTCATGGTTGCGATGGACTTTTGGTCTGTTATTTCTGAATCCTGCCGAGGTTGGGGACTGTTTTGCAGAGGATGTTTATTCGATTATTCCTCAAAGTAGTAAAGTAATTGAATACGCAGACTATTTAGTCAATAATTATATTGATGAAAATGCTTTGTTTCCGCCTTATTTGTGGGCAGCATGTACGGCATCGATTGAAAGAACAACGAACTGTTGTGAAGCGTTTCATAGCCATTTTAATTCAAATTTTTACAGTCCCCATCCTGATATATTTAGATTTATATCAGTGTTGAAGGATGTGTAACTAAATAGTTACGTAAAAATTAGAAATTTAGATATTACTCGTAAAGTAACAAATTGTAAATCCACTAAGCGTATGGATTACGTTTCTAATTTAATTAAAATGTATAAAAATGGCAATATTTCACGCTATGAATTCGTCAAAATTGCGCTTTTGACGAATTCATATAATTTTTATAAAAAATAACATATTTTTAATAAATAAAATATACCGTATTAATTAATTTTTATTTCTCCTTATTTATATTTTTCCAATACCATGAATATTTTTGACCTCCGCGCGCAAGTGATAGACGCCCCCGTAGCTGTTGAAAGGTTGCAAACTTAATGCATGTTGTAAAACATATTACTAGCGATATTCCTAGTTTGCAGAACTTTTGCAATTGTCGGTGTAAAAATAAAAAAATAAAGCGTTTTTTGTAATTTAAACAGACTTCTGCAAAATTTTATAGTTTGTTTTCATTAATGCACTAATATACCATAGAAGTTTCAAAACTTTTGGAATGAATGTTAATTGATTGTCTATATCTACTGGCCTATATAGGCATGGCCCTAGTCTCATTGTCACCCGGTATGCCCCTCTTATGCGCGGAAACAAAAAATCACACGGAGCTAGGTCAGGTGTGTGGTAAGAGAGTCATGTTGTGTTTGATCTTTTTGAACTTTTAGCGGATATTGCTCCCCCTTCCCTAAAATAAGATTCTAGCTTAAATACTTAATTTTGCCGCAGGTAAAAAAATGCTTTGGAGAAATTCTCAGTTGTTTCTAATTACCCGTAGGAATCGTAGCTTGAAATTGTCAATTATATCGTCGTGAAAGCCCCGTTTTACATACCATACAAGTGTAGAGATCGTTATCTCGGTTTCTTCCAAATATCGCCTTTGATCTGATATTTGTTTACGCAAAAATCAACTATCGTGCGCACGTTCCTCTTTCCATATCGGTCGTTCAGCCGTGATATGTATAACAGAATTAAAATGATTATCGGCGATTACAATAAACTCTTGTGAATCTCAGGAAAAACTGCATTTCATGCCCTTTTTCTTATTTATTAAATAAATCGTCGCTGAATTTCTATTTTTAAAGTCCGTTACAGGACTTCATATCAATCAGTATGAATGGATTTAAATGATTAGTCATAAAAATACACTGGAAGTTTTTTTTTTCGTGGCAAAACACTCTGTGGGAATGTTTTCTATAATTACAATCTGATCATGAAGATCAATAAGCAATTTTGTTCTAACCTAACTTAACTAGAATTCTTAAATACTAAGGTCCTACTTACTAGTGTACCTTAGGGTCTGATAATTTTAGTAACACTACCGGTAACGTGTAACACAAAATCCGCACAATACTCTGATTGTAGCTAGCACTGTTCAAAAGGTTTGGTCCTCTTGAGTCTTCTTACTAAATTGGTATTATCGAGCAGCTGGATGACCTCAACGTTCCCATGTTGCAGTAGCCGTTGTTCATGGCTGCTGGCAGATTTAGATATAGTCTTGTCAACAGTTTCTACATCCAGGTCACTATGAAGATCACTATTGCGACAGTACCAGGGCGCATCGACGATGTTCCTTAATACTTTATTTTGAGAACGTTGGATAACTTGAAAGTTACTTTTACTGGCGCAGCTCCAAAGATGGCTACCATACGTCTAAACGTCCAATATCTGCTTGTAGAGGCGCAGTTTGTTATGTGTGGACAACTTGGAGTTTCTTCCTAATAACCAATACATCTTTTTTATTTTATACCAAGCACTTCACGTTTCTTTTTAATGTGGACTTTCCAGCAAAGCCTAGCGTCGAGTGTCATTCCAAGATATTTTGCTGTATTAGCATTGGGAATCTGAGCGTTATTTATTCTTATGGGAATGTGTTGGTTTCGTTTATTAGTATTTTCATTTAACTTTTTTTAGTCCAGGTGTTAATCTGGTCAGATGTTTGTAATTTTCGGTTAGCTTCTTCATGGTCTTTTCCAATAGCCAGAATGGCAGTATCATCAGCAAATGTTGCAATAGTATGGTGCTCAAGGTTAGGAATATCACTGGTATACAGTAAGTAGAGTACTGGACCTAGTACACTACCTTGGGGAATATACATCTTCCTGTTTTATTCTGAAATATCTGTTTGATAAATAGGATTTTAAGAGTTCTGAATACTGACGTGGTAGTAACAAACTTAACTTGTGGTTAAGGCCCTCATGCCAAACTTTATCAAAAGCCTGGGCCAAGTCTAGGAAGACTTTCTCTTCTTCTAAAGGCTTTTCAATTACGTCTGTGATTCTATGCACCTGGTCGATCGTTGATTGTTTTTCTCTAAAACCAAATTGATGGGAGGGAATCAGGTCATTTTCTCCTATTGTAGGTTTTAATCACTTAAGAAGCAATTTTTCGTATAGAGTTTCGAAATAACAGGCAACAAAGAAATGGGTTGGTATGACGTTACTTCTTGGGGAGGTTTACCTGGCTTAGGTATCATTATAACCTCTGCTACTTTCCATAGCTGAGGTACGTATCTCATCCTAAATGGTGCATTGATAAGGTTGGTCAGTTTGACAACAGCTTTACGTGGGAGTTGTTTCAAGATTGAGCTTTTTTAGGATTTATATTTGTTTAGATTTCCACATAAACTTCTTTTGAAGAAGTAGGTCTAACGAATGAATCTTCCTGTTCTGGTTCATTCCAGTCTTGGGTCTCTTCACCATCGTTTGTCTGGAAAGTCATTTCTAAGTGTTCTGCGAATCTGATTGCTTTTTGTATATTATTTCGTGCCCAACTCCCGTCTTCCTTTCTAATTGGTGGGTTATGTGTAATAGGACTTTTTCATCGTTTGGTTGCTTTCCAGAGCGAATAATCTGTACTGCTGTCATTAGTTAATTCACTCAATTTGTAGACATGGCACTCAAAAATCCAAGGTGAGGTAGCGATTTTCCAGAAATTCAAAAAATGCCCATTATCTCGAAAACGGTGATATTTTACTGAGGTGAAATTCTGATATTCTGAACAGTCATGACCTGATCCAGTTCCAATATTGTACAAGGTTTACAGGACACCCTGTATATTCATTTATGCAAAAGACATTTTATACAAAAATGTTCAATATTTTCTTTATCCATTTCACACAAATTTAAATACAGGGCCCACTTGATGTAATTGATTGTATTACAAGTTGCCTATCTAGAAGTATTATTTAAGATTATTTATATGTATAATGGTAACGGTCAATCAAAATTTGACATTTGTCAATTTTAAACGGATTTATGGAGATTTGTGTTTATAGACTGAAATGGAAAAAGTATTTCTTAATTTAGCTAATTTGAAGTGTTTAGGTATTGAAAAACTGATGTTTAATGATCAGTTATGTGTGTTAAAGCGATTTAAAATAAACGAATAAAAACAGGTTAGTTTACAGATACATTTTGCTTTAAAATCCTGTTCTGAAGAAGAGGATAAAAATTTCTCAATTTTCCTATGTATTGTACGACTGAGATTGGTCCAATAAAAAGCAACGAACAATAACGTTAAAAATTAGTTGATTTTACAATGTCTCAGAAAACTCATATCCATATCGGAATCGAATAATAATAATTACACTAATGATCGTTTGCTTATAATATTTAGTGAAATATATGCGATAATAAATAGCAGTTAAAATCAGGTTTCATCGATTTACTTTAGTGTAAAAACTCATAAACGAACAGTAATTTTAATGATATTGAATCGACCAGCGGTGTTCGGTGTTAATTGGTACTTAATATCAGTATTTAGTACTCCAATTATTTACTACGACTTTACATACCACACAAATAGAATTCTTTGCTTGGATAAATAATATTAATACATTTATCGCCACTTAAATAAAGTTAAGGCAGGAATTTGGGATATAAAACATAAAAAATATTTTCTCTAAACAAAATTTGTCATAACTAAGTGGCGGATGTCCAGGGACGCTCTATCCACGACTCAAAGGCTCCGTCACAATAGTTCAGTAACTGAAGGGACAAAGGTGTAGATAAGTCTGTCCAGATTTCCTTTGTGGTTTAATTTCTAGGTCTTGACGGTTGCTTCCAAGGGCGAAAAATTTCACCAAGATTCCGACTTGGGAGAGGGCTGAAAATGGCCCCTAAAAATGGTTTCCCGCTAATATCTGCCACAATATGCAAATTAGCCAATTTTTGTTTAGATAAAAAATGAAGAACTTATCATTATCTACCAAAATGGTCCCTATCATTTTATTCGGGAATTCGATAGTTTTCAAGATAACCGGACCCAAAAGTCCCCTCATTTCAGCGGCTGCTCTACCTATATAGGAATGCTGCTGTCTATGCATTAACTTGTAAACGGGCGGACGAATTGTTTCAGAACTCGGGCAAAAATTGATACTCATATTCCATTATATTGTTATTCAATGCACACCATTTTAAAGTTTACAGTGTCTACTTTTCGAATGTATTTTTTATTTCGAATAAAGTTCCTCCAGGGGTTGGAAGGGGGGGAACCAGAAATACAGCTGGAAGAACAGTGGGAAGGGACGCGTGGAGGAGGGGAAGGAATAGAGCAAGAGCAAGGCGATGAAGAATATGGATCTGATGACATGGAATGGTTTCACGTATGATAAATTATAAACATTCCTATGTATTTTGTATTTTCAACATATTTTTCATAATAAAAGGAATTTTTCAATAACTTTCTTATTTTTTCTGAAATCCTGAACCTATATTGTTCCGATAGAAGTTGCAAAAAATGCAGAAAATATAAAGGACCTTCTGGGGTGAATATTCATCACACTCTAAAACTAGTAACCCACTATTAGGCAAAGCGCCTGAGACTGTCACATAAAAAAATAAATTTTTGCAATTTTCTGATTAATTTGCAACTCAAATTACACAGAACATTCGCTAATACAATTGAGAGACCCCAAGCGCTACTTTACAGAAAAAAATCACGTGAAATCTGCCAATAATGGTCGAAAAATCGATTGGTGCCCAGATTTTCATTCATAGGCCATAACTTAGCGAGCAGAGGTATGCCGCTGGCGCCATCTAAAATTGGTCTCCAAAGCCCAAAAAATGAAAATCCCTCGAGCGGAAATTCAGTGCAAAAATTTGGGATTTTTAGAAGGCCGTTTTTGCAAAAAATATTCGTGTTGTGAAAAAATGGTAGGGACCATTTTTGTAGATAATGATACGATCTTCATTTTTTATCTAAACAAAAATTGTCTAATTTGTATATTTTGGCAGATATTAGTGGGAAACCATTATTTCAGACTTTAGGGGCCATTTTCAGCCCTCTCCCAAGTCGGAATCGTGGTGAAATTTTTCGCCCTTGGAAGCAACCCTCAAGACCTAAGAATTAAGCCACAAAGGAAGTCTGGACCGACTTACCTACAGCTTTGCATATTTTCAGGTCTTCAGTTACTGGACTACAAGTAATTTAGATAAAAGTGATAATAAACCAGTGGAGAAATGTTATTACTCCCTCCCTGCACTAACACACGCACAAACTATCGGCATTTTTTAAAAAAAAACAGCTCATTGTCATACCAAAACTAGTATACGGGGTCTTCCGAAAAGCTCAATTTCTACGAATCTACAAATGCCCATGTTGTTTAAAATATAAATTATTTCTGTGTTGTAATACCTAAAAGAGACAACGAGTAATGTTTCCCGGAGTTGTTTAACAACAAAAAAACCTCTATAATTTGTAAAACGATCACAAAATACCAGATCTATTTTATAGAGCGGAAATAAACAAGTCAGAGCGGTTACATCTTTGGAGTCCAGCGTACTTTTTTCATCGCGGATTATATATGTCCATGAAGAGTTAATATATATAAAAGGCGGACATTAAAAATCGAATTCTTTTCCTTTCAATATATCCATAGTTCAAGAGCGTAGATATTAACAGGTATCAAGGGTGAATTCCCTAAACTTCTAAACAGCTTTCTTAGTAGGCTGTGATTTTTTGACATCCATTTTCGCTGCGGTAATTTTTGTAACAATTTCATCGCACGTCTAGAGGTACTGAGCAGCTCTGAAGGGTAAGTGGGCACGTACCCTACCATTTTCCCGAATCATTTTTTCCGACGACCTTTTTCCCGAACACCTTATTTCCCAAACACCTTATTTCCCGATTGTATAAAAATGAGTTCATACTTTTCATATCCAAATATATTCATACACAAGATACATAATTTTTTTTAGAAAATTAGATTGTGCGCGAAATTCAAGAGAGTTCCTATCGTTCTTGTAATCTTCATATTCTTTTACAACCGATTTCAACCTCTCGTGCATGTCGTACCACTTCTTTTTTGGCTTGCCCTTGATACTTTTCCTACCACTTAATTCCATCAAGGCAATCTCTGTGTCAGCTTGTTCTTTCTGCAGCTCTTTTAGAGCTGAGTACAGATCCGGGTGGTTTTTCCCGATTAGTAACCTAAAGCGGTTATTCCAACCTTCAGATGCATTATTTGTTGTTGCACAACCTGCTTTTGTAGCTTCATGTTAATTCCATAGACTAGGAGGATATCGAGGAGAAACAGCGCGTCTTCTGCCAACAGCTTTTACACCAATAACGTATGTTTCTTGAAAAAATGTCATAATTTGCTCAAGTCTGGGAATATTTTTAACCGCGTATTTTCTTAGAAGCTCGAAAGTTGTTTCAACGTCTTCAGGAACTGAAACAAATGCTGCAGCTGCCATCATATGAACTGTAGTTTTGAGGGTTCTATCTGTTGGGTCATTGTCAGGGACTTATAGTCCTACTTGTTGAATTTTGCGATAAATTGCTTGTTTAAGATGGAAGAAACAACCTGCATATGTTGAATCTGGGAACACGTCGGTACAAGCATTTATTATGGCTTTTTTAAAATCACCCATTATTCTGTTCGGTGCACAATCATCAATGTCCAGAACTTCGGCAGCATCAGTAATTGCTTGAAGTACTACTGGGTACTGTACTGTCTCTTTAGATGAGAGATAACAGTACACTAATGGCAATGCAAATATCTGAGCTTTTCCACCTTTATTTTGAGCGAATAATCCCAGTATTGTAAAAATTTGTGTGAAGATGGATAGAGCTGTCTTGAATGTCCCATCTACGTACCAAACATCACATGTTGTTTAAGGTTGTGAGCGGTGGCGAAAACAAGGACACGACTTTCTTCTAGATCGCAGGAATCAGCTGAGTCGACAATAAGAACTTTTCCTCACTTAGAGTTTTTTTAAATTGATCGGGCAATTTGGCCAATTCTAGTAATGATTTGGGGTTGGCTGGGAGATTTTTCCGCCGAACTTTACGCACCGCCTTTTTTAAATTTTCTCTCTCGGGCACTTGTGCTGCTACTCCAGCAGAAACACCAGCTATCATTTCACGGATAATTTGAGCCGGAGGTTGTATATTTTCTTTGCCTAACGGACAGTTGTGTAAATTAATATAATTTTAGTAGAACTAGTGTCAGAATTAGTTTTTGTTAATAATATTTACCCCCTTTCAAAAAAAACGATCCCTACACCTTTGTGTTAGAGTCCGCATTAGATAATCGTAAGTCTGTCAGATAGTAAGTAATTTCTCCATGTGCAGGACGCATCCCATCGCTCGGTATGGTCCGTAGATAGTCAATAAACGCAATTTGTATGTGTAACACTGCGAGATACCGCTGCTGTTAATCTATTTACTACCGAAGCGAAATAAAAGTATTTCACACTCGTCTCTAGGATTGAGATAGTTGTAGATTTAAGGCAAAAAACGAGCTTTCTCAGAATATTCGAGACGTGTTTGAAATTTTATCGATTCTTTTAGAAATCTGATACCGATTCGGTGATGGGATAGAATTTATTATGGCGGTTTTGGACGACAAAAATGAGAAAAACATTTTTTTTCTTCAATCAATAAAATGTTGGTTAAGAACCTCTATAATGTTATTTATTTATTAATAATGCATTAACATTATTCATTTATACTAGAACCAAAAATTAGTGAGAGTTTTATTGGCCCTTGGCATATTGAAGGCAGATCAGAACAGAAATCCTGGAACGGATGCCTCTGCACCCCCATCAACATGCGTACCAAACGGGCAAATCCACGGAGACCGCATTGGTGCAATTGACAGATGAAATCCAGGATGCACTAGAGAACAAAGAATCTGTAGTGTGTGCCTTTCTAGATATAGAAGGGGCTTTTGACAACACACCACACGAAGCTGTCAAAAGAGCACTAGAAGAAAGAGGGGTAGACAACACCATAACCAGATGGATGTCGCGACTACTGTCTACCAGAATAGCAGAGACTAAAATGGGACAAGACACTATTTCCAGCTGCACAACCAGAGGATGCCCACAAGGAGAAGTGGCCTCTCCTCTTATGTGGAGCTTAACAGTGGATCGATTCCTCATGCGATTTGTCCGAGATTGGTATATCGTGTCAAGGCTATGCAGATGACATAGTCATAATCGCAAGAGGCAAATTCGATATAGTTCAAAGAGCGCTGGACTATACTAAAGAATGGTGTCAATCGATGGGACTTAGCATCAACCCCATCAAGACTACCTTAGTTGCCTTTACACGGAAAAGAAACACCAACCTTAAAACCATCGAATTGGATGGGAAAGTTATTGAATGGAAGCCAGATGTCAAATATCTGGGACTAATACTAAATAATAAACTCATCTGGAATAAGCACGAAAAAGAAGTAACCAGCAAAGCCACGAAAGCTCTAATGGTGTGCAGAAACTTTGCGGGAAAAAACTGTGTATGTAACCCAAAGATCCTGTAGTGGATGTACACGTCAATAGTGAGACCAGCCATCACTGATGGAGCAGTAGTCTGGGGCAACAGAACTAAGCTGGCCAGTACAAAGGCAAATCTAGCGAAAATCCAAAGACTAGCCTGCGTATGCATAACAGGTGCAATGAGAACGTGCCCAACGGCCGCCATGGAGGTAATCCTAAGCATTACACCCTTCCATATAGTAGTGGAGAATATAGCGATAAAGACAACCTACAGAATGACCAGAGAAGGATCAACCAAACGTAAGTTTCGACTTCTTCCTGGAAATCACCAGACCTGGGACATGCCCCAAGATGAGATGACAAAGAAGTTTAGCTTTGTGAAAGAATTCAACACAAAGCTAAGTAACAAAAGCAAATGGAACAAAGATACCATCTCAAAACTCAAGAGAAGTGCCATGAAATGGTACACAGATGGTTCTAGAACAACAGAAGGAACAGAAATAGGAGTTTATGGGCCTGGAACCAAATATTCCGAAAGTTTAGGCAAATCTCCGAGCATTTTCCAAGCTGAAATATACGCCATCGGAAAATGTGTCCAGTTCAACATAGAAAGAAATGTTCGCAGACAAGAGATCATCATCATGTCAGACAGCCAAGCAGCCATTAATGCCTTGAACTCCCATGTAATCAACACCATTTCTGGGACCTGAACCCTTCTGCGGAATAAGCACCAGTACAATACTTGATGAACCTGAAAAAGAAGTAAATAAGAAAAGACCCCGATACTGGATAGGACTAGAAGGAATGAGGCAGGCCAAGACACTTCTGGGAAACTACAACCAGAAGAGATCTGACGTCTGAGAGGCCTCCTAAAGAAACTCGGATTAGTAGACAAAGAAGAATGCAGATTCTGCGAGGAAGAGGAGGAAACCTCTATCCACATTCTCTCAGAATGCCTTACCCTGCAAAATCCAAGGGTACGATACCTCGGAGAACATCAAATAGAAGAGGAAGATCTACCTAACCTGAAGCCTACCGACATCCTGAACTTTTTGAAAGCAATAGGACTGGAGGAACTGCTCTAATCGTTGAGACATCCTTAACGACTGGGCAGCAGTAGGGGACACAATAGATCTTATAGGTCGCAGTGTATCGACACCCCCATCACAGATAGATAGATAGAGAGAATTAAAACATTTTGATTATTGATTAAGTGAGTTTGTAATAATTATATCGATTTTTTTTAAATCAATGAAAAAATAATTATGTACCAAGTGAAAATCGAACGCGAATATTTGGTAGTTTATTTCCGACGCCATAAACTGTTGGCCGATTTTTTCAAACGATTGTTTTTGGTTATTGTTCATAACTGAATATATTAAAAGAAAATATTTTTTACTACCTTTTTTGGAGTCTTCACCATTTTTTTAAGTCTCTTAAGAGCGGAGATCTAAGTATTACGCTATTTGTCAAGTTGAAATGTTTATTTTTTATTTATAATCAACCTATTCCAACACTTGACGTACCTACGTTATGTCATTATTTCTCCTTTTTGTTATTCAAATTAACGAAATTAAGACATGGACTACAGCTTGTCGGGTATTATCTGTATGTACATGCAGAATTAATGGGTATTTGTATACAGTCACATTGTTATGTGAATCTACAATATTTATTAATATAATTGTTCAGTTGTTTTCGAGAGTGATATTTTGCTTTTGTGTCTATTTTTATATACTACAGGATGTCCCGTATACAGGGTGTTCCGATATTCGACCGACAACTCTTTACAGGTGATAGCCCTTGACAAATGATGAAAAATGAGTTAGGTACATAAGCCTCTAAGATTCTTAATTTACGAGATACAGTGTGTTAAAGTTGAGAAATTAAAATTATTTTTTTGCGATATTTCACCTACCGTTTTAAATTTTTTGTTCAAACTTGGCAGTCGATCTACTTTTTAGAAGCTTGAAAATTTAACAAAAAATATGCTTGGCGTGCTTCATCCAGTGGCGCACAATAATGGGTGGTAACTTCAACCCCCCTATTTTTTTAGACACAATGTTGCATAATTTATCATACAAATTGTGTTTTTAATAATTGTACTTACTTTTTCCAACTAATATACTACAAATAATGTTCGAGAGTAATTTAGAATTTACAAGACCATAAAACAAGCAAAATAGCGTTGTCATATCTCATTCCTATTTTACCAATTTTTAACGTAATCAAAATATATTGTTTATTGCTTCTTTTATTCAACTCATGGCAACGCTGTACAGATCTATGTTTCTGTCTTTGTCCGATTCACTGATAAGTACATTTTAACGAGCGAGTAAGTAGGATTTTTTTTTTAATTTTATTTAAATCTTTGGTTATTTATGTTACAAAAAGTTATTAACTTTTATTGCGCTAAATTCAACAATTATGGAGATATTTGACTTTGAAGAGCTACAATTAGTCTTTTCCAAATTTAACATCGGTGATAGAAAAGGCGAATTGTACACTTCTCTTCAAAGTCAAATATCTCCAAAATTGTTGATTTTAGCGCAATAAAAGTTCATAACTTTTTGTAACAGAAATAACCAAAGATTTAAATAAAATGAAAAAAAAACGATTTATACAGTATCTTAAAAAATAGGGGGGTCGAAATAATTTTAATTTCTCAACCCTGTATCTCGTAAACTAAGAATCTTAGGGGCTTATGTACCTAACTCATTTTTCATCATTGGTCAAGGGCTATCACCTGTAAAGTGTTGTCGGTCGAATATCGGAACAGCCTGTATAACTCTTTGGGCAACCAACAGTAGACCCAGAAAAGTTTTGACAAACTAAAAAAAGCCTCGTTTGTAGATGACAAAAATAGTTATTTGTGTAACTAGTGGAAAAAGTGTATATTTGTTGCACGATGCATGAAGTTTGGTGTATGTATGGAACACTTTACAAGAGGAAACTGTAACTGCAAAAAATGTTAATCGTTAACCCTTTCACTGCCAGCAACGCGCCTTTTGTTTCATTTAAATCAAGTTAAAGTTTCGACAATTTTAGTTCCCTTTAAATTCAAAGATTTCGCGTAAGCGCGCTGTTCTCTCACGTGACGTCATTTTACAACACAACGTTCTCACCGTACACTCATTCATCGCTTTGCTATGGGATGTTCTATATGTTTGACCACAATAAGTTTTTTTGTGAATCAGTATTACATTAGTGTTATAAGTATAATATTAGATATGGATGACGGTTTTGAAAAAGGACGATCTGATAACTTGCATCAGCTCTATTCATGATTTGAATCTAATAACGTGTGTGAATCGGAAGAACATGGACCAAAACTTACCTGGATCGAGAGTACCTTCCCCCCCCCGTTTTTGAGGATGCTAAACACGATGGTGGTATCTTTAGGCCAGCCCCTAAAACGGCTGCTCGTTTAACCCCGTTTTAGGGGTTCGGCTGGAGAAAAGAGAAATTTTTCATGATTTTTACGACTCGCACACGCTACTAATTCATTTCTTTCGACTTTTAGGTTCTAAAGTAACATTAAAAAACAACTTTTCGGGTGCATTAGTAGTTGCATTTAAACACTTTGGCACAATACACGATTTTCTAGTTTCTGGATTCGACATTTTTATCAATTTTCGACGCAAACTTCATTCACGCAGGTCGGAGGCAGAGCACTCAGTAACCGACCGTTGTAAAGTGACGTCACAGCGGCCAATGACTCCGCATTGTCGCACGCCTAGCTAATAAATTAAATATCTCGGAAACTATAAGACGTATCAAAAAAAATTTTTTACGGTCCTTTTTTATTTTTAATAGAGCGTATTGTAGGGTAAAATAAAAAGTTGCTGAAATTCTTCATTGTAATTGAATCATAATAGTAATAATAATAATAAAACTAGTACAGGGTATAAAAATACTGGACTGGGTAGGGCAACTAAATGGGCAGAAAACGAAATAAGCCAGTAGGCTTCAGCGATATCGTAGATCTTAGATTTAAAAAAAAGGCACCAGTATAGTAATATAATTAAGAGAAAAATTTCGTACAAAAAAAGTGTGGAGAAACAACATAATGTCGCCGTATTAGAATCGTCTTCAAATGATTCAAATTCTTTAACCATACAGTTCCATCCAACATCTTATTTGGTCAAAAATAAAGCAGTTAGAATTGTGTAGCATTTGAGTTTTTCTCAGACCGAACACCGCGCCATCTACACTTCCTTTCTTCCTGAAATCGACTATTAAATAACAATCGTCACCTGCTGAACACCGTATTAATGGAACTATATCTGTTTTTGTTCGTTACAAATTAGACGCGGAGATCTAGTTCAGGATGCCAACGATGGTTGTAAGTACGGATGCTCGCACACTTTGCTATTTTTAATTGTTTTATGTTACAGAATTTGCTGTTTGTGTGTTATTGTTATTGACGTTACACTGAAATATGTTTCGTCTTCAGGTACTTGTATGAAAAGGAGTTTTTCCACAACCCTGCGTAAAGTATATACTTTAAGGACGCTACGGAGTGCGTAAATTTTTACTTTTTTTCACTAGTGCGTAAAGTAAAATATGTCCACTTCTGGAATTCAATACCTGTTGGGGCATATAGCCCAAGGAGTAGTTGTTTGAAGACCAGACGTTGGTGCATTGTGTGACATTTTCTAATGTCATAATTCTTGTGAGCTGTGATTTTAATTTATTTCACACGAGTGAACGTTTAGCACGAGCCGCGTCGCGGAGAGTGCGGAAACGGAACGAGTCTGAAAATCAATTTCTAACGCGTTATGTTCCTACGACTAATAATTAAAACAAATTCCAAAGATAAAAATTATTTAATAAGAAACCACAATTAAAGGAAATTAATATGTTAGTACTTACTTATAAACTTTGTGTCATTGATTTGACAGTTCCTGCCTTCTAGATAGAAATTCAAAATTTAAAACTGATATGAAATATTCATATCGTATCAGTTTTAAGTTCATATCATCACTGTTGTAAATGTGACAGATATTGTCAACTTTCTGACGTATTTATTGATGCGATATAAGCTACTTTCGCATATAGTCGTAGGGAATAGTATATTACATAACAAGTGTGGAAAGTGACTTATTTCACACGAGTGAACGTTTAGCACGAGCCGCGTAGCGGAGAGTGCGGAAACGGAACGAGTGTAAAAATCACTTTCTAACGCGTTATGTACAATATTTTTCCTACGACTAATAGTTAAAACAAATTCTAAAGATAAAAATTATTTAATAAGAAACAACAATTAAATGAACTTAATATGTTAGTAGTTTTAAACTTTGTGTCATTGATTTGACAGTTCCTGCCTTCTAGATAGAAATGCAAAATTCAAAACTGATATGAAATATTCACATCGTATCAGTTTTAAGTTCATATCATCACTGTTTTAAATGTGACAGATATTGTCAACTACTTTCGCATATAGTCGTAGGAAAATAATATTTCATATACAAATACAACATTAAAAATTTATGTATTATACAGGGTGCGCCAATTATTTCCACTCGATCTCTAGCACCGAAACTAAAAGAGATATCAACAAGATTTTTTGTAGGGGTAGACAGTGTCACTCGGACTACAATTTTAAAATATTTTGATGTATACAGGGTGGCTAATTTTTGTGGAATGAAAATTAATTTGGTTTTTTTAAATTGAACACCCTGTATACGATTATGCCTTCTGATTCTACTTAATATTAGATTTACTGTAGTTTTTTGTATTTGTAAATCCGACGCGGCGTCGACAAGTTATTCCTATTTTAAGCAGATTTAATGAAAAAACAGCACTTCAGAAATATGAGCACAAAAACCACATTTTTTAAAAAATTCCTCAAAAAAGCTACTATGATGTAAATGAAACATGCACCTATCACAATAATCACACAACATCTTCACCTGTTGCACAGGGTGTTTGCCGATGGCGTGCCAATAGTCTAGTTTTCAAATGGCAATAACTTAATTTTTTCAAATGGGACACCCTGTATACTTTTCTTCAGTTAGAAGCTCTCCCTAATACGCATTAAAAAAATATAGGGTTTTGCATATCTAACTTTACTATTTACTTTAATAACTGACGTTAAGTGACAAACAACATATTTTACACAATTTTTAATAAGTACAAAATTTTACAAAGTTTAATCGTAAGAAAACTACAATAGTGAAAGTTAAAATTTATAGTAGGTGTTCAAAATGTCTTCCGTTTTCATTTATACATTTTCTTGCCCTTTTTTTCATTGATTTACGCACATCTCTTAGCATTGCAGGGGTCACCTGTCTAAATGCTGCAGTAATTCTTTCTTTCATATTTTCTTTTGTGGTAACCTCTTCTTTGTAAACAATGTTTTTAATAAAACCCCACAAGAAAAAATCGCAAGGTGTAAGGCAAGGCGATCTAGTAGGCCAATTTATAGGTCCTCCCCTTCCTATCCAACGATCCTGAAATTCCCTATTTAACCAATTGCGAACATCTAATAGGTAATGTGGTGTGGCACCATCTAATTGAAACCACATTCCGTTGCGATAATTTTGAGGCAAATTTTGCAATAAGTTGCGAAAATCATGTTCTAAAAAATCTAAAAATATAGCTCCATTTACAGTGCCATCAAAGAAATAGGGACCAATTACATAATCACCTATTATTCCCGCCCACACATTCAAAGACCATCGATACTGTGATGTGGTTCTAAATAAATGTTCATTGTGGTCCGAATAACAATGGAAGTTGTGTCTATTTACACAACCGTTCTTATGAAACGTGGCTTCGTCGGAGAATAAAACTTTGTTTAAAAAGTTACGCTCTGTATTTATCTTGTTTATTAACTATCTACAGTATTCCACTCTACGCGCGAAATCACGTGGTAACAATTCTTGGTGAAGCTGGATATGATAGGGGTGATATTTATTCTTTTCTATTATGCGTCTAATTGTGGTATTGGAAATATCTAACTGATTGCTTAATTGCCTTGTGCTTATATTGGGATCTTCAACTATACTGATCCTTACCTTATATTCGTTGTCAATAGTAACAGCTGTAGTTTCACGTGAATTTTTTTCATACTTGACGGTTCCTGTTCTATCAAATCTATTCTTTAAATTCTCAAAAGTATCCTTTTGTGGATGACGTCTTTCTGGGTATCTTTGACGATAGACCCTACTAGCAAGAAACGCATTTTTTTGACATTCACCCAGTATCCATATCATATCAATATTTTCTTGAACACTATAATTCTTATTAAAATCCATTTTTTATACACAATACCGATTAAATATAGTAGACGTGATACAATATAAAATTTTATGTTGACAATTAATGCAATAACAAAATATACCTACTGTCATTTTCATAGGTAACTTGATTTCTTATTAAAAATTGTGTAAAATATGTTGTTTGTCACTTAACGTCAATTATTAAAGTAAATAGTAAAGTTAGATGTGCAAAACCCTATATTTTTTTTATGCGTATTAGGAAGAGCTTCTAACTGAAGAAAAATATATAGGGTGTCCCATTTGAAAAAATTAAGTTATTGCTATTTGAAAACTAGACTATTGGTACGCCATCGGCAAACACCCTGTGCAACAGGTGAAGATGTTGTGTGATTATTGTGATAGGTGCATGTTTCATTTACATCATAGTAGCTTTTTTGAGGAATTTTTTAAAAAATGTGGTTTTTGTGCTAATATTTCTGAAGTGCTGTTTTTTCATTAAATCTGCTTAAAATAGGAATAACTTGTCAACGCCGCGTCGGATTTACAAATACAAAAAACTACCGTAAATCTAATATTAAGTAGAATCAGAAGACATAATCGTATACAGGGTGTTCAATTTAATTAATTAAATTAATTTTCATTCCACAAAAATTAGCCACCCTGTATACATCAAAATATTTTAAAATTGTAGTCCGAGTGACACTGTCTACCGCTACAAAAAATCTTGTTGATATCTCTTTTAGTTTCGGTGCTAGAGATCGAGTGGAAATAATTGGCGCACCCTGTATATTTTTTTATTATTATTGTAGGTGACTTAAATATACCATCTTAAGTGTTATATAATATTATTTAATAATAAAGATTTAATTTCTTTCTTAAATCGAATGTACTTAAAGGTCTTCATATAATTTAGCAGATAGGTACATATATTATATTTAAATCATCTTTCCAAAAAAGCAGTTTTATGCATGGGATGTGTCAAGATATCTTTTCTTCCATAATTGAGATGCGATTCTACGAGACTTTGGTATACCATTATTTTTTGTTTAAGGGTCAGTATATCGCATATTTGTTTGAATTTAAACAGTATACTACTTAATTTTTTTATTAAATACTCTATATGTTGATCCCATCGTAGGTTATGGTCCAGTATGATACCCAAATACTTTAATTTATTTGTAGGTAAAATACTTATTTCATTACCTACTATAAGAGTGTAGCTAGGAAGGTTTGCTATAAGAGCAACCTATGGTCAAACCATGATTTGATTTTTTTGAGATCTCTTTCAAATTCTAATTTTAGGTCGTACCAATTATCGCTTTCAGAGAACAACATTGTGTCATCTGCAAAACTTATGATTTTACATTTTGTACCTAGAGGGAAGAGATTATTTAAATATATATTAAATAATATAGGGCCAACACTGTCCCCTGAGGTACTCCACGTGTGATAGTTTGTTCTTGGCTTGTGGTGCTGCCAAATTTAACCTTTTGTTTTCTATCGGTTAGATAGCTTTTAAATAGTTCATTATACCTATATTGTTAAGAGTTTCTAAGAGGATACAACGGTTAACAGTGTCGAAGGTTTTGGCTATATCTACAAAGGTCCACGAAGAGATAAAGCACTTTCTCTGCCAAGTGAGAGAAATGGTCTTTTAGACCCTTTTTTTTGTTCAAAACTCACTTTCTTGGTTGGAATCCAAATGGTGCGTACCGATTGATTTTTTAAATTATATGTAAAATAATTATGTGTTTATATCGATAGTACCAACCTTATTATTGTGTTCGAATAAAAACTATCCGTTTGGCTTCCGAGAAATAAAATAATTTGATTCATTTTGCGATAGCGCATCTCCTTACCGATTTGACACTATCTCAATTATTCCAACAATTTTCCGTGGACCGTGTGTGAAAATCGGTACAGTATCTCTGGTACATAAATTCAGTGTTGCGACGTACACTTAATAATACATCTAATTGGAAATCGCTACCGCAATGTTTAAAGTTACCACTTGCCCCGGGTATTTCTCGAGTATAAATGATGGTTGCTTAGCACGGAACTCTAGGAAACTCTAGCGCGACAGCCTCATAAATGATCGAAGTGCTAAAGCGGGGCAAAATGATTTATTTCTGTAATTAAGACGTTCTCAAAGTGTGGGGCGCGAGAATATTCCACAAATGAAGAAAACATTTTTTATTATTAATCACCCATAAAGGCATTTAGTAGTATATTACAACTTAATCTTAATCTTAATCTAATTGAGTTTGAAACTTAAAACTAAGGTATACTCGTCAGCGTTCCTTAGGTTCTGTAGAATGGATTGCACTAAACTTTAACGTGCACACACAAGTTCTGCTTTTGCATTAAAAACACTAAACTAACTCAAAGAGCTTGATCATGTTAAGTCTTCTTTCTAACCGAGTATTATCAAGGAGCTGGATAGCCTCGACATTTACATGATGATGAAGTCTTTCTTCATGACTTTTGGCTAATTTTTTGATGGTCTGGTCAACAGTGTCCATTTCCAGATCCCTATAGAGGTCACTATTGCGAATGTACCAAGGGGCATCTACTATGTTCCTCAGTGCTTTGTTTTTACTTTGGATGATTGCTAAGTTGCTTGCTTTGGTGCATCCCCATAGTTGGATACCATAGGTCCATACAGGCTTAAGTATCTGCTTATAAAGCATAAGCTTATTATGTAGAGACAGAGTGGAGTTTCTTCCAATTACCCAGTAAATTTTTCGATATTTCAGTCCAAGTTTTTCTCTGTTCTTTTTAACATGCACTTTCCATCGGAGTTTGGTATCTAAGGTAATACCTAAGTATTTTGCTGTGTTTGAATATATGATCTATCGTTTTGTTTGTAAAGTTAATGAAGAGTGATTTAGTTTCATTAAGTTTAATTTTCCATTTCTTCGTCCAGTCATAGATAAGGTGGACAGTTGTTTGCAGCTTTTGGGTTGCTTCTTCATTGCTCTTTCCTACTGCTAGAATGGCAGAGTCGCCGACGGATGTGGCTTTAGTATTGCTTTCTAACTCTGAAATATCACATGTGTACAGTAAGTATAGGACAGGTCCTAGGATACTTCCTTGTGGTACTTCAGCCTTAATTTCTTTAATATCGGAATAGGCTCCTTCTTGCCTAATTCTAAAGTATCTTTCCGATATATATGAATGGAGAATATCTGTATATTGTTTTGGAAGGAAAAGCTTGATCTTATGGGTACCAGAAGTGAAATTTATACAATGAATACAAATAATTTTGCTGCCTTCTACAGCCAGACCGTTTTTCTAACTTTTTGCAAAATATCGTTATTTAATTTTATTTTATTGTAGGTATATTTTTTACTTTTTGTAGTTTTTGCATTTTTAATTTGTTTTATTTATTTAAAATTCTCATCTTGTATAATTTTAGCGAAAATTCTTTTTTTTTTAAATCTTGAATTATATATAATTTTGTGCACAAAGGCACGTTTTGAATTTTGTTTCTGTAATGAATTTTCAAGTATTGTAAATTGTGATTGTAAATAATACACTTTTCAAATGTAGTCACATGTTTTCCCCGTCACTTTAGTCACCATTCACCTTTATGACTCGAAATTACACAGAAGGCTTAGAAAAATATCAACTGAGAGATGGATACTGTCATGGCGACTGTGATTTTCAACATACCTACTTTATTTTTAATGCAACTTTTGACATAGCCCGGTAAATGTCACTTTACCGAACATTTATCAAAATTTTCCGATATGTATGAGTAACTTGGAACTTTCAGAGCAAAAAATATACATTTTCTAAATTGGTAGCACAAAATCATTATTCTAACAGCCCCACTTTTGCAATATGATGATTAGTGAGACACACACATTAGACTCTGGTCTAAGTGAAAAATGTAGATGATTTGGTTTCGAAAGAGACATCAGTATCAGTTTGCAGTTTGTCGCTTTGGAATTACATAAATAATTATGCGAGATGAATGGTTAACATGCAAGGCTCGATTTAACATCAGTTTTATTACAAAAAAAGATTTATTAACGATAAACAAATGATGAATTGTTGTATTTCTGGTTCAATCTTCTTAATAAAAAAGTCATAAAATCACAGTAAAATGTATTTTTAATTTAAGTTTTAAATATTGAGTGATTTACTAATATCGAATTTTATATTTCAAATTTTGGGAACTTTTACGTTTAGTGCGGTGACTCAAAAAAAAGTGAGAAAAAGTTTATGAAAATAAACATTTTTGCGTGATACAATTTTGTTATCTTTCCTTGAAAAATTGATAGTTCTAGAGAAAAATGATTAGACATTACCCCATTTCATCGCTTAAAAAAATACTTTCTAGTATCTCAAAATGAATTAAAATGAAGATCTCAACGAATTTTTTTTTATAATTTCACCATTTTCACCGAACAAATTGTTCGGTATCTGAATTCGATCTGTATGTATGTTGATTCTTTGTGTTTCTTTGTGTTTATGAATTTTAAAATTCTGACTTCAGATTTTGATAGACCTTAAAAAAGTAAGCTTAGGGTTTGATGTGCCCCTCCGTACCTCTTCGAGAACACTTTCAAAATGGGGTCCAAAATATGAAAATTTTGAATTTTAAAATGACATTGAATTTAAAGTAGACACATAGAGAATGATGATTTTGGTAAAAGTGAGTAGACTGTGGCTGTATTGATTAGAATGAGAACTGTCAATCTAAAATTTTATTAATACTTTCATTAAAATTTGTTCGGTCTATGGCAATGCTCAACTCACGAATTGCATACAATATTTTTTCTACTATCGTATAATATTGTACATTAAGATCAGGAATACAAATGTTACTTTGAAGAAATGAAATATTTTGGATCAAACTGCACAAATGATATGAAATCAATTTCTACACTTCTTATGTACGACTATATGCGAAAGTACCCTATGTCGCATAAATAAATACGTCAAAGAGTTGACAATATTTCATAACTGTTTTGAATTTTGCATTTCTATCTAGAAGATAAGAACTGTCAAATCAATGACACAAAGTTTAAAAGTACGTACTAACATTAAGTTCATTTAATTGTTGTTTATTATTAAATAATTTTTATCTTTGGAATTTGTTTTAGTCTTAGGAAAAATATTGTACATAACACTCTCCACTACGCGCCTGGTGCAAAACTTTCACACTGTGAAATAAGTCACTTTCTACACTTTTTATGTAATATATTAATTTTAAGCTGTTACTGAAATTTAATTACTATAACCGAATTTAATTTCGTATAGTTCGTCTCTGTAAAAATATTGCAACGATTTGGTAATTGATATAATTCATAGCAGATTATCAGAATAAGCAGGAAACACCAAGGTCTTCGTAGACTCCGAACAATGAGTTCGTTGATGGGCGTGATGTGGAATTGGAGCATGAAGATGTCGCTCATGCTTCATTGTTTGGAGTAATTGAAAAATAAATCAGTATCATTCGAACACTGTCGGATGTTTCATAATAATAATTTCATTGGATACAGGGTGAAACAGACCTTTTTAAATTTTTATTTAATTCGGCTATTTAATTTTTTATTCTATTTATTTATTTATCTTCCTGTTAAAAGTTTCTGTTCTCAAACACGCTTTAAGTGTGGCGAATTCGTTTATTTATATTGTAGGTATATACTGTGATGTTTCACTTTTTATTTGTTTTATTTTTATTTTAATTTATTTTAATTTTAATGTTAAAATTTTATTATAATATTATTTGCTAAGTTTTAAATATATTATAAAAATTATAAACTTTTAATGATGTTAATAATATGTTGCTATCGCCATGACTAATGCTCAAGGATTAGAAATAAATTTATAAACTTAACCTCAGGGATTGTTTTAATTGTGGATTCAAACTTTATACCCCTTTTTCTTCTACGCCACTGATAATGTTTGTTTTGTCAAAATAAAATTATTGCTCCAACTATAAAATTACTTTATTTAATCAAATTGTGAGTATAGAATAATATTACAACAACCGTCCAGAAATAAACTAATCTTAAATGAGTTTCTTTCATTCATACCATTCACACAATGATACTTTTTTAACTAATATGGTTTTTTAAATTTGGTTTGCACACCTTGTTTATGACAGAATCTTTAGACAAGACACAGTCTTAAATCCATTAACGCAATATAACAGTCAACGAAAATTGTTAGTTAAAGAACTTTGATAAGTGAAATTAATTTATTATACCTCATAAATGTTCGTAATTGTTCCTCAATGTTATCCACAATCAGTGCTCTAGATTATGCACCTGCATTTCTTGTGATGTACTTCTTCCTCACTGGGTGTATCTTGATAAGTAAATAGGGCTTCCCTACTCACAGAAAGGTCCAGTGCAAAGTATAGATGTCCTGACTCAGCACCACGTCACAATGACGTCATATGATTTATCCGGCAAGTAAGTGTTTAGATATTATTTACTATTTGTTGTTTACTAATCCTAATATAGCTACGTTGATATCAACAGGCTTCCAGAACATAAAAATTTCTTTTTTCTTATACAAATTCAAGCAGAACTATTATCATTCAAAATTTTTTATCTTTCTTTCTCAACCATTTTCTAACCAACCCTCTTTTTTTTCCTGTTACCATGTTACCGTTAAAAGAAAAACAAAACCCTATCAAAATTATTTTATTAGTTAGTTATTATTTTTAAAATTTTTATTCTGTGATATTTTATCTCAGATTTTATGACTTTTAGTCTCTATAATTTTTATTATAATAATTAAAATTTTTTTTTTATGTTCTGGTGTTTGGCTATTTATAAATTTCACTATTTTGTAACTTAGTAACCAATGTTGGTATTGTTGAATTTTATTCTTAACAGTTGTCACAACCTTTTTTCTTTATTTTTGTTATACAGATTGTCCCGAAATTAAATTGTTGAATATTATTTAATTTTGATTTTAATTTTTAGGTTGTTAAAAAGGGCTACTCTGGAAGACATTTCAGTGTAATGGTTATTCCACATTAAATCATTCCTAAAGGTAAGTTCACTTATGGTTTTTCTACTTCTTAGCAAAATTTTTAAATGTTTATTCATTTTTAAATTTATTTTAACAATTCCTACTTCTTTTTTTTTCTTTTTTAGTTGATGTTTCAACCTACATGTGATCTAACAAGATACCCTCTTCAAAGAAATGTTGGAGTTTCCATAATCTGGGTATTTGGTACTTTGTTTTAATTTTGCCTATTATAAATTTTGATCATGTAAAATTCCATTTCAATACAATTCTATAAACAAGCGTTTTAACCACTAGAAAAATCAATTTAAAATGCCTGGCACTTTTTTCGCTGCCCAGAATAGAGTGGCTAGCATTACGGTACGGGAAAGCAAACGAACGATTATCCGACCGTCCCCTCGGACAAATTAATTGTTGAATGGTTCGTCACAATTCAATCGTAAATCTTCTGGGTCGACTTCCATGCGATTCAATGCAGATTCGTTCTCCTCGGGCCTATGCCATAACTGATAACTGATATACTTCTTCGCCATACCGGGGTTCGGGTCAATGTATACGAAATGTCATTGTGAACGGGATGTGCAGTTATGTCGACGAGCAAAAACTTGATTTGTTAAAATTAACAGTAATACTTGTACTTGCATTTGGGTCATCTTTACCGATTGTATTTCAGGGATTAAGCAGAAATATATCATTATTCTATGTAAATTAATAAAAAAAAGTATTGCAATGAGTTACCGAAAAAAAGGCGATATAATTAAATCGCTACAAAATACAAGCATTGTATAAAGATGATATAGTAGTATCACTCTATAGTTAAGAGCGTTTGATGCAATCTCGCGCGGCATCTATTGACGATTTTATGAAGTTCTCAATTTCTAATGCTGTACAGATACGCCCTCTACATCTTCTTTCACATGACCTTTACCAAGTAGTTCCTTCACCTATTAAAGTTTTTATTATTGGGCGGGGCATCAGATTCTGATGACTTTCAATAGACGACACTAAAAATCATGCATATCTCTGAACTGAAGCAACCACTGCCGGGTGATTAAATGCACAAAAAAATCCAAAAGAACAAAATATCTTTATACAATATGCAATAAGGCTTATTGTATGAATTTTTTGTACCTTTACACGTTTTAGCTCTTTTTATAATGTTTGATAATGAAAATAGTGTTTATTTATTTATTTATATAAATCAGAAATTTTCAGATCCTTTTCCCCATTATTTCAAAATTATTACAATTAATTTTTTTAAAATATTTTCTAACCAAATATCCAGCAAAATAAGTACTAGAACAGTTTTCTAAATTGAATTTAAAATCTAATAAATAAAATATATATAAAAGTTAATACAAAATTAACAACGCAAAACTATTCAACTATTTATTAACCCTATAAACAGGAATATTCCACTGAACCTCAGAGTTCTCGACGACAGAGTTGCCAACTAGCCTTTACCTATTTACTTTCAAAACTTTTGTGGATTAGCAAACAAGTGGATTACTCACAACTTTAAAATATTAATAGCAAGACAGTTTTTTTTAAATCGTAATTTAACTGGATATAAAAAATATATACGATATATCTGTCTAACCACAAAAAAAAAGATTAAAGTTATTTAGTATCAAACAACAACATAATAATTTATTAATTCTACCAGAAAATAAAATACTAATAAATAAAAAATAAATAATTTTATACTTTTAAAATGAACTAAAACAATCATATAATTATCCATATTATAAACAAGAAACCAAACTATTGCAAAAAATAGACTTTTAGAAAAAAACATTTCGATTTAACATTGACTCTCTAGTTTTGGTCCTTTTTATTCCAAATTTTAATTTTAAAATTTAAACGGGTTTAATAAATTATCAGATTAGAATTTTTCATAATTACCATTATCGATAGTATACTACTTACCTTTTGATTACTCGCAATTTTATTCACAATTGCCCTTTACTTAAAATTACTTACATACTAGTAAAATACTCACAAATTGGCAACCCTGGTTTCTCGAAGGATTATTAATTATTTTTGACCTTCAATTTCATACGTCTTCCAATTATCTTTCTTTGTAACTAAATAACACCTTAATAAAAGACAAGCAGAAATGAAAAAGAAGATTTCAAATTATAATTTCACTCAAGCAACGACATGACTTGTGTCCACAGGGAGTGCTGCCATCTATATTCTGTTCATATTGTCCTACTGATAAAATTCCGTAAGGCGATACTACTATAATATCCTTATACATTGATACAAATGAATCACAGCCACCTCTAAGCACCAATGTACGAAATTTCCAAGCAAAATATATAAAATATGTAGTGGACGAACTCGCAAAACAACAAGTTATATTAATGAGAAATTTAACATCACACAGTGGCACACTGATCTGCCTATTAATTAATAATGCAACGTCGGCTCCGACAATAGTATAATGCATAACAAAGCAGACAAGTAATAAAAATGTTTTGTCTTTGAACGTTCATAACTGGACTAACAAATAAAAAAAATTATACACACCTCTAGAATGTTTTCAAAATTTCTTCGAAATAACCGCTATTAAAGCATTTTGTAATATAGTAGATTTTCTAAAAATGATGCTCCGTTTCGTCCCATTTTAAGTATGTAACATGTACTACCATCGATCTAGTAGTAATATACCATAACCACAACCATGAGTACCATGCATAACGGCAATATGATTGTCACTTAATAAATCTGAGTCATCAGGATGCAAAAAGCTCAAAGTGCAGACCGCAACGTAACTGCCATTGTTACATTATTATTATGATGATGAGGAGCACCAACTCATATGCAGAATATAAAGTGTATTTTTGAACTATATAAAAATATCATCTCAATTTGAACATCGTTGTCGTTATACACACGATAATCTTGATAGCGCACTTTTGTTGCTCGTCGTAGGTACCGATAAAAAGGTACGTCCTAACCTAGATTGTATTCAGATAATTTATTTAAAAATTCGCGTAGTTCCCACGCATGCAAATCTCAAATGGCTTGAATCTGAACGTAACAGTTACGTGAATAAGGTTACAGCTCTTGTGTTTGATGGATTATCAGCGGCGGGGTATATTTACGTATATATCTCTATCCTACGAGAGAATTAGAATGATTTAATTTAATTAATTAGGGTATCAAGTTTTTTAATTTCTTCAAAGCAAAATATTTACTTTTCGATTTTATACGAATTTAAATTAAAAAATGCCTAATTTTCAATCGAAAAAGTTGGTTTAAAAAATTTTCAATATTTTAACTTTATCAGTATTCCTTTTCATCGAAACCTCGACTTTAAGATGCTATGAAAAAAATATATTGTTCGTATGGAAAAATTAAGCTTTTTTTAATTTAAATTCGAATAAAATCGAAAAATAAATATTTTGCTTTCAAAAAATTATAGCTTATTTAAAACACAAAAGGGACGATTTCATAAAAAAGTTATTTTTGCGAGAGATAAAACTTAAAAACGAAAAAAAACCGGGTTTTAGTGATTTTCTTCTTAATTTTGAGGTTATGTTTAAAAATGATTAATACAAAAGTTTTAGAATTTTTAATTATCTACAACTTTCACATTAAACTTTTTTCGATAGGATGCATATTTCAGCTTCAAATCGTAAAAAACCAATATCCAACCATGAAAACGTATAGTATATTATGCAACGGTCATGTAATGATAGCTATTGCATGAAAGTTGCATACGCTAGTTTTTCTACGATAAAATATAAATAAGTACCTACTTTAACTGAAAACTATTAATTTATTTGATACAACAAGAATAATTTTGACATTAGCTTTTACAGAACTGTCAATAATATCTAATATCTATCAAAAACCTACATGATTACAACATACAAATTTCTATTGGTGCAAAATCAGTTGTATAATAGAAAGCAGGGATTTCTATTGGTTAAAATCAGTTTTATAATGAAAAGTGTGCTATTCTATTGATCAAAATCAGTGTTATAATGAAAAGAGAGCTATAATGAGGTTTAATATGAAACGGATAGCGCACATTTAATAAGTAATTTAAAGTACAGGAATAGGAAAAGGATATTACGTCTCAAGAGTTGTAAGCAGCATATTACGTACGAATGGAAAAATTAAATCCACGAGTACGTAATATACTTATAACTCGTGTCTCTGGGTGTCAAATATTGATGTCAGATTTGACAACCCAGCTAGCAATTTAACTTTTATAATGGTTGTGAGAACTGCTATACAACTGATATTATAGAAACATGAAAATCGTATAACGCACTTTAAAACTATTATACAATGTCTATACAACCAAAAAGGGCCCACTTTTATAAAACAAATTGCTATTATAGATGTTCTATAGGATAATTTATTTCGTCTAGAGTTCTACTTTGCTAGTTGGGAAATAAGAGTACCAAATAGAAATCATTCACCGTAGTTACGAGCAGGCCCGTGCGCAGAGGGGGGATTTTGGGGGTTGGAACCCCCCTCAAGATGAAAATTTCTGTATCTTTACTTGAAATATTAAAAAAAACTTTTCTTTACGATGGACAAACTGTAGTTCCTTCGATTTTTTTAATGAAAACCCCCCTCGAGCAAATCTTGCGCACGGGCCTGGTTACGAGCAATCAAAAATTAGGTATGTTAAGAAATTAATAAATGATTATCAAGGGACGAATTCCCACAAGGACCAGTACTTGGCCCTCTTGACTTTCTGTACCTACATAGATTTTTACCATAAATGCAGTCAAGAAAAAAATGGAAGTAAGAAATTAATTTTTTTATAGATTTTGTCTGTTTCTTTAAAAAAAAAATTGACAAGTCTATTTTTTGTTTTTTCTATGATTCATCTTATTTTTAACCCTGTATAAACCTTTAATGATTCCCTGTACTCAAAGCACAAGAATCTTCTTCTTCTTTTCTAGTGTGACGCAATTTGTAACGAGCCAGTGACCGTCTGATTTTTTTTTAAATTTCCATACAAGCTCCAGATGAGTTACAACCTTTGTAGACGACAAAGAAATCATAAATGTCAGTTCCTCATCTGAAATATGCTACCATAATACTAGAGTATAAAATCCAGCTATAGGATATTATTATAGACAATGTGTACGCAGCAGATGGTAAAAAATAATAAGCTCCTAAAATGGAACATGGAGAGTGACGTTGCACTAACTTATAATGTCGGATGTTGCGTTATGTAGTGCGAAGACCCATATATCATTCAAATATCGCTTGGCTGGTTGATTGGAGGCAGGAGCGGACGTTAATTTGGAGGAAAAAAGTCGAAAACAAACATCACAGGTCAAATTGGAACCTCTCAGAAATTAATCATTTTAGGTATAGGAAAGGTTCAACCAATCTAAAAATATTTATTTTTAATTAAAAAACTGAAAAAAAGTATTTGAGTTTTGACACGCCCTGTATAGTAAGTTTGCCAATTGAAAGAATGGCACCAATATCAAAATTGCCTGTAATCACATTTTGTCAGGTCTGAGTAAACACAAAAAGAATTTCTAATAATTTATTAAACAAAAATTTAATTCAGAACAATTGATTTTCGCAAGCAAAAAGTTTAGAACGTAACACATAAATATCTAGCAGTACTTTTCACATACTTTTTAAAATTAAATACTATATTAAAATTATCTCCTTATCTTCTCGACTGGTAATAATGTTTATTGAATGTTTCTTTGACGTTTTGTTCGTCTCTAGCTAAATCTACTACGTATTTATCCAGTGTTTTTTGATTCTCTTTGGCAACACTGTCTGGGTCTGGATTGTAATCAATTCCGAATTCATCAAGTAACCTTTGTATATCAGAAGCTTCTTGATAAGCTTAAAAAAGTAATTTATTAGTATTAGTGGACTGAAAAAGTCACAAAATTGTTTAAAAACTTTTGTTTAAGTTCGATAGAATAGGTCCGTGGTCATCCGAAATGGACAATTACGAATTTTTTTGTAGGCCAGACAATTTTTGTACTGACAAATGTCATTAATCTACCAAAATTCAGATTTCATACTTTTTCACACATACATTGCGATATCTCCGAATTTAATGGAGATAATTACGAACTTTTTTTTTAATCGATAGATGAGAGATGGCCGCAGATAACTGAGTTAACTACGTTTTTGAGAAATTTTTTGTTTTGTTGTTGAAGAGGGCAAAACTTCAAATTATACTTTTTTTGTCCTACTTTTTTAGGTAAGCGAGAAACTTTTTTGCTTTGAGAATTTTTGCCATACTATCAGCGAATAAAATGAAGGTAAGATATTAAAGAAGTTTTTACAAAAAACCGCAGTACGCTAGAACGCGTTGTTTTCAAGTTATTGTTGCCTAAAGAAGAGTATCAGGCCTGGCGCTACATCAAGTCACAACGGAATAATACTCTCTGTCCTCTGTGCCTACAATTTTAAAGAATATTCTCCACCCCAGGGAATCTTCTCATTAACAAGACTACGAGAACTGGACCGTTTTTGAAAAACTACTGCTGCCATCATACAATGCGTAGTATTTTTTCCATCAATGGTGTCCTCGTTTAGATCAAAATTATCACCATAACCATAATAATTCCGGGCGGAATATACGCAGGCCCAGCAGAGACGTTTTCCTTTGATAGGGCGGTTGTTAATTGTCTTTTATCATTATAGCTACAATTTAAACCAACTGAGGATAAAATATCTAAAAATTTTTGACCGTATTAAATGATAAACCCTAATCCTATTTGCCCTATCTCTGCTGGGCCTGTGTATATTCCGCCCGGAATTAATATGGTTGATGACTTACAATGTAATTATATCCATGCTAGTATTGATAATTTTGATCTAAAAGGGGAAAAATGGAAAAAATACTACGCATTGTATAGCAGCAGTAGTTTTTCAAAAACAGTCCAGTTCTCGTAGTCTTGTTAATGAGAAGATTCCCTGGGGTGGAGAATATTCTTTAAAATTATCAGAACAATCTGATTTTACATTTCAAAACATATTAAAATAATCAAAGCCTGCAAAACGTCCAGAACCCTCTGAATTAAAATTAGTCCAACTAGATCGACAAAACGATGAACTTTCAATAAGAATTAATTTGATATGAAGACTTTTACGAAGTTTCAAGAAGGATAATGTATTTTTAAGCTGGTCAGATTTTAATAACACTTTAGGAGATAGCAATATTTCCGTATCAGAAAATCCAACTGGTCATGGTTGGACATTTGAAGAAAACATCTGGAAAGCAACATTTTCCTCTCAAGAACCTGTGTACCCGATTGTATAAGAAAAACTTTAACTATAAAATGTTCCGATAAAAACTGCATTAACAGTCGGTGTACCTGTGTAGCTCAAGGATTAAAATGTTGTACTGAGTGCAAGTATGAAAAATGTAGTAACAGTTTATACGTATTTCTACTCCCGAATTGGGACATTTCTGATGTAAGCTCTATTATTACTATTTTAATAATTAGTATATTTTTATATAAATATGGCTTAATAACACGCCGATTGTAGGCACAGAGGACAAACGTCTCTGCTGGGCCTGCGTATATTCCGCCCGGAATTATTATGGTTATGGTTATGGTGATAATTTTGATCTAAACGAGGACACCATTGATGGAAAAAATACTACGCATTGTATGATGGCAGCAGTAGTTTTTCAAAAACGGTCCAGTTCTCGTAGTCTTGTTAATGAGAAGATTCCCTGGGGTGGAGAATATTCTTTAAAATTGTAGGCACAGAGGACAGAGAGTATTATTGCGTTGTGACTTGATGTAGCGCCCGGCCTGATACTCATCTTTAGTCAACAATAACTTGAAAACAACGCGTTGTAGCGTTTTGCGGTTTTTTGTAAAAACTTCCTTAATATCTTACCTTCATTTTATTCGCTGAAATTATGGCAAAAATCCTTAAAGCAAAACAGTTTCTCGCTTACCTAAAAAAGTACTACATAAAAAGTATAATTTGAAATTTTGCCTACTTCAACGACAAAACAAAAACATTCTCAAAAGTGTAGTTAACTCAGGTATCAGCGGCCATCTATCTCCTATCGATTAAAAAAAAGTTCGTAATTATCTCCATTAGTTTCGGAGATATCGCGATGTATGTGTGAAAAAGTATGAAAACTGAATTTTGACAGATTGATGACATTTTTCAGTACAAAAATTGCCTGACCTACAAAAAAATGTCGTAATTAGCCATTACGGGTGATCACGGACCTATCCTATCGATCTGTGAAGGTCCCATTTAGTTATAACTTAAAAAAATTATTCAAGAAGGAAGCGACTTTTTTTACTGTTTTTCAGGCCACTATATATTATAATTATTTGGATTTGAAATGATGCTTTTTTTTTGTAATTAATTTCTTGTGGTGTGGGTGTTCTTTTTTTTAATTTTAAATTTCGAGTGTGATTTAAACAAAAATTTTTTAAAAATCGGACGAATTCTACTTACTTTCTGGAACATGTGATTTTAGACTGTTGATTAGTTTGTCGAAATCAAATACCTGAAAATTAAATAGCAGTTACTATATGTTACAATTTTATCAGATCTCCGCCATATTGTAATTTCAAGTCTCCAAAATTCTTTAAGGAAAATACTTTTATACGTTTAAATATAGACATTTCTTATAAAAAACTAATTGACAAAAAACATATTTTCGAGCTCAAGATATTTACAACCCTAAAGAATTGGTTCTTACCCCACCGGGTGCAATTTCTTCATCTGTAAGTTCTCTCCTAGGCCTCCATTCACTTCTATTCCTCGGCCTTGCCCATGACAATTGGGTTACTGTTCCAACGAAAAAAAGGGCAAACAATATAACCACACCTTTCATTTTAATGATTTTTTTTACTACTAATTATTGCATTTCAAATGGAACGGACTTATGTAATAAATTCGTTTTTTTTCACATCCCGTTTCTGATTCAGGAAATGATAGTGTTATCGGTGCAGAATTATCGAAAATCGATATCGGAATTTTTTTTAAACGGAACAAAAACACGTGATAGAAGCGTGGTAATTAATTTGGTTTAATTTTTAACGGCCATACGCACATTTCATATACCAAATGATTCTTTATGGCGATTGGGCTGAAATTTTCATCAAATATTCTCTTGGATTCAAAATGATTCTATGACAAGTGCTTAACTTTCACGGGGTCGAAATTGTCAATGTATTGCAGAAGTTAAAATAATTTACTTATGATGACAAGACTTATCCCACTCACGCACACGCTGAACGAAAAAAGTACGTGTAATTAATAAGTTTTGTTTATCAAACCTCGCTAAATTAGGTATACTGGTAATTACTTTATCAAAAATAATAAAACAAAACGACATTTCTAAATTTAAAACACCTACCTACTAATCATTGGCTCATCTATATCTACTGATTTGACGAGTCGCGTTTTCCCGAAACCTATATTTTCGAATTTACCATATGAACAATCAAGATTCAACCGACTGGAAGAGGATTATAAAGAAAAATGTATTAGGTAGTTATTTTTTATTGTTTTAATTTTATTGATTCACAAATCATGTGTACCCTAGGGCTTTCAAAGGGAACAGCATGTTTATAAAATACTTTTCCAAAAAGTCCCAAAACATTTTATTCCCTTGTGGAAAATCTAAATTGAACAAGTAAATAATTTTAAAACATATATCAACTGCCTTAAGAATATGAAAAAATTTAAAACGAATTTTGTCAAAGTAGACGCAAATATTTGAAATTTTAGAGATGTCGTCTCCAAGGCATAAAATAAAGGTTTGAATTGCTGATTTTCTCAATTTCCAGCTCTTGTTCGCTTTTGGCACAAAACAAAAAAGATTCCTGCGAGTCCTTTATTGTAAATTTTATATGGGTCGTCTTTCGAAATGAATTTTTGGAAAAAAATTTGGTCGATGGCACCAAATATAAAAGTGAAGCATATTTTCCATCTAAAAAAATACAAAATTAATATGCTACTTTTTGGCAAATTATAATTTGAACTTACTTTCGTCGCACGTTTCCTTGAAGGCGTTATCTAATAGGGCTTTAGAAGCTTTATCCTTTCTGCAAAAATGCCAGTATTTGCGGAAAACATTTTTCCCAATTTTTTAAAAAGAATTCCCCACTTTCGAACGCGACATTAGTTAAAAAACAGCAATTTTTTGTTTTAACATCTTAGACATATAATTTTAGTATAAGTATAATGTGTGCCAAAAAAATATTTGCCAAGCGGTATCCCCAGTGTTTTGTTTAACTATCAGAATGCACCTTCCTTTCTTTGTCGATCTCCAGTCCAGAATTAACTAACTTGGCACAATAATTATTATTTTACTGTCCACAAAACACAAACTGTATCGGAACACCTAACCTCTGCATGTGGTTGCACTTATATGGGATATGGGCGCGGCGCGAAGGGTTAAACATCTACGCTAGTTGTTCGTAATATTAATGTTCGTAGAGATTGATTTACTATAAGCTAGCACTATTCTGGCGCGTTTTTAAGCAGTCAATGTTCATCAAAACAATGAAAACCGTTAATTAATTTTCAAAGTTTGTAGTTCTTGGATTTATAAAAAGTTTTTATGGTAAAGTAGATAGGTTTATAATCGCAAAACATTGATTTGATTAATATTTGTATTATATTAAGGATACAGTTAATTAGTTTTTGATGTTTTACGTTTATTGCTTAACGATTTTTCGGTTATTGTTTTAATGCACTAGTTAATTGTTTTATAACGTGAAATTATTCTCCCAATCACGGAATCATAGCATTAATGTCCAAAAAATTGACGACGATACTTTATTGATTTTACGTACAAATATTTTTTCAGAGCACGTTTTCGAGGTCGAGGAATACTAAATAAGAATATTGCGAGTCTAAAATAATCAATTTTCGGTTACAAAGCTTTTAAAAAATTTATAACATGGTAAGAATTTAAAAAAATAAAACTATAAAATTTAATAGCATGTTTATAACAAGTAGATACTCAGGATAAACGATAGGCTTTACAGATAATCGTGTTACTTTCATTTTAAAACGTATATTGATTCAATGGTTCGTTACAGAGATATACATAATTTCTACCATTACGACCACATTTTTCACCAATTACAAAACATAAATAAAGTGCTAAAATGTTAACAACATTTTTACGTTCTACGATATCAGGGGCGTATCAATTTGTTTGATCAGTTATTTCCAACAGAACGCAGTGTATTGTTTTTTCGAGTGGTCTTGTTAAAAGTAAGAATCCAGATAAAAAAACAACAAACCTTTGACAGAAAGCTAAATTCCCACAAGGAGGAACAAGCCGCTTTTAAATGATCAGCCTTGCAAAAGCCAGTATGAAAATCTGTTTTTACCAGTAGCATTTAAACTTGGTTTCTAGACGTAGGCCTTTATTTTATGACGTTATTCGGTCCTCTATTAAGAAGCAAGCATATAGTTTCAATGCTTAATACGCGCATGCGCAGACTAATCTTTCGTATACGATTTATTGTAATGCATAATACATTAGTATGAACTAGCAAACATAAATGCAAGTCTTAAAGGAACAATTTATAAGATCTAAAAGTTTTGTCCACGAGGTGTTAAATCATTGTCGTGGTCTAGTATAGTAGAAAATAGTGAAAAACTCGTTGTTGGTAACATGTAAGAAACCACGAATTCTATCATGCATTGACAAAGGAGCACTAGTTCCTGAGCGGGAACTGGCGATCGCCCAGTCCCGTTAGTTATTGATAAAATCAGATGAAACGTTGTCCAACTGTAGTGCGTATTTTAGTAAAGGCTCATTGACGTGGCAGCAACATTAGACAACAGTAAGTATTGAAAAATAAGACAATATTGGAGTGTAGACGTGTTATGTGCCTACTTATTGTACATGTAATTAGAATGTTCTTATGTTAAGTACACATCTGTTTAGAAAGTTTTAACCTCAAAACACCATTGTCGTGGATGTTGTTGAATGTCTTTGTCGTCGACTTTCTCATCTTCGACAATGACAAATTGTCCACGACAATGACCACCTTCAAATGTTTCTGTTTAATTTAATAAGGAGAAGAAGAAGAAGAAAAGGGAGTGTGAAGAGAGAAGAAGAGAGAAAATTAAGAAAAACCCGATAATATAAGAGATATATGGCAGTGAAATCGTGTCAATTTCATCATTGTCGTGGATACAGATTTTTGAAAAATCCAAAATATGCTAATTTAAGCATGTCCATATACCACTGTAATCTTAGTCATTCTAGCTCATACACATTTTTTTCAGATCTGAACAAGCCTTTTTAATTTTTACAATTTTGCAATCATAAATCAATAAATAAATAAATAAATTACCCTATAGTAATTATGTTATGTTGGCAGTATTGCTCTTCACCAAGTTGCCATCTATTAAAGTTGGCTGAGATAAAAACAGGGGGTGATTTATATTCGCCCGATCTCCCTCTAGATCCGCTCTTGTATGACTGCGAACTATCACAGAATTTAATCTCGCTCGTTCGAAATGAAGATATTCCAATAAACAAGCGAGTTATTACTAATTGTCAGCAATCACGGCTTGCTCTGATAGCTAGTAATTGTAGCAATAATGATTATAAACAATAAGGCCATATAAATATAAATTTTTCTGCAGCGCGCGTGTGTTTCCATTTACGACGAGCTGCGGCTATTATTTAGCCATTTCTTTCCTCAAACTCGAAACTAGATTAATTTCTATGGAATCGTCGCTCTTCTTTCTTGTACGCATGCTTTCAGTTTTTCAATTTTAGGCCAGTTCATAGTGATTTTTAATTTATATTAATTTAAAAACTAAATGTAGGTATATTTGTTTGGCCAGCCAGGTCCCCAGACTTTTTGTTTTTGCAACTAGACCCACTGGTGACAATTTGAATAGGCCGCCAATAGTTACTTCGAGTTTTTTCATTATGTAGTGCTTCGTTTGTGGGAAAAGATGTGTTGAAATTTTTAAAATCAAAAATAAAAATTGGCTATTTTAATGAATTAAAGAAACACATTATCCGTTTTTGGAAGAGTCTCGGGTTCCGCAAATTTCACTTGAGATTGAGCATTTACTGAAGTAGAAAAGGATACATATTGTTGCTTACTATCTATTTCCCCAAAGTTGTCCGTGAAACAAAATGTGAGGAATATTTAACTTTTATTCAATATTTTATTTTTAACTTTAGTTTACCTGAAATTTATTTTCTTTGTAAGCAACCTATTAAAAACTATTGATTTTATTATTATAAGATTTAATAAATAGATTCTTTAACCTCGACTCTAACTCATTAATATTTTAAAATTTTACTAAAATATTTTTTTTTATTACCTTCTGTCGTAATCTTAGCCAGAATGTAATTATTTGTTGGGCGCCATCTACTCAGTCGGTAGAAAAATGAGTCTTAATCCCAATCGTGCTTCTGTATGTGGCTGTGAATTGTAGAAATAGATAATAATGACTCAGTTGGTAAATGTAGAAATATTTATTAACAATCAAATAAAAAACGGTTAAACTTATGGCTGTTGTGAAGGTTTTGTTTGACAGAAGAAGTTAAGCATATTTTTTTTTCTTATTTATGAAATTAACAATAATACCAATTTTACAATTACCCTTTTACCTTATTTCAGTCTAAATTTAGTTACTTGCTAAATTGTTTATAGACGTTTTTAAATATCGATATTTAATAGTGAATAATTGGTACCTTTAATACGACTTATCTTATCTTATCTTTTTAGTTACTTCTGGTTACTTTCTTTCTGAATTCAAAATGTGACGAATTTAATATCTTCCAGGAATCAAATCAGGAACATAGGATAAATTACTACGGGATACAGTTGGATATGTATAATAAAGCAGGAAGCAACAGGATCTGGATTCTCTTTTACGAAGAAACGAAGGAATAAATGATCGGAATTCTTTTCTTGATTTACTTCTCAATTTTCTTGGTTTACACAAAATATAACCTCACTTAAAATTTGACCGGTAAAATTTATTTTTAAGTTCTTTCATCAATCAGTATGGCTTTGATTCTAACTTTCTTTTGTTTTTGCGACGAGCTCTGATGTGGACAGTTCAAAAGATTTTGAGCAAAAGCCCCGCTTGAAAGCGAAATTTGGTTTTTATAAACCGTCATATCAAAGCCCACTGGATTTGACAGAATTTTAAATTAAATTATTATAAAATTCAAAAATTATTAATTTTTATACACTTTTTGATTACTACCACTTCATTCTCGAGACAAAAAGAATGATTTTGACATAATTTATTTACTATTTCTACTTATATTAAATTTACATGAAGACTTTTTACTTATGTCATTATCGATTTCTTAAATTACATTAATCATTATTATTACTGCCTTTTTTACAGTAATACTTTAATTTTAGAAGTCCCAACACTTTCTTTTCCCGATTTATTGCATTTCCCCTGAATTTAAATTGATCATATTGATAAATCAAGATATTGCATTTTGAGGTTAAGTTTAAAATTTATTTCTCTTCTAACATTTAAAATAACAATGTTCTCATTGTTGTGACCGCAGACTTATCTGAAATTATTCTACTTTAACTTTTTCTATTTGGTTCTTTGCTAAATTATTTGTAAATATTTTAAAATTGTCGATGAAAATCCCTTATGGAATTACCATGTTAAAATTTGATATCTAAAATTTTATATTTTCTTATATAATTACTACTCTAAAATTAGTTTCAAGATTTATTTTCTGAATTACATTCTGTCTAATGATTATTTAAATTAAAATAAATAGTTTTTTAATGGTTTTGATTAATTTATTTGTTTCATTATTTCTCTATATATTGAATATAAGTTCTGTATTCTCTTTATTTAATTCTTCACATTAGTCAACCGTTGCAATATACATCACATATTCACATAGGTTATGTTTCGCCCATCTTCCGCCGCCAGCTAACCACAGGTGCGGATCCCAGTTTTTAATAATGCAAAAGCTCTCTTATGGAAGACAAATAGATTTAGTTGATCATTTTATACACCTTTTTGGGGTTCCACTGATTTTTATGTGAATAAAAAAGTCGCAAGTAATTTTTCAACTTGTAATATTCTGGCCTATTTCGTCTACGCATCCTTTCAAGTTTGATTTCTTTACGATTCCTGCCGACATTGACGAATATGTTTCGCTACAAATTGCGCTTCGGCGGCAAAGGAGGCACACAACAACAGGAAATTTATATTTTATTTTTACTGTTACACTTGAATTATGGAATTGAATGGACAAATTAGCAATGGTTTACTGTAGATCTGGTCAACAGTTACTATAATCTATCAGCAGAGCTCAGCTTTGCGCTACCGTATATATATTATGATGATTTCTTTCTTCAAACAAGAACTGATTGAAGTACCCACACACGGTGCATGGGAATTTTCAGCGAACAAATTTGTTCGGTATCTGAGTTCGTTCTGTGTGTGTAGGTTTTTTGTGTTTATTAATTTTAAAATTCTGATTTCAGATTTTGATAGAGCATCAAAAAGTAAGCTTAGGGTTTGATGTGCCCCGCCGTACCTCGTCGGGAACACCTTCAAAATGGCGTCCAACGTATGAAAATTTTTAATTTTGGTAACAGTGAGTAGGCCGTGGCTGTGTTAATTAGAAGAACTGTCAATCTAATTTTTTTTTTGTAAAATGCTACACAAAATGTAAAATCGCAATGAAAAATCACAGGTACTTATTGTTTTTTCAAGACGTATTGTAAGTTCACCATTTTTATGTGTTTTTACAGTCGACTTTGTGAATTCACATTTCGAAAATTCAACCAATTTACCCACTCTCCTGCGAAATTACAAGACCTGAGGAGTAAAATCAAATTTATTGTTATGGATTGTGGATTGCATCCTGCATCACATTGTAATATTACATTAATAGGAATATCACACTGTAATATTACATTCATCCGTTAAATTTACCATATGTTTCATTTATTTTGATTTTTTTAAATACATATAACAAATGCATTTTTAAGAAATTGATGTGATTATACAAGAATTCGCCATATTGAATCATTTCCACAATTTAATTTCACAACTAATGCATGATTAATGAGTACATTCACAAACTTATGGTGAAAGTAACATTTGAAATCACAAGTTTCGAGTAATTTCACAACATGTAAATATAAATACAAATAATATTAATTTCACAAGTATTCTGGAGTCTGCTCAAGCTCACAGTGTTCACTGTGATTTCACAATGAATTTGGGAATTTTTCAATTTTCTTGTGAAATTTCACAACTACAAAAGTAATCAATTACTGTGAAAATCTACGGCCACAAATAACCCATGATTTTAACTGTAATTTCACAAAACGCTTTTAGTGGCTTCTGTAAGTCGGAAAATTATGAAAATATTTTCTAACGTAACGAAACTAGTTACCCCCCGTTTTCGAGGATGCTGAACAAGATGGCGGTGGTTTAAACTCTTTTTGAGTTGACCATCACCCCCAAACGGCCAAAAACAACCCCCAAAATGGGTGAAACGCGAACACACCGTCTTATACCGAGAAAAACGATGTCACCTCCCGTTTTCGAGGATGCTGAACACGATGGTGGTGGTATAAACTCTTTCTGAGTTGACCATCACCCGCAAACGGCCAAAAACAATCCCCAAAAGGGGTGAAACGCGAACACACCGCCTTATACCGAAAACCCTGCGTCACCTCCCGTTTTCGAGCATGCTGATAGGGATTCTGAATCTTCTCCCCGAAGCAAACCAACCTCTGAACCGGACAAAAACTACGTGAGACCCTGTCTTATGAAGTGGATAAGAAAATCCCGATAAGACTACAAATTGGATGATGATTCCTCGTTTGTTGATTGATCTTTTACCCTAAAAAATAGCCCGCGTACTTTTGAATGTAATTCTGTCGTATATGTCGTTTTTTCACATAAATACTAGACACAAAGTATGCGCCTATCTTTTTGGTTTAATCCTGCCTTCATTGCTGCTTCTTTAGTCCATTTCGAAAGTTCGTTTTTTACTGTTAAGAATAATCTATCAGTTGTTATTCTAGATGAACGTTTAACCATTAGAATTTTAAAAAGACGGACTGGACAAAAGGTAGGGTTCTTCGTGTTTGGGACCAGCCATTTACTATCGACCATTTTTTTTTCTCCACCCTGTGCCATTTTATTGTAAAGAGGATTAAATTCTACTCTTCCTAAAAAGTAGGATTTTTGAAAATCAGTTATTTAAAAAAATATGCAACTATATTATCTATCTGTTTTAATCCCAGAATTATCCACTTCCTCTTTAAAATACTGAACTCTGTAATTGACTGCTTCTCCACCTCTCCAGGCAAGTTCTACTGAAGTGATATGGTAGAATTTGCTGGAGTCCCGCCGGAGTGTCTTCGACCCAAGCTCGATTTCCTTTTATTGGCACACATCTGCAAATTCCTTCGTTTCGTATTACGAGCTTCCCTACTAGACTTGAAGATAATATCTTTAAATGGATCAAAAATTATTTTCCACTTCAGAAAATACATCTCTTGCATTTTTTTGCAACGGTGTTCCACATTGTCTTTACAACTAGTTCTTTGTAATTTTCACCGTTTTCTTTCTTCATATTCCACGCCCAATCTTTCAGGATTAGGTTTAGTTGCTCGAAACTTGTAGTTTCCAAAAGCTCGTATTTCTTTGCCTTGCAGGATTCCGTAAACTGTTTCCATATTGACGCATGGGTTTTAACGGAATTGAACGGTACACTTTTCTCAATCGCCAGATCAATATAGTCATAGGATCACTTCCAAAGCGACTCATTTTCACTACATATGCTGACTAGCACTGTTTAAAAACAATATTACAAAATTTATTGACAATAAAATCAGAAAAATTGTTTAGCGTCGTTTTCTGGTGTCCGAGGAGACCATAATTACTTGTTATCAAAGGTATTGTAATTTTTGGTGACAACAGCTGTCAAGTTTTGCCGCGGGTAAACTCGAAAAAACTGCTGACAGGAGCTGTCATACAGTTTTTTCATCTAGAAACCATTTGTAATTCAAAATTGCGCGTTTGTGATTGGTGGAAATTAAGACAAGGGAAATAGTAAAAAAAAATTAAGTAAATCAAAATTTCGTGCAAAAAAAAATATAGAAAAAAAAATTTGGAAGGCAAGAGAGGTTATTTAAAAAGACAAAAAATGAGTTCGACTTTAGAACGTTCAACATTTTCGGCTATAATTGCAACGTTGGCATTAGCAAATTCTAAAATAAAATTTATTTGAATAAAAGCTGCGATCCGATGTTTTGATAAAAGCCGGTGTCAAGTTACACGTCGTCCGTAAATTATAGCATGAATTACGCCACAATATTTTTATTTCTGAGCAACGAGGTGATAAATCTAACACACCAGTTTTACCAAAGCTAAACGCTTCCATGGAAAATAATTACTGGGAATTACTTATTCATACGTAGATTAATGTAATAAAACCTTCACTCGCATACTAAATTTTGAAATAGTGCTTGATTACTTAAATAAATTACTATTTAAAGTTTGTGTGTTTAAAACGACGCCCAGCCACTACGGCTATTTAACAAAGTATTGAATAATAACGGAATTTACTTATAAAACGCGTCTCCTACCTTTAAATGCCTTATTTACGACCCCCGGTCATCTTCATTACAACTTCTGTAATACGCAGAAAGTCAAAATCCTGCGAACTGGCCTGACGGAGTTTCATATACGTGACATTTTAAGGGCATAAACGAGTAAAGTTTAAGTACAGACCGCAGCCGTACGGCAATAGCATATTGTGCAACAAGCGCGTCCTACAAACTCTTCGATACTTTACTCGTTCGAAATGCGTATGTCGCGCGAGTTGTACACAATACTTTTTCTACGATTCTGTATTTCTTCTTTACAAAATGCAAACATACAAATAGTTTATAATTTTATTTGATAATAATAATATTGATGATAATAATATTATACGCTCTGCAATTCACTCCCTTACGAGTGAACCCCATAAGCTCTGCAGCTTGTGCGGGGGATAACTATTAACATTTAATAACTATTGTTAAAAGTAAATGTTACATTTGAAGAGTTATTCAATACAATACATGGAGTCTCCGAAAACGAACTGATATATTGTTCTTTTACGCCAATCCATAATATTTTTGTATGCATTTTGGAATTTTTTCTATGACTTTTATAAGTAAATTTCTACAGGCTATTTGGGACATTTCATACTCTAATTGATTGTGACCTTTAACATAAACAATGTTGATTTTTTATACTTAGCGGTCATAGAAAAAATTAGATTCGAAATAGGAAATAATTATGCACGTACGTTTTTTTTACCTTCCAGCTGCCGTATCTCACGAACAGTTTTTTGTTTATTTATCGGATGCTGTTCCACGTTATCCAAAACGGCGAATAAGGATTAGAAAAAGTATAAATTTTACTCAATGTTAGTAAAAATTAAATTCAGATACAATTGAAAAAAAAAATCATGCTATTCGAAGCATCAAAACAAAAAACATCGCGTAGGTCTAGCAAAGTGACTCGTAGAAAAAAAATTAAGTGTTCTCTAACAAGCCATATTTTAGCATTCAATCTTGCCCCAGAGCATCATTGCTTATAGAGTAGTTCATTTAAGATAAAAATAAAATACGAGTAAAAGGCTTGTTTCTTTGACATATCTTTGACAACGCCCCTAAATTGTAATAATTATTTTCATGTTAGAAACATTATGGGGGTTTAAAGCTAACAAAAATAATTTCGTAGCATAAATTTAAGTAATTTTTTTAACATACTGAACACAGGGTGTTTTTTATAGTGGTTTACCATTATCTTGAAACTGATAGAAGGGCGTTTAAAGGGGGGGAAAATGTGCGTATTTAAAAAGTCAAATAAAATTCGGATTAACATTTACAGTTCTCGATTCATACAGGAAAAATAAATATGTCGATTTTCGTTTTTGTAGTCCAATCTCATAGTTGACAATCGCTCCACAGGAAGCTGAGATAATGAATGCATTTTAAAGTTTAAGCAAAAACTTTAGAAAACTATTACCAAGTTCCATTAACTTTTTCTTTATTATTTATTGCACCGACATTTCCTTCGGCCAAAATGAGGTAGATATAAGTACTAAATGGTCCAACCTAGACAAATTGAAATTTGAGAAATTTTAGGTGGTTCGAAAAGCCTTTGCATCAATTTTCAAAAATTTGAGTTTTGAGTTTGAAATTTTCGTTTACACCATGTTTTAGAGCTCGTCGAGAAGATTAAAAATCACCCTTCAACATCCACATATCGCGGTTTCAAATTTACAAATTCTTCCAAAACTGAAAATACCTTTTTCGTTAATAATTATTTCATCGAGATTTCCCTGGGCCAAAATGTAGTAAATAGAAGTAGGTACTAATTCGTTCCATATCTAGAAATTTAAATTCGGGCCATTTTGCGGGAATTATATGGATTTTTGAGTGATTTTCAAAAAAATTCATGTGTCGTATCTCCGTTATTATAAAATTTCGGATAGTCGAGATATTGGTTTGGAAAATGGTCCTAAATCCTTGTCCGCACCTCTTTATTTTCGTTAACATATATAACATATATTCTGGTTAGATTTCCTCCCGAAATATAGTACAAGATCAGTTCTAGACCATTGAAAAAATAGTGGCTTCTGTGAGTCGGAAAAAACCTCAAAAAAACAAACTATTTTCTAACGTAACGAAACTAGTTACCCCCCTCCGTTTTCGAGGATGCTGAACACGATGGCGGTGGTTTAAACGCTTTTTGAGTTGACCATCACCCCCAAACGGCCAAAAACAACCCCCAAAATAGGTGAAACGCGAACACACCATCTTATACCGAGAAAAATTGTGTCAACTCCCATTTTCGAGGATGTTGAACAAGACGGCGGTGCTTTTGAATTTCTTCGAGTCAAACCCATCCCTTAAACGGCCAATAACGACGATTTTTTTCGGAAAAATTAGATGCCCTTACGATAATTTCCTTTTTGCGAGGAATTTCAAATTTTTTTTTATTGGCAGCTTTTTTTGTTTTTTAAAATAACCTTTCTTACCTTCCAAATTTTTTTTCTATATTTTTTTTGCACAAAATTTTGATTTAATTTTTTTTTGATAATTTCCTTTTTGCAAGGCATTTCAAATTTAAGTTTCTGAAATGGCCGCTAGGGGGCGTAACTGCAATCTTGAATCTGAGAAAGTGATGTTTCTGTGAATTCCGCTATATTAACCTAACAAAAAAATACCTGATCTTTAAATTAGAGGATAATCTGAATCTTTTTTGTTTGACAATTTTTGCTGTATCTCTAAAAACAAAGTGGTGGGGGTTATTCAAAGGTTTCAGTAAAAAACACCCTGTATATTCGAAACGACTGAGCCGATTTTAACAAACTTGGGCTTCCCCCTCAAGAGGAAAATTTCTGTATCTTTAATTGAAATATTAGGGTCTGACCAGTGATGCGAAATTTTCGCAGGTTCTTTGAACTGATAGGATTTAAGAAATATGATAAAATTCTTACGACTCTCTGAATCACATTTTAAAAGGTACTTTGTTCTAATGATTACAGACAACACTTCTTCTTAGCGTAACAATATTTCAAATTGATTTTAAATAAATAAAAAATCGATCGACCAAAGATTATTTGAAATATTTAGAAAAAAATTTAAACGGAGCATTGCCCATTAAAATAATTCAATAAACTGGTAATTAATTCCGAACTGGAAGTTTTTAGTCATTGAAAAGCGTGCCACAATCATTGCTCCGTAAAACCATTGAAACGTCCTTATTGGATGAAAAAAAAAAGGAAGAAAAAATCGGTTTCTCGCCATATACGCGATCCATGTAAATAAGAAAAACTAATAGAAATTCTCGGAGTAGTCTCCGACGCGTATTCAGAGTGCCGGCTCAGTTTCCTAAGAATGCGTCCATTTAAATATCGGCGAATATACGTGATGTCGGCGAAATAGAAGCCGATACCTCATTAATTAAATAAAACATGTCTAAGGTAAATCCAATAGGGATTTAAGTATTTGTCAACAACTGAGATTATGTGACAAAAACAACGATCTCCAATGAAAACGAGTCTCGGTCCAAATACGGAGGAACACTGAATACCGACACAAAGCGAACTTCTAGACTTCTAGATCCATTCGTCCGTCGTTGCTGATGCTGCTGCTCCTGCTGCTATCGTCCTTTTTCTTCGTCTTCTTCTCGTTTTCGTTTTCTTCGCGATACTTCGATACAATTTAGATTAACTTGGGTACTTGCCAAATGAAATTAGAAAAAAAAAACGTTTCACCGAACCTGAATTTAACAATTTTGAAATTATCTTTAATAAAAGAAAGTTAGTATGTTGTTGAATAAATATTTTAAAAACCATTTTTTGTTATTTACTATGTGGTTTTGGATTCACGAATCAGATAAATATTTTTTTAATCAAAGGTTGTGGTATTATCTCAAATCAGTTTATTTGAGTGGTTTTGTCTGAAATGAAGGCATTTGAGTATGGAGACCAAAATTTAATCTCTATAAAATTTGAGAGGACGTGTGGTATTTGGAAGGTAATTTTTTGAATCATTTGGTATTAAAAACAGAGAATATAGTCATTTATGCAAAAGACACTTTACACACAAATGTTCATTATTTTCTTTATCAAATTAAATTGAAACCTCAAAAAATATTGAATCATTTTGTATTAAAAACAGAGAATATCAGACAGAGAACAGTCATTTGTGCAAAAGACACTTTACACACAAATGTTGAAAATTTTCTTTATCAATTTAAATTAAAACATCATGAGCTGTTACAGTTTTAAATACAGGGCCACCAAGGCATACGTGATTGCGTTTGGCTTAATTCGGATAAAGAGTTTGACATTTGTCAGTTTTAAAAGGATTTATGGATTTTTAAGTATTTGGGTATTCAAAAACTGATGTTGTGTGTGTGTGAATAAATGAATAAGCAGGTTATTTTACAAATAAATTTTGAAATTTGTATATTAACATAGATTTGCAATACATTTTAGTATAATAATAATTGATAATACTAAATAAAAGTTGTTAAATGTTTATATTTGACATTTCAAAAAAGGTAAACACAGTTTAATCAAAAAACAATTAAAAAGAAACGGTTTTATCAAATCCTCCAAATTTTATCGATTAAATTTTTGGTTTTCACGAAATAGTATATTACATAACGAGTGTGGAAAGTGACACTTTTCACACGAGTGGGACAATCCCACGAGTGTGAAAAATCACTTTCGCACAAGTTATGTACACTATTTTTCCTACGACCACGCTATAATTTTACCAAATATTGTGAAATGTGATGGTTTTATTTGTGAAAGGTTCTATGTCTGTTTGTATTTAGTTTATATTATAAATAATGCTGTTTTATTTAAATCACTTTTGTAGTAGAATAAATACAAATATTGATAATTAACATTTATTTGAAAACAAAACAATAACTATGAACTTGTAGAACAGATAGGAAAGTAACTTTCCGCACAGTGTGAAAAGTTCCACCTTCCATCGGAATAGAGAGTGCGATATCTGTTACTTTCCTATGTGGTCGTAGGAAAACGGCTTTATTTGGAAAAGCCACGAAAACAAACTGACTGATAAAATCACGAGTCCGCAGGACGAGTGCTTTTATCTCAAATCAGTTTGATTGAGTGGTTTTGCCTACAATAAAGGCGTTTGAGTATGGAGATCAAAAATTTAATCTATAAAATTAGGTTATTTTTTGAATCATTTTGTATTAAAAACAGAGAACATAGTCATTTATGCAAAAGACACTTTACACACAAATGTTGAAAATTTTCTTTATCAATTTAAATTGAAACATCATGATGAGCTGTTATAGTTTTAAATACAGGGCCACCAAGGCATACGGGATTGCGTTTGGCTTAATTCGGATATAGAGTTTGACATTTGTCAGTTTTAAAGAGATTTATGGATCTTTAAGTATTTGGGTATTCAAAAATTGATGTGTGTGTGAATAATCGAATAGTTTACAAATAAATTTTGAAAATTTGTATATTAGCATAGATTTGCAATACATTTTAGTATAATAATAATTGATAATGCTAAATAAAAGTTGTTAAATGTTTATATTTGACATTTCAAAAAAGGTAAACACAGTTTAATCAAAAAACAATTACGAAGAAGCGGTTTTATCAGTATAAAACACAATGATTCGATAGGATCCTTAGCTGTTATTGGCTGCAACCACAAAATCTGACTGTGTGTGTGAATAAACGAATAAACAGGTTAGTTTACAAATAAATTTTGAAATTTGGGTATTAACATACCACGAGTCCTCCAAATTTTATCGATTAAATTTTTGGTTTTTACGAAAACGGCTTTATTTGGAAAAACCACGAAAACAAATTGATTAATCACGAGTCCGCAGGACGTGTGATTTTATCTCAAATCTTTGAGTGAAGAGGCGAGGAAAGCATGTAGCTCTATCCGGGGTGATTGAAAAACTTTACTTGTACCCCAAATCCTCCTTAAAATCAATAAACATAGATATATAAAAACCTTCGTCATCTTTGGGCGTCACCAATTATTTATTACCAGTTACTATGGGAACCTGATAAATATTACCATAAATAATAGTAATTTATCGGATGATCTATTCTTCAATCAAAAATACAATAGGATCTCGAGAGAAGCGAATAATTCTTAATATGTGGTTACGTAAAAAGTTGTATGCGTGGAGCAGCATTTTCTGTTCATAATTATGTCTTAAGTACTTACCTAATCGCGCACAATTGTTAATGCTAATAGTAAATAAATGAATTCAGTCACGCTACGCGCTCAAATCGAAAGTAAGATGGTTGATCGTGTGACATTTTCAAATCGATGCTAATTTTTAGTCTATGTCAAGAATTATTTATACAATACAACTCGTTTAATGAAAAAAACTAGGGAATTTATTCTTATATCAAAGTTGCAAAATTTTTGTTCTGGATGTCATAATATGATCATTAGAAAATATCCAAATTATAATCGAATACCCATTTACGTCGTTTAGAAACGTTTCAAATGGATTAGGAAGAATATTCTAAAAAATTAAAGATCAATGAGAGCCCCACATAGCACAAATAAAATTACCGCTTTTTATATATTTTAATTTCTTACAATTTGTTCATTTGAACCGAATAATTACTATCCATTTATGAGTAAAATTATCTCAAGTTCAAACAAAAATTGATTCTTTTTGTCACTAAAAATGCAATTAAAAAACGAGATCTAGTTAAAATTCCCCGACCCCGACCAGCCTTTTAGGATGTACAGCATGGTACGAAACGCGCCAAAAAAATATGTGTCTCAACTCAAGACTACTAAATTCATTGGCAATAGCCAATAAAAGATCTCATAAAAGAGTTGGCCATCTAAAGCTTCTTCCATAAAATTTTACCCACAGAACCGTATCCCAGGGATAGAAGGGAGATGACCCCATTCCCCCCCCCCCCCCCCCTTCCTCAGATCCGCCAGTGTCATGACCGGACTTGAAACACAGTAGCTATTTAGAAGTAATATTTCAATGTATAAATTACCCAACAAATATTATTTTTTTAAAGCATTCATTCTTTCACAACCAAGATAGTCAAAAATGTACCGTATTTGATCAACTGTTTAGTGATAGTTTAAAAAATTCACGCTGGAGGAGATATTTCCAGGTAGTAGGTACTTCAAGAACGTGGAAGATTCGGTAAGAAAATTTCACACCAAAGTAATGGACCCATTTTATATCTCACAATTTAGCTAGTGCTCGTGCGCGAAAAAGCGGCGGGTGGTTTGAATCTAGTAACTTTTCTACCTATCCTTGTCTGATTTTACAGTAATTATTTTTATTGGATTGGTCGTTCTGGTTCGTGCTTGTTGTTTGTATAGATAGACCAAGTACATATTTCTTTTAATTAAATCAAGAAGTCTAGACTTTGTGAATTAAATCATTAAAGTAAAACAAACCAGCACACAAATCACTTTAAAATAACCTAACCTGACTACCAAATGCTAAATTTTGAAGTATGTCAAATTCTTAATTTTTCATATTAGCCAACATCAGAGAGAAAATCTGGTAAGTTTTGTGGTTGCTATAGTAACGAGCTGAAACGAAAGCTTCTTATTGGTTAAAAAACGTTGGTGTGAAATATTCACTTATATTATCACAAAAGCTTAAATTATTTCCGGAAATTTTCTTGGGGGCAACAATATTTTGAAAATTATCCCGAGTAGCGAAGCGAAAGAAAATTTCCAGGAATAATTTAAGCTTGCGTGGTATTCGGTAAGTAAAATTTCACACCGTAATTTGGAAAAAAATTATTAATCCACTAGAATACACAAAATATCGTCATTTTGCGGAGTAAAATGGTGAGTCTAGAAAAGTTTTTTATCTTTAGAGATAGTTAACTAGTATAAGTGAGAAACATGTTGCCAACAAAGCAAGGAAACTTTTTTATTTAACTTTTTTTTATACGACCGACGTTTAGTTTGGGTTGTGTACTTTTTTAAAACCGAAGGAAATTGAATCGGCGCGTCGCATTGTCACTGTTAGTAATAATGCTCCTAAGATATGATATTTTTTAACGATTCTTGCTCACTATAGAACTCTGTGTACTTATTACCTTTTAAAATATATCATTGAAGTTTATACTATTATACTGGTAAATAAGGTTTTAATAATGACCTTTTTTTTAGGGATTTGCCACCGACTGAGGATTCTATCATTTTTCATGTGAGAAGGGCATTTTTACAATGCGCAATTTTCAAAACGGCATATATGTTAAAGCCAGATCTGCCTGAAATTCTAAAGTTTGGTTACGAACGCAAAGACAATAATTGTATAGTGCCAAAATTAATGTCCAAAGAGGCAAAACCTACATTTTTAAAAATTACTCCATTTTGCAAATGTAAATTATTTAACTGTGGTAAGAAGTGCAAATGCCTGAAAGCAAATGTAAGATGCAATATAAGTTGCCAGTGTGAGGGAAAATGCATTGAAAAATAAATATTTTAATTAGATAATAATAATATTGTGTTTTAATCCCCATAGTTGTCATAATAATATTGTAATGCGCGTCATCTTTGTTGCACGTTTGAAGAAGGCTGTGGTGTTAACTCTCTCTGACACACTGATCGCTTTATTCGCTCCACAGCATCCTAACAGTGGCAATGCCACGCGCCGATTCAATTTCCTTCGGTTTTAAAAAAGTACACAACCCAAACTAGACGTCGTATGAAAAAAAAGTTAAAGTAAAAAAGTTTCCTTGCTCTGTTGGAAACACTTTTCTCGCTTATACTAGTTAACTGTCTCTAAAGATAAAAAAGTTTTCTCGACTCACAATTTTACTCTGCAAAATGACGATATTTTTTATTGTTATGAAACTAGGTCAGGAAAGTACTGAAAAATATCATATCCAAAATTCATAACGATCGGACATCATTTAACAAAGTTTAGCACTAGTACAATAAATATTATTTTAGGAAAAATTCTCAGTTTTTTCAAAAATGTCATGTTTCAACATATTTCGCAATTCCGGATCAAAGGGCGAACAAAAAATTCGAATCCGGCAGGTCATTTTACATAGGATTTCATTTTTTTTAGGTGGATGTTCGCGAGTTGTATAGAGCATCTTTAAAACGCTTCCTAGAAGGCCTCAGATTCCCAACTATTACTACAATATCAACAAATTTTTTTCAGTATACAATTTTTTTTATTTGTATGTAAAATAAATCAAATTTTGTAATATGTGCCAACACGGTCCTGCTGTAACACAGCCAAAGCGCATGCTCACCACTACGGTTATTCCGCCATGTTGTGTAAACGTTTTTCAAATCAAATAGAAATCTTTTTTCCCCTATATCTCTGGGTTACAGTTCTGTGATTTCACCCCTATAAAAGCCAGTTACAACCCAATACCCGTATCAGTCAAAATGAAAGTTGATATTTCTTCTTCGACGATACTTTATACAACCAAATAATTTTGTAACGAATTGTACCTTTCTTGTTAACGAGTGTTCTATTTCCAGATACTTTTATTATAAGTGAAATACTCGTTAGTACTTAATTTTATCAAAACAACTTCACTTGTACAGTAGTCGGACGAGTTCCTTATAATAAATTTCTGATAGAGCAGAGTCCGTAGCGATATCTAAGTATCTAATTAGCTCTCTTCTTCTTCTTCTTTTTCTTTTTCTTCTTCAATGTATTACGCTGATTGGTCTCGAAGTTATTGCTGCGAAAAAACGAAATATTGATGTTTTAAGAAACATGTAGTACATGTATGACAGCAAAGAGAATAATATTTTTAGCTGTTAAAGTTTCTACCATTAAGAAATTTTAATTTATTTAATAGAAATAAACGTTTTTATTTTTATAGTAAACAAATATCAACAACATCCTTAACGCCTCACATCTTTGCTGTTATATAACAAGTTAATCCTGTGTCGAATTTGTCATAACCGTCTCAGCCAGTATCCATAAAAAGAGCTTGTCATATCCAAGTTGACGTCCACGTGTACGCTTCATTGTAAAAACAAATGCGTGCCTTGGTCGTTCCTTTCTGCTTCATCGAGCGACCACTAGTGTCACATAAATTAAATTTATTTCTGAATTACCCAGAAATCATAAAGCCTTATCGAGAGCTAAGACACAGACGAAACTGGGAAAGGAAACGAAGGAAATCGACGATGATTTGCAATACTAATTACCTATTGGTCCTGGCGCTTATGAGCCAGATAAAATCTTGCTTTTAAACTTCACTCTTTTTAAACTGACGTCTTTAGATCTTTAATGTGTGGGAGACGATTGTCAATATTCTCATTGACTTCTGATAGTGCAGACTTCAAGCGTAAAGAATTTAGTTTTGATGTACTTGGCGAACAGAATTGTGTTTATTTAATCAGTGCCTTAGTAATCAAAATATGACAAAATATAATTATTTGTATATTTTTATTGTAAAAGCGAAAGATTTCGTAGCGGCAAACTCACTTTGTTACGCCCTTGGTATATCGCGCATAGGAAAAAACCCCAGAAGAAATATTTAAGGCATTTCCAATAGATTAGAGGCGATCTAGATCGGCGAAATTAAGACATGGTCGAGCATGTTTAAAGATAGAAAATCAGCAGAATCGTGTTTATGTAAATAGTGCGAGAGTAGGAGAGCATCGGCTGGTATACCAGCCAGCCGCATTGTTTTATCTGATGGGATACCTTTAATTGACTCATTACATTATGGGGAAGTTAGGTGTGCGCTAGTAAAAAAGTTCTCGCGTTCTCAGATAAGACGCTCTTACCTCTATCTTTCCCGTTTTTTTTACCTTCTTGCCGTACTATGCCACACGATTATCTTGATGACCGATAAGAGTTATGGAACTATACCTTTATCTTCTGTGTACGTACCAAGACACTATTAATGGCTGTTAATTCTGAATAACGTGTTATTTTTCATGGGAAATTTTTAATTAAACACAAAATATTCGGTGGATGTATGATTTTCCAAAAAGTGTTTGATATTCACACACAAGGCCTTGAGTGCCGGTTGACTGTCTGATAGAATATTAATTCGCGCGTTAACTATGTTTCTCCTTCGCGCATTGGAGAATAGCATATATCTCCGCCTGAAAGATGGACGTGTGAGTGCCCAATGAGTAGCTGATGCCAGTCTGCGTCTGTGTACCAGATTTTCCACTGTAGAATGTTCCTGAGCTGTGAGTCGTTCCATTCAGTTCTATCTGGTACCACCACTCTGATTGTACCGTTTCGGAATATGATCTGTTCTGGTTCCTAGTACGTCCCCGGTCACTATTCCAACGATACTCATGTGTCCAATCCCAACATTCATATTGGTTTGTGTGTTCTGTAGTATTCGAGCACCAAGCTTTGCCTCCCCTTGTACCACAAAGTGGAGAGGAGGCAATCCCAATAGTGTCTCCATGGCTAGAGTAGACGTTGACTTTATTGTTCCCGTGATTCCAAGACATGCAAGCCTTTGCACCTTGCTTAGTCGTGTATCGTGTAATGGCTCCTCTTTGATGTGTCTTTGGCCACCACACCAGAGAGGCTTAGGTAATGGACCACCTTGTTACAACCAGTGCAAAATATGCGGTCATTTTTTCCCAAAAGAGCGTCTGGCTACAAATATTGAAGTCTTTATGGTTGTTTTTTCCAGATGTTGGTTCCAAGTCAACTTGGAGTCAAGAACTACTCCGAGATATTTGACTTCTCGCTTGAGCAGTATGTCCTCCGCTCGAAGTCCAAGACCATCTAAGTTGCCTCTTGGGGTAAACGCTATGATGTTTGCCTTGCTGTGATTGACCCATATTTTTATTTATTTATTTATTAAATAAATACAATGAATGATAACCGATAAGTGCTACTGCACTTGTTTCGCATGAAAGGCATCATAAAAAATCATCATCAACATTATCAATAGAATTATACCCAAAGACCAGACATCTGTATGAACCTTGATCCATCTTCTTTCCAATTAAGTATTCCCTTTTTGCCACAGCATTTACTTCAGAATTTAGAGGACTCAAAAGGGTCGCCATGTGTTAATTAAGCAAGTTTTTTCTTTACCTTTGATTTTCCAAAAACATCCATTCAGGCAAGTCCTTCCCGCATATACACCTACTTGAATTTTCGTTCCAGTCTTTTGGTATTGCTTTAAATTACAAAAAATTGGGGAAAATGACATGTCATACTTTTATTAGTTTGACAGTTTTAAAATATTTGCCCAGTATTATTTTCAGCTCACCAACCAGACGTCAGCCCTCTTTATACTTTTCCGAATTTAGCAAATTTAGTGTATTTGAGTTTTTAAACTTACGAGGGTAGTCCCAGAAGTAAGCGACCTAATAAAGAAAACAAAAAATATTCTCATTTTAGCTCGATACAATTTTCCAGCAATGTTCAATAGATTCGATAGCCTGCTTATAGTGAGGATCATAGATCGCAGACTCTGCCTCTTCATTGTTAGCAAATCTTTTACCACCACGATACTTTTCAAGTTTGGACAGAATAAATAATTCGGGGTAGCTAAATCTGGCGAATAGAGTGCATAAGTAAATAAAAATAAAGTAAGAAAGTAAATAAAATATTTTATAGAACCCTCGTAGGTACGATAGAGCAAATAATGTTTCAAACTTAATGCCAAGAGTCTACATTGTTGCTTGGTAACTTTCTCTTTTATTGTTCATAGTTTTAATAATACCAAAATTATCGTATTTGTATGACGTTTTTCTACAAACACTCCATACATAATCTCCGTGTCATCCGGACCAAATATCCGTTGTATAAATCAGGCGAACCGAAATCATGAATGATTAATAGTTACATCGAATCAGATAGTGCATTAAAAATAAAATCAGTGTAGTATTTAGAAGCACTATTTATAAGTGTCAGCCAAAACCAGATCATTATATCTCTAACACGATCTCGGATGTGTTAACATTGAAATTGTTGTAATCTTTCACTTGCTGGCTCGCATCTTCGACTTCGATCGCATTGAAAATCTTTTTGGAATAAACCTAATAGGTGATAGATTTTGTTTAATGAGACGTAAATGTTTGAATTAAGACTTAAGCGGTACTAGGAGGGAGCTGGAACGGTTCAATTTATGACTGAAAATAATTGGTTGAGATATGATAACATAGCACACAGAGATATATTTTGAAATTTAAGACACTTACTAAGCAAATAAAAGCTACAGTGATTATTCCCGAGAATTCACTGGCTCTAGTGAAAAACGGCACAACTGGAAAACGGTACTTTTTAGGAGACTGCTTACAATAAAATAGTCTAAACCATTCCTAAGCCATAACAATATTAGGTAAAGTAATTGCTGTCATAAACAGGTTATGCGTTACTTATTTCTTAGCACAATATTTATATCTTGAAATACTGCAATTCAATAATTTTTTTTTGCAATTTATTTGAAATATGCCCTCATGAATGAATTATTGCTTTCCACATCATTAGTTGTTCCCTAGTAACTACTTTATAATTATAGTTATGCCCTTATGAACGAATTATTGCTTTCCACATCATCAGTTGTTCCCTAATAACAGCATCAAACAATTTTATAATTATAGTTATGTCTCTAAGGTATCTAAAAAATCTGACGTAGCGCGATTTATGCCTTTGTGGACCTACTCATGTCTGGATAACCAATATTTATATCGATATGCACGACGAGTTATGCCCTTAGTGCTTTTTGAAAATACTATTTAGGAGTAAAATAGAGTTATACCCTTTTGCTAGGGAATAGAGTGGGACCTGCCGGTGCTAAAAAACAAATAAAAACGTAAGGGCATAACTAAACTTATTCCTGTTTTCACTAGAGGCAGTGAATTATCACAAGAGATTTATTCACACTATAATAATGACATAATTGGTTGAAACTTACCCTTGTGACAAATAAAGAAGCATTTCATTGGTTTTAAGAAACGTCAAAAAATAATCATAATAAAAAATCTAGAGAAAACAAACTTATGATATTATCCATATATAGAGGTTGGTATCCTTTTTGTAATTAACTCTGTAAGATAGGCATCAAAGTTTTTGAAATGTCTACTGAAGAATTAGAAACCCACTCATCACTATTTAAGCATATGCCGCTTCTTTAACTTTGCGTTATATTTATAAGTATTAGATTCTTTTAATAATCTAATAATATAGTTGAAGAATTCCATTCTATTAGATGGCCAAAATCCCAAGCATGTTCACATATTTCTAGTTTTTCGAATTGTTTATTTTTAATGTATGATTGGTGTTCGTTAAGTCTTATATGAAAGGGACTAGATGTTTTTCCCATATAAAATTGATTACATTCGCAAGGAATTTTGTAAACATTAAGGTTTTGTATTTACTATTAAAAAAAATCCCGTGTACGCCCCTGTACGTCTAAATTTTGTTTAATGAGAGATAAATATTAGGAAACGCTGTATTTTTTCTAAAAGACACATCTTTTACCTGTTTCTTTGGTTTGTCATTAGATAAGAGAAGATTTGTTTCTTTTTGGTCGACAATATTAGGTAATCAACTACGAAGAACATTTGCATAAAGAAATAATTTGATTTTGTCGATATTGTGTTTTAAAGGAGTGTTTGGAATAATGATAATTTACGGATGGACCATATATGGGCTTTAACAATTGTACTTTTTTCATAAAACCAATATTTTACGAGATATTTTGGAAAAAAGCAATTAAAGAAAAAATTTCAAGACCTTGCAATTGAAAAACAAGAAAGTTCTGTAATAATTTTATCTTAGTATCAAAATAACGAATAACTGTTCTGCAATAAGGCAACTAAAGCTGGAACCCTACTTTACGGAGCAGGGTTCTTAGTATTATACTCTGAATAAAAGAGGAGAGTAGTAAAAGTGGGGGATATAACGTCTCATTCCATAACCCCCTCTAATAATAAGATCCCTGTTACGGAGATAAAAAAATGAATTCATTTGACTGGGTTATAAAATGAACGTTATCCTCTGCCAGTTTGACGTTCATATGCCCTCGGTGTAATCCGCAATTTCAACGTTATTCCCATAGAATTCGGATTTCGAATTTGAGTGATCGTTGAATCCCTGTTCCCAAACAAGGTGCAACCGTTTGATGCGATCTTTGCTGTCGGCGCTAGAGGTCGGGCTAGTACTCACCCGATGACAGTGGCATGGCACTCTCTGCACATGGGAGGCATACTTGTCAAACGATACAGTTTAGTGCCAGCTGAAAGCACCTTTGCGAATGCCGACCGTTGCCAACTACTTTTTACGGCTTGTAATTTTGCTGTGACTGCCAACTTGCATGTGCTTTATTTTACTGGGATTCTCTGCTTCTAATGAATGTCCGGCTGTTCGGTCTTCAATTGGTTGCGACTATTACTAGTACTACGAACGGATACTGACAGTACGGGAAGGTTCCCATAATGTTGAGGCATGTGAGAGAATGCGATTAAGGATCTTCGCTTTAAATGCTCACGTCGTACCTCCAATATAACTGCGACAAACTTTTTTTTAGCTGGCAAAAACTTTTGTAAATATTTTTCTGAAATATTTGGAGCTTCAGCCGCAAATGTAAAACCAATTTTTAAAAATTCACCGCATATCATTAAAAAATCTTGTGAACCTTCTAACCAGAACTAAACATTTAAAAATTTTAAAACAATCATCAAGAATGTTCCGACGTCACTTTCCGTCCCTCCCTAACCTCAAAAACGTTGAAACAAAGCTCACAATCAGTCAACTCTTTACCCACCGAGCAAGTGACAGTTGACAGCGTCCAAGTGGAGGATATCTCGTCATAGCCATCTCTGCATGGAACCCCAACGGCGAACCGAAGGTGGCGCTATAGTAAACTAAAATACGGGCAAACGAGTGCAGACAATAATAGTGGAGGCGATATGCAAAAAAAATGGGAGTTTCAACCAACATAATACTTTCCTGCTAGTCATAAGCAAAAAGCAAAAACACTCGCAAACTCATTTATTTGCGATTTGTTTTATAAATCCAGATGGGATCCAAATTGTTTTAAAAGATTCAAAAATTTGTAAAGAAAAACAGATTGAACCAGTTGAGAATGTTCTTCTAGCATTGTCATAGACAGAACGAATTGTAATGAAAGTATTAATAAAATTTTAGATTGACAGTTCTGCTTCTAATCAACACAGCCTCATTCTACTTACTTCTACCAAAATCGTCATTCACTATGTGAATTTTCATATTTTGGATCCCATTTTAAAGGTGTTCCCGAAGAGGTACGGAGGGGCACATCAAACCCTAAGCTTACTTTTTGATGGTCTATCAAAATCTGAAGTCAGAAACACAAAAAAGCTACACACACACACACACACACACAGATCGAATTCAGATACCGAACAATTTGTTCGGTGAAAATGTAAGGGAAATTTTTAAAATTTGATTGTTTCTCCAACGTGTTAAATCTAGAGCAATTTAAAAAAATATCACAGTTGATCGAGAGCTCAAAAGATATGGAATAAATATAGAGAAATGATTATTAAACAAAATTAAACTGAAAAAATAAAAATTGCAAGGCCTTAAATCTAAAAACTGGTAATGGAGAATATTTATTAAAACGATTTAATATTTTTGATCATCATGTATATTTCTTCAAATTTTCTACCAATGACGGTATGCAAAATTTGGTCTATACCGTTGCCTCTAAACACAAATCTAAAATACGAGCAAACAGTGAGGGCAAGGCTAATCTGATATACACATTTCACAAGGAATTTCAAGTCACAGGCTCGCTTTTATTAAAACTTATATTCACCTGTCACAACAAACTTCATAGCTGGGGACTGGGGACTTATCTGGTCATATTGAATTTTAACATAAATATTTCGTCACTGTTTTATTGTTATTCGTGTAATAAACAATGCGTGATAAAAGGGTGGAGTTGTTTCGTAGACAGAGGTCGAGATGATGTATGAAGGAGTTGTAAAAATCAATTTCTGAATTATTACACATTAAAGTGTATTTTTAACCTTATTTCAAAAAAATTAATTTCTGATTTATACATATAAACACTATTTTGAAAATAATAATATAATAATATTATAATAAACAATAGTGGGCCTAGAATTGATCCATGTGGTACTCCGACCTTAACTTTCAATTTTTCTGACACATGACTGCCTATTTTAACTTGCTGGTATCGTTCTTGTATATAGCCTTCAAACAACTTATTTGAATCCTCCACTATCCCATACTGTTTTAGTTTCTCCAACGACGCATTTCTATTAATGGTCTCAAATGTCTCAAACATAAGTTTTATTAAACATAGACAATGTTCACCAGTTTATTTATTTTTTTCTACGCCCACGTCAGTAAACGTTTAAAATCGCACTGTCAACATTCCATGTAAATGACATTTAACGATAACATGAACGTAATGAGATCTCCTAACATACACGTGCTTTTTGATAAGAAAACTTAAATTTCTTAATATAATCAAATTGCAATCAAATTTTTATCTACGTACCACTTTATTTGGACTATTTACATAAATTTAGTCAATTGAAAAACATAAAAACTTTTAGCGAGATACATTTTGAATTAAAAGAGTGATGTCCCTAAATGTCGGCAACACATTATACAATTTTTCAAAAAATAACCCGCGTTTCTATAGAAATAAACGTCATGTTATTTTTTATCTTGTCACAAAATATTGTATCCGAAGATTTTCTTAACTGTACCTACGCATACGTCTGAAAGTGAAAGTGATGAAATTATGAGCACTCCACTGGAGATTTTAGAAAAAGCTCAAGCTGCCACATATAATTTGTTACCGCTAAAATCTAAAGAAAGGTACGAAATTACCTATCGAAAATTTATGGATTGGCGACACAAGAATAACGTTAAATCCTTTTCGGAGAATGTTTTGCTTGTGTATTTTGAGGAAACATCAAAAATTATGAAGCCATCTTCTCTATGGGCCATTTATTCGATGCTGAGAACTACACTAAACATTAATAATAACATTAACATAGCAGATTATCCAAAACTAATGGCCCTACTGAAGCGGAAATCGGATGGATTTAGAAGTAAAAAAGCAAATCCTTTCTCCAGAACAAATTAATAAGTTTCTGAAAGATGCCCCAGACGATAATCATTTGTTGTCAAAGGTAACGAATTAAAATATTGTGTAATTATCATCACACAAAAATGAGTTTTTGTTTTCGTGGGCGTAGAAAAAGTATAGTACGTTATTCGAGCCCATTACACACTCGTAAAATGTACGCACGAAGCCGTGCGTAATGGGTTACTTACCACTCTTGTTACGTAATATACTATTACATCAAAAGTGAAAGTATAATAATGATAAATGTACAAGGATTTTTTTGTTATGCCTCTATTAATGTATATCTTCAGTTTTATAAAAATCAGTGAGAATTTTAGAAATTATAATTTCTGGTTAAATTTTTATGAGAAAACAAAAAAAAATTAAACTAATGGCTTCCTGAGAAAGCTTAGAGTCTCCTCTTTAAAATGCTTTCTTTTTTTCTTTGCGTATGTTTTAGGCAAAGATACTTTAGTTTTTTCCCGAAAGCCTCGCTTGAGTATTTGTATTCAACGACTGGGCACGCGTAGAGTTGTCGAATTTGCTTTCTTATTTTTAATAATTTTTTATAGTAATACAATTTTTTTTAAATAACTTATAATATAATTGTTAGTAAAATGTTCCGCTCTTTCACGTGGTGCTATTAGTTTTTGGAATTGTTTTTTCGAGATATAATGTAAAAACCAAATTTTCGATTTTGTTTTCGAAATTGTGAACTTAGCATACACTTTAGACATTCTTTCAAGTACTTAAGTGCCAAGTTTCATCGATATCACATTTTGTGCGTGCTTTTGGTCAATATCTGGCTCTGGCAACTGGGCTATAAAGAATATTTACTCATTAAAAATGATGTCAAGCCACTTCAAGTTTCAATCAAATGTGATGCTTTCGCTGGTTCAAATAATAACTGTTAAAGGAACAAAGTACATTTTCATCGTCGAAAATACTCAAACTAATATTCCAACTATAGTTAAAAGGCAACTGGTGTTTTAATACAATTTTTTATTTGGTTTGCGATTGTTCGGATAAAATAATAATTTTGAAATAGTCTCTCATCGTTCCTTGTGTTGAATTATCGCTAATAATCCACCTACAACAACGGCAAAAAGTTCTATTCTAAACATTTTGAAACACCCGAAGGATTTGAGATTATCTGCATGCAACGAATTTCAGAATTTCTCTCAAGGCACCATACGAAATGGAAATGAAAATGAAATAAACGTTTATAAGTAACTATAAATATATATAACAACTACCGGATTGACCGGGTTGTCCGACACGGTAGACCACCTGAGTTTAAATACATACGTACAGCCTAATTTTATGCAATCTGATTAAATTAGAGATATAAATCAGTTACGACCTATAATAATAAAACACATGTATACACCGCCTTCGAAGATGTTCCACATGCACATGTCGAGATTCCCACGATTTTATTATTGTTTTATTACCAATAGCAATAAAAGTTTTAGAGATAAAATTACATTTAACGGTTTCGAATTGAGTGGAATTACTAAAATTTTGTTTTATACATTGTTTTGTTTCAATTTTAAACGTTGGAAGAGAGATACTCGAATAAAATTAAATTATACACACGTGTTGTGTTTGTTTTCTATATCTATCTCAAGCAATGAAATTAAGTGATAATTAAAAGACTGAACGACTTACCTTAAGGAAGTTCGATCCTAATTACATGAACTTGTCCGTTTTCCAATATATAACCTACCAAATGTTATATATTGGAAAACGGACAAGTGAAATATTATGATGACTAGTTTTGGCTCAAAAAATATATTAAGAATTAATCATTGTTTATCTTAAACAACAGTTTTGTCAAAATTTCTTTGGAAAATTCATTCTAGACCATTTTTGGATTTTTTTAACGTAAACCATATTTTTCCTGGCCCCAGCATCCACAGAACTCATAGAACTAGAAGGCCAATACCGTTTTGCTGAAACGATCCCTAGTGTAGCACAAGAGACAACTATGAGCATGCGCAGTGAAACCGGTGCCTTGACAGGGGTGTTTTAAGTGGAATTCATGGCCACTGAAATATAGATTTTCACCGTGAGTACTTTCTAAAGATGGAATAGTGAAGTAAGTACAACTGAAATTGTAGTCAGGGACGAATTAAAAGGAAATTTCGGTGGGATCATGCCTGAATAACTGTAAACTGGTAAATCCTTTTTTGTTACACACTATAAAAAAATAAAACAAAAAATCATTTAACATAATTTATTGTTTAAAATATTATTGATGAGAAAAAAGGATCAGTTTGGATAATTTCTTCCTTTTCAGTTCTCCCCTTACATTTTCTGTTTGCATCCTAGCAAAACAGTAACGTATTGTACTATAAATTTTTACAATAAATTTGATTAATTTCATTTTATGGTTCATTTCGTACATTGAAATGTCAAAAACATGGTTCTCTAATGAAGAAAATAATTTCCTATCTTCGAATAGAGTTCCTGATATATTTGTCACAAAAACATCCATAAATTTTTTTTCTTTTGGCAATAAGTTGTTAGTCAGACCCATTATTTGCTTAATTTTTCGCTCTGTGAACATACAACACTTCACAACATCTTCAGAAGGCTTGATTAATCCAGAAAAAGAGGCAGCTCTGTGTTTTCTATGCAATAATTTGAAGTAATCAAGATCTACACTTCCTTTTCTCTCTTCTTCCATTTCAGAAAGGCACACATTACACTTGATTATTTTTTTAAGTTCTTCACAACAAAACCTGCAACGTATGCAACAACATTTTCTGTCAAGTTAGATCATGTAGGGAGAAATTGAAGTAAGATATTCCTGGAATTTGTCCTTTGTTTTTACAGGAAAGCACCATGTACTTAGACATCTTGAAAACACTGAGTCAAATAACTCTAACTATAGTAAAAACTAGTGAGATCTCTTAAATACTACACGATAACAGAATGAAAACAACACAAAAAGTATATACCTAATACGATAATGCGGAATTTATAAAACTCTGAAGCAAGAACACAATTCAACAACAACACACCTAAGACCGGCTCTGATCAAAAATTTCGTCAGACTAAGTCAAAGGTGTTGATGTTAAATAACAGCGTTGCCAAATGAGTTGTGGGAAATCCTAATTCTTTATTACGATGCCAGCAGTTGTTATATGCTCAAACATGTATATTTTCTTCTGAATACATATGAAAAAAGAATTTAATGATCCTAAATAATCGTAAAATGATGAGTTCGGGCTCTTTTATGGGATTATAATGTAATATATGTAAATTGCCATTACCTTAGATTTTCGTACAAGTACATGAACAACTGGCAATGTTGTTGATGATCTGCGCATGATCAAAGTTGTCCCATCCATACATGTGGTTACGAATAATATTAATTTCTTCCACCTATTTTAGCCTTCTAGTTCTATGTGTTCTGTGCCAGCATCCTCGAAAACGGGGGGAGAAGGTACTCTCGATCCGGGTAAATTTTGGTCCATTTTTCATGTTTTTTTCCGACTCACAGACGCCACTAAATGATAAAAGAAGTTATTTAGATAACTCGAGTGGATATAGAGGCATTTTTGACAAGATCAACTTTCTTGAAACAAATTAGTTTTTGAAATCTGACTTTGTTGAAAGTTAAATAATCGTTAAATAAATTTTAGCCGTATTTGAAGATCTGTAAAGGATTTCACATCTCCCTGGTAGAAGAGTAATATAATTCACTGTAGTAGTGCGGACATAACCGTAGTACGTGCTGTATCGTGTTGGTTGGCACAATAAAATTTAATGTGGTACAATAAGAATCTGCACCGGTTGCTTCTATAGAAAGCTTATTAATGCGCTCGCAGATCAAAGTAAGAATTCAGAAGATGCTTCCATCGACTTTAATACAGTAAAAGAAATATTTCCGTATTAGAAAGGCCTTTATGGGTATTGAAAAGGCTCCCGCGCAACCGCATTTTCTTACCATTAACGTTTTTTATCGCTTACAACTACACTCAAATAAATCATTTGTACGTAAACTGGGAATTGTTGCATTTTAAATTTTATTTTAGAAAAAACTTGACATCGTTGACATCTTTATGAAAATAAACGCGTATTTTAAAGAGAAACTAGTATTTCTTTTTGCGGTAACTCGCATTTTTTTGTTTATTTTTTTTATAATTCTTAATATGGTTTAAAAAATTAAGTAAATATTAAATGATACACGAGAAAACTTCTGTCGGCTTGCACCTAATAGTAGGGAATCTGAGGTTCTGAATTCGACCACCTCTATACATATACAAGTCGCGAACATCCACCTAAAAAACATGAAATCGATTCGAATTTTTTGTTCGCCCTTTGATCCGGAATTGCGAAATGTGTCAAAACATGACATTTTTGAAAAAACTGAAAATTTTCCTTAAGGCCGCCGTTCAGTGTTGTGTGTTTGTAATACAAGGTATACTCAGGAACGGTATGACTTAAAGAGCTCAAATTTGGTGGGTAATCTCAAAAAGGGTTGAAAAATATAGTAAATATATCGAGCTTCATTTTATTCTGAAAATTGAATTATTTTTTTTCAATAATTGAAGAAAATAAGGGAATTTATGTTTTTGTCTCATTTCAACATATATACCCAAGAAAATAGTTCATCCTCCCATTCAAAGCGAATCTCCAGACAATTTAGTTAAGGAGATCTGTTTGTATTACAAAAATGCTATTATTTGACAAATTTGAACATAAAGCGGTAAATAATGTCTACTTTACCAACATTATTATTGATTTCTTAGTTCAGCTGTTTTCAAATAGTGGACGCCACGATTGAATTCATTCAGTATTGCGAGTACCGTTGTGAATGAAATGGGAAAGGTAATTTTGATAACGTACAAGGATCAAGTTTAGGTAAAATGAAAAGAAGTCCTGTAGTTTTTATGATTTGGAGATTGTTTATTGGCATCATAAATATATAAATGACTGATTTATCATCGTCGTAATATACTATTTCACCCACTTCCAGACGCCCGAATGATTTTTTTGAAATTGGCAGGTGCTCGTAATTCCGGTGACAGTTAAAAAAATCGATTCTATTCAAAGGACGAGGCACACTTTTAATGGGTTTTCCAACAATGTACGAATTTGATAAAATTTTAGTATATTGTAGATATCGACCTTCTAATCAAAATGTCTCATGGGCCCAAAGAGTTCCTATGACTAGTTCCGAGATACAGTGGCGGGTAAGGGGTATCTTGAAAAATACGAATTAAATGTACTGTAAAGGTTGGTATTTTCTTTGAAAAAGTGATACGATCAATTTAATTTGATTTTGAGCGGCTGTATCGGATGTCATGTGCTGATTTTTTATTTACAGGGGTACTCATAAAAATTACTAATTTGAAAAATAGGAATTAAATGAAAAATATTTTAAAGTATGGTATTTTATTAAAAAACCTAAACTTGCAAATATTTTTTAATTATTCTAGAAAAAACGGAAATAATTTTATATTGAAAAATAACAATAATAGGGTATGTAAAAGTTAATTTAAATGATAAATATTTTAAATAATTTTTGGTAAGACATTTTCTTCCGCGGGGATAGCAGGTATTAATTAAATGAAAATGGCGGACGAGTAAATTCAAAATGGCGGTTGGAAAAGGAAATTCAATACACATGTTTGCGTTCAGAGATTCGAAGAATTTATTAAAAACAACACAAAATATTTAGTTATTTTCATTTTGTATAATATTTTCAATTCAATTCAAAATAAAACAAATAAAATAAATATAAAGTTTATTTTAATTTCTTTATCGTAATTAGTACATGTTTCTTTATAATACTTTTATAAGTTATTGGTTTTTCACAAATGTTGACCGGCCCTTCTTATTAAATGGTTTATCACAAATGTTGCACTTGAACTTCTTACACATATGAATTAGTAAATGTCTCTTTAGATGGCACTTATGAGTAAATGATTTTTTCACAAATGCTGCATTTTAAATTTTTTTCGCCAGTGTGTATTAGTAAATGTTGTTCTAAATTATGTTTCAGAGTAAATGATTTATAACAGATGCTGCAGTGGAATTTCTTCTCACCTGTATGAGTTAATAAATGGGTCCTTAGATTGACCTTCTGAGTAAATGATTTTTCACAAATGTTGCATTGGAACTTCTTCTCATATGTATGAGTTAGTAAATGTTCCTTTAGATTGCCCTTTCGAGTAAATGATTTTTCACAAATGTTGCACTTGAAATTCTTTTTTATTTCTTGGGATTCCAAGTACTTTACTTGTCTAATAACGAAAAATAACTAAACCTATAACGATATTTTTATCGCAAATTGGCTATTGAAAAACCTGTGAATTCATCTGATACGCAAACAAATTATCTTACAGTGGCGTGGTTAAAATTTTTTTCTACTTTTTCCTGACGATAACTAGTTACAACTCAGTAATGAAGTGAGTTAGATATATCAAATATGTGTTTTTCTTATTTGTCTAAGTGTCCTTTATCCAGTTAGCATATACTCATTTACCTATGAAACACCCTCTATATTTAGAGCGAAGTTTTATAAACTTTTTAAGTATTCAATTATTGTTTAAACAATTTTTTTGGTAATTTCAAAACCATTAACAGTTAATTGAATGTAAATGACATTACATTATGTGAAAATTAATCTTTTTCATCAATTTCAATGCTTATTTGCAATAAAAAATAAATTGCATACTTATTGCATAAATAACTATATTTTGTTAATTTTTAAAAGAAAAATCACAAGATGTTTACGTGTCATTATATATTTAATTTATGAAAATTTGCTCTTATTTGTTTTAATAAATATCAAGTAGTTTTTAAGTAATTTTTATAAAATATTTGTTTTAAATTATTTACAGTACGGAAGATTTTATATTTTTATAACTATCATAAACCGTTAAATGCTTGGCAGACGGCTTGCCAGTCCATCTGCTAAACAGACATACGTAATTTTAATTTTCTTACTTATCGTATCTGCAATTTCAATACCGTACGTCTCTTACTATTGCATGTTTAAAATCGTAAGATGTTTCTAGTGACACGTAAATTTTTGTAGTAGAAATTAATTTTGATAACAATTTTCGTATGCGGGGTTTGTGTCTCGAATAAATATTCATGAAAATAACTGGTGGCTCCTCTGTCGCATTAGTTTTCCTAGCCCGACTCATCGGCGGCCTTAAAATAATATTTATTGCAAACTAGTGCGTTACTTCGTTAAATGATGTCCGATCGTTATGAATTTTGGATATGATATTTTTCAGTACTTTCCTGACCTAGTTTCATAATAATGAAAAATATAGGACGTCTCATAAAATCTACGTAATTTTTTTTTGGCTAGAATACACAAAATATCATCATTTTGCAGAGTAAAATGGTGAGTCGAGAAAACTTTTTTATCTTTAGAGATAGTTAACTAGTATAAGCGAGAAAAATGTTGCCAATAGAGCAAGGAAACTTTTTTACTTTAACTTTTTTTTTTTAACGAAGTAACGCACTAGTTTGTAATAAATAATATTTTAAGGAAAAATTTCAGTTTTTTCAAAAATGTTATGTTTTGACACATTTCGCAATCCGGCAGGTCATTTTACATAGGATTTCATGTTGTGTAGGTGGCTGTTCGCGAGTTGTATAGAGCATCTTTAAAACGCTTCAGAGGCCTCAGATTCGCAACTATAAAGCAGCCGCCGCGAAAACGCATTTGGTAGCCTAGTCGATCGGCCACTCTCATCTTCTACCAACCCCAATTTCTCGTAAAGAGCACGCCGCGCTTTCGGCACACATACTACATTTTCTCGGCGTTTAAATGAGGGTAAATTTTTGCTTTTCATTGCAACCATACCTGTGAATGACTTTCTTTTTTACCGTAGCTTTTGTTTGAAGTAGGCAAATGGTGGTTTTTCTTCTATTATGTATTAGCGAATTTATATTATCACTTCCAAATATTTTATTTTTCTTTTCAGACAGGATTTGAACGAATGGGGGCTTATTACAAAAAATTAGTTCGCTCTTGAAAATTCTACACTACCTATCTTGGCAGAACATAACATCTAAGTAGGCAGACTGTGTAATGTGTGTGTTGGCCGCATGGCCAACTAGGTATACGTGTTATAATTAGCTGATAATGTTCATGAACTACTGCACCCTTTGTTAAACATTGCCCATAGGCCGCCATTTGCATACCATTAACATGTTCTATGTGGCGTTAGGAAGTCCTCGGGCAAGCATTACACTTTAATTAACTGTCAGCTGAATTGCTTAATAAAGCACGAATTGAAACATCGATTAATTCGTGAATTATTGACATGTTTATATTAAAAAAAAAATAAACAAAATTGATTGAGAAAGTTAATTTTAATTGATAGTACTCTCTAAATATTTTTGTTCCAAAATGCTGAAATTTCTTGTAAAAATAAATATTTTGAAAGTGTAATTCTTTTTTGTAAAAAAATTTAATAAATCGGCCTCCACATTTTTCAAATTTACTATCCCTGCTAGACCAAGGCCAATCATTTTGTCGGAAAATTTAGGAAAAAATTTAATAAATCGGCCTCCACATTTTTCAAATTTACTATTCCCTACTAGACCATTTTTGAAGCAAAAAAAATTCTTGGATGGTCGGAAAATTTAGGAAATATTATTAGTAAAATAAGAAAATCCAAGACAACTGAGTACCTGAAGGTGTATATACGTTTTGAGGGTAGGTTTTTTATGATATGAGGCTGATATATGCATCCTATCGAAAAAAGTTTAATGTAAAAGGTGTAGATAATTAAAAAACTTTTGTATTGATCATTTTTCAACATAACCTCAAAATCGCTAAAAAGAAAAATATTTATTTCTCAATTTTATATGAATTTAAATAATCGAATAAGAAAAAATTTGTAAACCAAAGGAGAAAACGATAAAATATGTAAATACTAGTATTTGTGGTTGGCTTCAGTACCAAGGTGAAGGCCAGTCATACAACGAACCTTTAAAAATATCTTGTAATTTTTGAAACATGTAAAGCACTGAACTAACTTCCGTCTTACCTAAATGTAAAAATAATATGTCACAAATGTCATATAAGAAATTAAATATTTATGTATGGTGATATAGTCCAGTAAATTAACGTCACTAAAACCCCAAACCTGGGCATAAAGTCTGTCCGTTAAAAATTTTTTAATTTGCAGGTATTCATAGGTACTTTTACCTCCGAAAATCTCAGCTACGTGGAATTTGTGGAAGGGTGGGAAAATGGCTCTAGAGTTCCCGAAAATCCGTTTTTCGACGATATCTGCCGAAATATGACCCTTAGAACATTTTTGATTAGACAAAAAATGAAGAGCAGTTCATTACCTACAAAAGTTGTCCCTATGATTTGTTTCGTTACACTAATATTTTTTGCAAAAACGGCGTTTCAAAAATTCGCAATTTTTATAGAATCTGAAAAGTATTGTGGTGAAAACGGAAAATTTGAATATCCTCCCAAAACTTGAATATCCTCCCGTTTTTGTCTGAAACCAAAGATAAGGCAATAAATAACCAATTTTTTTTCACTTTTTGCACTTGATTTATAAATTTATTGTAAAAAAATCCAATTTGAGAAAGTTTGAAGGCAGAGTTTTTTCTCGTGCACTTAATAAAATACTTGATATATACAGGGTGACACAGCAACCATGTAACAGGCTACAGTATCTGTGTTTCTCAAGATAAAATTATAAAATTTTAGAGCATTAAATGGGACCTTAGTGGCCTCATTTTAGTCGGTTTTATTCACTTTTACTACTTCCGGTTTTACCGGAAGTGATACCAACTTTTGAATTTTAAACTCAACAGCAGCCCTTGAATTTTTTCGACATTCACCAAATATTAGTAACATGTCTATTTGTTCATTACGAGTATGCATTTTTATCAAAAACGATTTTAGATCATTTACTTTATTTTGCAGTTTAAATCACCAGCTCTATGATAGCTAACTGTCAAATTCACATCACCTAAATAAGTCAAAATAATGTCATAGTCACCGCCGCTTTGATAATATTAAAAATTATTTAGTGTAATGCTTTAAAGTATGACAGTTTTCTCATTTGAGAACATTAACTAAGAAATGTACAAAAAATGTAATTTAAAATTATGCAGTTAATTAGAATAGAATGCGTTTATTGCTTTAGGAAGAAAAAAAACAAGGGTTGCAATTTAAATAAGGTATGAAAACAGGGGGGGAAATGGGTTACATTAAAAAAAAAAAAAAATCGTACAATTCAGTTATGTTGTATAAAATTTATTTATTTTTTGGATTACATTAAATAATTTAATGTAATATTTAAGTTAGTGCCGTTTTTTCCCGTTGTTTATTTCTTTGGTATGTTATTTGAGCCAATTTTGATCTTTCGTATTTTTGTGTGTAGCTTCTTAACTATTCACTTGAGATACCAAGTATGATAAATCGATGAAATCAGGTTGTCATGTAGATTCCAACAATGTAATAATCTACAGGGTGTCCCGTTTAAAATTCATTCAAAAGTTGGTATCACTTCCGGTAAAACCGGAAGTAGTAAAAGTAAAACAAACTGACTAAAATGAGGCCTCTAAGGTCCCATTTAATGCCCTAAAATTTTATAATTTTATCTTGAGAAACACAGATACTGTAGCCTGTTACATGGTTGCTGTATCACCCTGTATATTGATGAAAAGGTCAGAATCTGATCTTTTATTTAGTACAATTTCTAACCCCAACAAATTTTAGCAAGAAAAGAAAATAATCCTCAAAAAAACAATGTCGATATTTCATAGGGGTGAAAATTTTCTCAATTTTCCGGAAAACCAAAAAATATAAAAAAAAAAAAGAAAAATGCCATCGACAAGAGGACAAGCTAAGCTCTCTAATGATGTGCGTTGAAAACCGATATGGCCGTTGATTATCTATTAATTCCCTGATCATTTTCGAAAACTCCGGAAATAAAAAAAAACTCCCTAAAAAAATATGTTGTTTATAAAAATACACAAAAATAATTTATTGAATCTTTCTGAATATATTTAACACCTTGCAAAGACCCATTATCCAAAAGGATTCGGTGAAATTAGTCTTGATAAAAAAAAATATGAATAAATTTATAGATTTATAGGAGGGTCAAAATATCGGGCAAAAACAAACTTTGGCCCGGTTTTTCAATAATTCAGAGAAATAGATAAAAGGAAAAAGTAACATGATATTATAGCTACAGGTTTCTTCTTTCATCTGAACTTTGAATCATGAAAAAATATAAATTTTTACGTGATTTATTGAAAAATTTGTAATCCGCTTGGGAGTGTCATTCCTTTAGAGCGTGCTCTCTAAATGCAGGGCAGGAGCTAAAAATGAGTGTGCGTTTTGGAGCCGGTTATGTCGAAAAGTATCATATATTTGATAAAAATGATGAGGATCATTTTTGTAGGTAATGAACTGATCTTCATTTTCGTTTAAACAAAAATGTCATATTTTCGGAAATATCGGCGAAAAGAGGCAAAAAACAAATTTTTGAGACTAATGGGCCATTTTCCGCCCTTCCACAAATTTCGGACAGCTGAGATTTTCGGGGGTGGATGTACCCATGTATCCGCTCGCAGTTCGATCGCCGAGAAAATCAAGTGGTTCATCAGCAACCCACGATGCTTCTTAGAGTATGTTAAACCATCGGTCCTGGTTGAATAACAGTAGTCTTGCAGAAAACGGTAGTCGCGGCCTGAAAATTGTCTACACCACACAGACTGAAACTAGTGAAATTTATGTTATAATTAAAAGTAAGATATTTTTTAATAATCTAGCTTTTAAATTGTTTCTTTTTCGTTCGTTGGATATAAGAAGTTAAAGAAGATATCTTCAAGAAACTCAATTGCATGCTCTGCATCCTAATATAATGGGTGCAGCTAGTTGTAAAAGTATATTGGCCCACTGACCCAGTAACTATCTTTTTTTAATGTAATTACACTCTTAATTATTGGAATTTTATGAAATTCTAGAGTTTCAAAATATACATGTATTTGTGAATAATCCTCTACATTAAAAACAATATCTTTCAAATTATTTCTAAAACGCGCTTTATTTAATAAAAACAATTTTGGTATTTTTTTTCTGAATTTAAAGTTTGAACAAACTTTATCAAGATGTATGCGTACATGGAAACACGAATTAATTATTAATTCACCAGATAAATACGTCACTATTGAAAAATTAATGTTCCTATTCTTATCGTCGGCCTTTGAGATTTATTTGTTTTTAGAAAGTATTTCGTGTTACTAAATTCCTGTTCAATTTACCGATTAGAAAAACATAAAATGTAACAGATTATTCATATGGACTACGTCAATTGGAAAATTCTGTGTTTCGGTCTATCTCAATCTCAATTTTATTCTTTTTAAGTATATTATTTAACAAAAAAATAAAAATCTCAAACAAAAAAATTGATTTTTATAATATTGATTTGTAAAATTCATTTTAATACTTAAAAAATTAAAAAGCCCCTAGGTATTCAGATGACGACAGTCTGAACCTAACCTTTCTCGAGGGAGGTTCGAAGTGATTGCGTGCTCGCGTCCAGTAATAAATTGTCTGCTCCACGCTGCCGATTTCAAAACGGTTTGATGGATGTTGAAGCTTTTTAGTTCACTTTTATATAAAGAAATTTTTCGAAATATTCAATATTGTAAGTTTAGAAGAGTGTTGAGTGTGTACATTCCAAAGAGGCGTGTGAATGTCATAACCTAAAATAAAGTATGAAAATAGTTATGATCCCAGGAGATCTCAGAATTTTGTACAGAGTAGAGTTTAACAAATATTATTAAGAGTCAAAATCAATAAAAACTTCCTTGCTTTTTTAAAACTTAAAAAAATTAAAATAACCCTCAAAACGTACATTTTGAAACTGAACGAAAACGGTCCGATTAGAAATTCGCAGACTAGACAGCAGCATAGCGAAATTTTCGGTAAGCAAAAAGATTTAATCACTCCTGATAATTATATGATAAAGTCTAAGATGGTCGTGTGTATGGAAGCTGCACGACGCGAGACGTCACGGCCAAGATTGATCTAAATAGGGTAAAGTCGTGATTAGAAGTCTTCTGACCATTACCGACCTTGACAATAGAATGTAAGAATACTAAGTACGGTTCCCATGAGTACAGTTTGCATGTTGACACTCTTGCACTTTTTCTTCATTTGCAGACGTTAAGGTTCAGTGGATATAAAGAGGCGTTGGGGAATTCAAGACTAACGATTAAAAAAAAAACTCAGAAGAATGATTACTGATGGCGAAAATCACGTATCAATAGTGCATGTTATTCTAGATGTAATTTCTTCTTCTGCTGAGACTTTAAATGCTACAAATTACACTCCAAAATATCTGAACCTCCACTTTTTTATTTTTATAAAATTTTTAATCCAACTTTGATATTTTGACCTACAAAGAATTTAGTCCAGTCAAATTAGGGTTTGGGTTGGTTGTTGGCTTACCACAGGGGTACCTCAAGGTTCTGTCCTTGGACCCCTTCTTTTCTCAATATATATCTCTGACATTTATAAATCTTTGGATAGTCCTCATACCTCCAAAGCCATTGTTGAACAAAATTTAAAACTAGTTATTAAAAATGAACCATTAAAAATTGTTAATAGTTGTAGAAATTTAGGAATCATTTTAGCCTTCGATTTCAAGAGCATGTCACACTAGTAAAAAATCGTATCTAGTTCTACGTCAATTGTATAGAGCTCGGGGTATTTTAAACTTTACATTACCAAAATTACTTTGTGAAACCATGGTGATGTCAATTGTTAATTATGGGCTTTTGGTTTTTTATCCTTGCTTAGATCAAGTTACTAAATTTCGATTGCAAAAAATTCAAAATAATTGTTGCCGTATTGTCTTTGGCATAAGAAAATATGACCATGTATCAAGTAAGCTAAAACAACTTCTGGATGGTTGAACATAAGTAACTTGTATAACTACCTTGCATCTTTGATAGATTATTTTGACGTCGAATTCTATTTATTTGAGGAACAAATTAGTTTTTCGTGGGGAAGCTCATAGTCTGTCTGTGAAATATCCGCATAGTCTCATGTTACCACGAATTAGGTTATCAATTTTTAAACGGTCATTTACTTATAATTCAGTTTTAGTTTTTAACAGTATTTCTCAAAGTGTGGGACTTCTAATATTTGACCAAAAATGTTCTGGGTGTGATACTACATGCAACTTTTAGTACCCAAAACTAGGTTCGCAGCTTTGCGCAGGAAGTTTTTATTGATTTTGGATCTTAATAACATTTGTAACACTGTACAAAATTCTGAGATCTCCTGGGATCATAACTATTTTCATACTTTATTTTAGGTTATGACATTCACACGCGTCTTTGGAATGTACACACTCAACACTCTTCTAAACATACAATATTGAACATTTCGAACAATTTCTTTATATAAAAGTGATCTAAAAAGCTTCAACATTATCAGCCATTAAACCGTTTTGAAATCGGCAGCGTGGAACAGACAATTTATTACTGGACGTGAGTCGAATATTTTGGAGCACGAAATCACTTCGAACCTCCCTCAAGAAAGGTTAGGTTCAGACTGTCGTCATCTGAATACCTGGGGGCTACAAACCGGTTTTAGTGTGTTCTGGGGTGCAATACATTTCATAAAAGTCGAAAATGAATGAGTTAATTTTTTGGGTTTTGTCGTTTTTTTTGGCATCCAGCCCACTGTGTGGCGTTGAACGTGTTAAATAATTACAGATGAGAAGAATCTCTAAGGTGGCGTTATTTTTTATTTGTTATAATTGAATCTTCAAGGTGATTTATCATTGTGCTGTTGAAAACCGGAACATCGAAAGAACTTTATCGTTAATTTCAATAATTGTATCACGATGCACCCGGTGCAATTACGTCGAAGGTCGAACTCTTCACTTTTTTTCACATTCACCTTCAGAGAACTTCTTACGTTATAAATACGTAATTAACAATTATTTCAAATCACGTTCAAACTGGATTTTATCATTTTTATGGCTCTCGGAGCGATTTCCTTCATCGAAAATTGCTACAAATCCAATTGAGATGGTATACAGGGTGGTTACGGTTAAAAGATGTTCCCAAAGTGGGGCACTAGCGATAGGGGTGACAGCAAAAAGGTAACGGAGGTTAGGCTTCCCTCTAGGTTTGAAATTAATTAACAAACATACATAAACTCATTAATTTATATTTAAATGGCCAGATTTAAAAAAAAAATACATTTTTAATGGTACTTTGACCTAGTTATGGTCGTACTGCTAACAATATTTAAAAAAAATATTTTTTTTTAATAAATTCACTTGGGAGTTTAACAACAAAATATGACAGCGATTTAAATTCTAGAAAACGCTTCATAGTGAAACTTAATGACAAGCGTTTTTAACTCTAATGTGTAGAAAATATTTCCACAGCGGTTACCGCTCTGGTATCGGCGGGTTACTTCTCGACACCAAAGTTACCGTATACCTGCATTTGTAGAAAGGTCTTAATAATCCGACAGGTTTTCTCGACACCACGTAAAACCAGGTGCCTAATTAAGTTATCCTATGTTCCGTTAAAATTTTGCCAGATCTGTATATTTACTTATAAATACAGTACCTAGGTAATTAATTATATTAGAACCACTATTTTAATAGCGATATCATTTACAACCTTAACGTTTAGTGTCGAGATCGGATGTCAGGTAGTTGGTGTCGAAATCGGCTACGCCCTCTGGTATCACCCGTATCACCCGTAAATTCGATCATTACAATTAAATCTTTACGATTACATGAATTAGTCATTCATTCATCCCAATCTATACAATATTTCGCTGTAACTAAACTGTAAATAACCTGAATAAAAAATTGACAAGTCCTCGCATTTCCTGCGTCGTCGTCGTCGTCGGTTGAAGTACGTCTCTTGTAAAATATAAATACAACACGTTGTCACTTCAGGTGTCTTAAATCACCTCAGTTATACCTATCTAACGTTACTATATGGGGAGTGAAATAACTCAACGGCATCGATAAAGTGAGCCACATGTTTTCAACTCTTTTACTGCACGCTACGAACTACCAGAAAGTTCATAAGTTGTGCCATTTGTTTTACAATACCGGGTATCCCGAAAGTTTCTGACCCTGTAACGTTTAAATTCGCTATTAAGACCTTACTACATTAATTAGTTTTCCATACCTTGTAGGTGTGAGCCACTGTCGGGATCGGATTATATTATTTAGGAACCATATATTACATAAGATAGCTTCAAGTTTTTTGACTCACTTTATATTCATTTGAACAAGTTATTTAGTTTCGTATAAAGTATATCTATCAAAATAGTTTATTGTTTACGTCTAATTTTATCGATGTCATGTTTCCATCTGTCGTTTCGGTCATTTCGTCTGTTAAATTTTAGGTACTGTACGGCTGTGTTAGCCAGTCACCTGTTATAGGATTGGTCAAGTCGCAGTCGTATTTAGTGACCCGTGGCGATTAATAGGTGAATCTCCTTCTGGACTTGCGTGGTGGAATTCGTTCTAGAATGATTTCGAAGGAAATTTCGGACGGGTTCTTTTTCTTTGCTTGTGACATAGTGTAACGTGGTTTATACAAAATTTTGAGGAATCGCCCGGTGTTTATGAAGATTATTTCGTACCATTGATTGGGATAGACGAGCGAATCCCGTATTGTTAGACTTGCAGGGTGCCTATTTGATTTGGTGTGTTTACCCTGGTCTGAATCTCTTGAAGAGGAATTGATATTTTGTACCGAACCAAGCCACGTTCGTAACGACGCCATTTTTGTCAGGTAAGGCGTTTTTCATGAAAGTCGAGTATTATGTTATTTGGCAAGTGTGTAAGGCCTATTAATATTATAGGGATAGTACCTCCCCGGGACACGATTTGATTCTCCGAGAATTCCCCCTTCACTGTATAAAAGGGTATGTTGAGATATTTAAATGTTTTTATTGTATAAACTGTTAGAGTTTGTAAATTTCTTTCTGGGCCGAGGGGTATTCGATTAGGGGTTTAATGTATATTATTTTAGGGTTCTCGTGTTGGGCGGAGTGTTAACCACCTTCTCGTGTTGGGCGGAGTGTTGACCAGCTTCTCACGTTGGGCAGATTGTGGACCGCATTCTAGTGTTGACCACATTCTCGTGTTGGGCAGAGTGTTAACCAGATTTTCGTATTGAGCTGACCCGACCTGACGAGTTAGTAGCTGCAAGTTGCCGCTATTTCATTTAGGAACAACCGCAAGTTTTTCATATTTTTTTTTTATATATTTGTTCATGTACATTATTTGTTAATTAGTAATTTTTAAAGGTCTCTAAATTAGTATTTTCATATATTTTTCTCTAATTAATTTTTTTTTGGAATTTTGTAAGCGACTTATAGGGACGAGTGGTATTTTTTATTTACGCCCAATTCCAACGACCTTGAGAGCTCTCGCAGACGGTATAACACCCCTATTGTTCGTCATTTAATTAACTAATTAATTAATTTAATCATTTTTTTAACTAGCGCAATTTTAGTGGGATCCCTGGGATTCCTTTTTCTTTTTATTTTTCTTTGGGGCCTGTGTAACCCTAATTAAGTGAAAACATTAAATAGTTATTTAGTAATTAGTTACTTTTCTTTCATTTACTAATAGTCACAAATAGTCTTGACCCGAACTAAGGTAAGCAAATTTTTGTTGCGACGTAGTTTATTTTTTTTTAGTTAGATCCATTCTGGAGGTTGAGTGACTAAATTGACTGTATTTTGGATGAGGGTAAAACAATCTCCGGGCGCCCATTTTTCTTCTTAATTAACAACATATATCAATCCACACCCCACTTCACTGTGGTTAGCCGGCATCCAAAGCGGATTACATAATCCCACGAAGGAATATCTTTAACCGAGAATAACTCGTGGCAACCCATCTTAAATAGAAATAAAATAAAAAGAATTAAAGTTTGCTAATATTGTGAATTAAAAAAAATGTAAACGTACCTATATGAACGTCAATAAAATAAAGGTTTTATGGAAAAAGGTAACACTAAAAAGTTTTCTATTTTAACCACTATATTTTTGATTTTTCGAATTGTTTATATTTTTTGTATGATTGATGTTCATTCAGTCCCTTATGAAAAGGTCTGGATGTTTCTCCTATATACAATTTATTACATTCTTATGGAATTTTGTAAACAACAAACACTTTTTTGTATTCTGGATTTCATTAAAAGATTTTGTATTTATTATTAACGATTTGTTGGAAACTACAATTAAATTTAATTAATGTTTAAAAGACTCTAATGTAGAGAACTTCTTTTGCATTCATTTACCAAGTCGGCCGATGTTTAACAACGCCGCTTTTTTAAACAAATGTCAGTAATTTTCAGTGGACTGTATATCTGTTGGTTTTTGCTGTCTGCAGAACTTCAAGAAAACAAGCACCTTGCAATTAACGTTTTATTAAAAATATTAACGAAAAACAACGCACAAAATAACAATAAAGCACATGTTTAATTTACTAAACAATGGTAGTGTTTAAAGTAAATGAATCACGAGGTGACTCCCCCGGAGTATTGATGAATACTAATTAAAAATTCGCGTGTCAGCTTGTGTATATCGTTGCGATATGTGTGAGGCTGTGAAACGGTAATGGCTGTCGGATTTCCGATGTATCTATCTTTCGCTTTACCTCTTACTGAATGAAGAACGCAAAATTGAAAAAGTTTTTTAAAGTTTTTAACGTCCGGACAGCTACGTGTCTCGCGATGTTGCTGGTTTTGTTGTCTCAAATTCCGTTGTGGGCTACGTGACTTATACCATGTAGGTATATGAATTTGTTATTTGGTAACCGCGCTGTGTTGCCGGTTTGATACTATTGAAGGCTTTGGATTTTATGTTTTTTACGTTTAATTTTATGGTTGAATATTAAACAATTAATATTCGATTTTATTGCCAAAATCTTTATAATTCTTACAAGGGCATAACTACTACTTATTAATTTTTCAGTCAATTAATTACATATTTTCTTGAGGATATTTGAGCTATTTTTTGGGATATGAATATTCTCATCAGTATATGTAGAAAAGGTGGCTCGAGTAACCTCTGGTTCCAAGAAAGAAATTCCGCAGCATTCGTATGAGAATTAGAAGAATGTCCTACAATTTAACATTTAATCCAAATGTTGATCAAGACAGCGGCTCCTCTGAAAACCCTGTAAATATACCGCTCGGTTTATTTATTGCGCTACCCAGTTGTACAGTATTGAACTCACCATGTCGCCGGGGCATTCCGATAAATTATATAAAGCCCGTTCCAAATAATTTATGGAAGATTGTTCGACTTCCTAAAATTTCAAGGGACGTTCTTTCTCGAAATATTTCTCGGATAATTTACATTGTTGTATGTATACCTTGAGGTACCTATACACTATACAGGATGCATACAGGGTGGATGGATTTTTGTGATACGAAATTTCGAGTCAGCATTTGAAGAGCTTTGAAAAATGTATTGTAACGGTTAACTAATTCCAATAACTCGAAAAGAGAAAAAATTTTAATAATTAGTACAAAGAATTAAAAAGAAACAGTTTATTAATATGAATAAAATCATTACTTATTGTAATTTGAGTAATCACAGGACAGAATGTAATTTAAAAACAATGTTTCAAACTAGTTCTAGCTTGGTAATTGTAAAAGAATCTATAAAATTTGACATATCAAAATTTAACATTAAGAGATTTTTACTAACAGTTTTAAGGTATTTACGTAAAATTTAACAAAGAACTGAATTTATACATTCAAAGTAATGTAGTCTCAGATAATACTGCGACTATAATAACAATGAGAATGTTATTATACTAATCGCCAGGAGAAAAAGAAAATTGCAAGATAACCTCAAAATTTAAGGAATCGATTTTATAAAAATTTACATTAAAAACTGCCAAATTCCAATCAAGTAAGCTATGATTTGATGGTTTATAAAAACTATTTCGCGCTGACAAGCGAGGCTTTTCACCAAAATCTTTTGAAGCGTTCACATCGATCCTCATAATAAAAACAAAAGAAAATCAAATCAAAGCAATACTGATTGAAGATACAAAAATTCAAAGAAATTTACCTGTCAAAATAAGTGAGGTTATATTTTTTGTAAAACAAGAAACTTAAAGAAAAATCAAGAGGAGAAGTCCAATTATTTATCCTATCGTTGTTCCTGTTAAATAATCCAGACCCTGACTATACTATCCTGTATTAATTTATCTTATTCCTGTTTTTGGTTTCCTAGAAGATATTGTGCTAAATCCCATCTTGAATGGACTAGGAAAATAATCAGAATAAAAAAGTCTAAGTCGTATTAAAGGACCAATTTACTATATTAAATATCGATATTTAAAAACGTTTAAAAATAAAAAAAGGCCACAAGTTTTACAATTAATTAGGTTAGATTTTTTTTAAACTATAACTAAATTACTTAGATTAGAATATAACATTGGAGTAAGGTAAGAGAGTAATCATAAGATTTGTTCTAATTGTTGATTTTGTAAATAAGAAAAATATTACTTATTCTGGCAAACAACTCTTTCACATAAACTAAAAGGTTAACCGTTATTTATTTTAAATAATAATAAATGTTTACATATTTTTACTGAGCCGTTATTATCAATTTCTATAATCACGCGGTCAATAGAAACACTTCCTGAGTTTAAGATTCTCAAATTTTCTACTTGATATTAGATGGCGCTCAACAAAATTTTCCACAACAAATAATTACATTCTGTCTTAGTTTACGGCAGAAGGCAATAAGAACAAAAAGATATAGGTAAAATTTAAAATTTGTTATAAATATTAAATTAACGACAAACCAAATTAAAGAGCTAAAGTCGAGGTCGGTTAATCTATTAATAAAATCAATAATAACATTGTAAAACTCAAAATTAAATAAATCAAATAATCAAAAAACTGTTAGAAAATGTATTATTAGATATTAGACAAAAAATGATGTTGCAATAGTCTAAGCTGATCAAATACAAAAATATTTAGGTATTACGGTGGACCAATAATGTAAAATTTAACAAAAATAAAAATAACTCCAAAATTAGTAGATTTAGGTATAGTAGGCATTTATAATTTTTAAAAGGTAATAGAATTTGCTACATAATAGGATTGTAAAATACAGGGTGTCCTATTTAAAATAAGAACGATATTATCGTTTGAATATGTCATTAGAGAATCGCCCCATGTTGGAGGCCCTGTATAATTTTAAACAACTCTAAATACATTATTGCTTTCAATTGTTAGTCTAATTTTTTTCAGTTAAAATTGGATTTGGCTGATTCCATAAGTTTCCAAGTTATTGGTTTTCTTGTAAGTGCTTCCATTTTTAGAAATATCAAAATAATAAGAAATAATATAACTTTGATACGCCACACTTTTTTGGGACAACCTGTATAAATCAAAATAATTTTAAAATGTAACCTTTATCAACCCACATATCCATGAAAAAACAAAATTTTCAAAATATTAACCATTTAGGCACAATGGACCGTCGCGTCTACCGTGACTCTCCCTCTGTATATAAAAATGGGCATTCAATGCTAATTGAAGAAGCCAAAAGGCAGAAACCGGCCTTGGGATGTCGAATCAAATAATTTAAATTCCAGTCACTATATTTTCTTTTCTCGTAACTTTTTATTATATTTTTCAGGCATTTTTTATCTTTAATCTGCAAAAACATTAATTTAAATTTTGAGGTGTGTACTATAAAAATTATCATGATATACGATCAGTTTAAAATTACCTTCATTAACAAAAATTTCGAATCTAGATACAGACAAAATAGTTACTTCATTGATTCGGTATAACGTTTTATTAATACAGAAAACGAATAAAATTATACTAAAAATGCAAATTCGATTTGGTGAAAAATTAATGAATCAACTCGTTTTTAATTACAATCGCCCACAACTTTCGTTTAGTAGAACTGACCGGTCACGAATATTTTTCAAACGTTCGACATGATATATGTATCGAGTCACACAATTTATACTAACATTTTGATAGTTTCACGTGGATACCGGATACCGGTGTCGCTCCAAATGAAGAAATAAAATGTTTTTCAAGTATACATATAATAAAAAGAAAAAAAATCCGAAACTAATAACAAACGCAAACAACCCTTCCACAGTCGTGATTCTGAGAAAAGGGGCGTCATCCCCTGGAAGGTTGGTTTCACCCCCTGAGGGGTGTGTTCCGGGCGGGATGCCATCCCTCGACCCTCCCCACGTCTCTCTTTCAAATGGACGAAGAAACAATAGTGAAATATTGAGGAACGCCCGAAATTAACCCTTCAACCGTGCTGGGGAAAATAACTGTTAAAGGTTGGCAACACTTCACGACGTTGCCGCTGTGGCATAGCGAAAATTCTTGATTTATTTATTTTATAGTTACATAGTGGCATTTTACAATAAAAAATACAAAACTACATAACTATTAATTTTTATTTGAATCTTAATAGAATATTGTGTCTCAAGGGCTGCTAAAGCGTTTTCTGCATGTGTGACACACAACTGTTTTTCGCCTACAAAAAAAAAACAAAAAATAGGAAAATATAACAAAAATCTTTAATTTTATAAATATTTATTTTACCAATTTATTTATTATATATTATTTCCGGTTGTTAAACAATGTATGTTACTTTTCTTACCTTTGCGCGTTGTCTAGACTGTGTAGGTAACAAATTTACAGAAACATTAGTGGCTTCTTCTTGCAAGTCTGTTGGAGTATTCGTACATTTTTCATCACTAATTACATGTTCACTAATTCACACAATCACAATTATTCAGTATCAGAACATTATTATTTTACAGTTTAGTTCTCTTGATTCTAGACTGACGTTTAATGAATATTTATGTGAAACGTCAAAGTCACAGATATACAGATATAGTGAAAAACTACAAAATCGTGTTCTTTATGATTTTTGCGGCCAAAGGCCAGAAAATATTACTTTCGGTCTGATTTTTAGGGTTGATATAACTCATTTTCATATATGGTAGGCGAAAAAAACTTTTCTTACTATTGAAAATGCTTTATCATCAAGACTTTATTATTCTATAGACTAGCAATTCTGTTTTACATCTATTTGCATCTTCAATCAAGTTGATAGCACATTAGATTATTAGATGCAGAAAAAAAATTCTACCTGGCCTTGCTAAAACAAATATCCTATACTATTATTATTTCTGTTGAAAATGTATAAATAAATATTTTTACTGATAAAAATATGTTTTTCTCTTCGAAACAGCAATTCGAAAAGAAAGGTAAGAAAAGTTGTGCAAGTTTCCAATATTCGTCTCTTTAGCCTTCCTTAGGATTAGGTAAGTTACACAAAGTCCTGACCAATCAAAAGCATCTGTCATTAGGATGTGTTAGCGGGAAGGTTTAAAAATATGTGTTGCGTAGGTCGTTTTGTATTGAAAAATGCCTGTTAGGACTTAGTAAGTACCCACCAAGAGTGCTGGTACAAATAAAGGAATTAACAATAAAATTCAAATTATGTACTTTTAAAATAAAAATATAAGTATGCGGAATATCCTATAACTCTATTATATTTGTTTTATTAGTCCCTGCAGCAAGTAAATGGGACTGATATTACTCTAATACTTTACTTTGATAAAAATAAGATTAATAAGAAATTACAAGAAAAATACTATTTTGTATTGACATATTTCTTGAAATAATAATTTTGTGATGTTTTTTTTTTTTAACAAAACAACCTTGTCTGAATGTTAATTTTCTTATTATGTGGAACAGAATTATTTTCTGAAGCAGAATTAACAAAGTTGTGTTGAGTTCTTCTACTGAAGTTGTAGAATCTAACATTTGCAAAAATTCTGTTTTAATTTTATTTTTTTGCGCTCCTTGCATTGATAATTCGTAACCTAACCTCACAAAAACAAAATTATTGAAGCAACTAACGTTTCCACGGTTGCCAATAGTTTTTAACTAAAATCTAGCGTAACATATCTGACTAACAATTTGGCAGCGCTGTTTCAATTGCCACCAAGGTTACTGTTGTTAATTTTAACCTTACCATTCACTATATATGCTAATTGTCCTTTTACTAGCGCCCAGATCAATTCTATAGGATTAAATTCGCAGTGGTAAGGAGGTAATCTTAAAACTGTCATTCCACGACTGAACGCCATTTCATCAACTGCGAATTTTTTATATCTATAAACATGTAGTTTTGTAATCTGTAGTAATCTACTAACCATTGTTGAATTTCAGCTTTTTTCCATGATTGTTTGGGTAATAATTCTAAATGCCGACGATGACAGACCCAGGTTCCAAAAGTTGAATGATACCTTCAAACCATTTTTCAAACACCTCTGCATTCATCTCCTCTTGGTAATCGCCAGTTTTTTTAAATTTAAAGGTTTCCTGTATTTAATTTTTGCTATTCTAATTCTTCCTTATTCTAAATCAACGCAATGATACGTTCTTGGTAGGTAGAAAATGGGATTCCTACTTGCTCGCTGGTTAAAATATACTTATCAGTGAAACGGACAAAGACAGAAATATAGATTTGTACAGCGTTGCCATGAGTTGTATAAAAGAATAAGCATTAATGTTTTTTTCTACATACTCCTCTTTTCGAACCAGGGCATGTCCACTTACATCTTGCTTTATTTTTTTTCCCTTTTGGTTGTGTTATCAGAATGGTTATAATTCATGCTTTTTTGTTGTTTGGTCTGATCATTATCATTATATGATATGTTTTTTCGTCAAAAATTGTATCAAAAACCCAAAAACTTCTGGACACCACATCAGGTATGAGAATATTGAGAAGAAGATATAAAACTTCCTTCAAGTTCTCGAGGTGATCGTCAATTATTTTTTCCATGACTGACCAGATTGTACACTTGTCAAACTGGGATTTTTTTTATAGATAATATTAACATATATGCGATCACTATAGCCCTACATAATAAGCTTATGCTATATAAGCAGATACTTAAGCCTGTATGGACCTATGGCATCCAATTATGGGGATGCACCAAAGCAAGCAGCTTAGCAATCATCCAAAGATTTCAAAACAAAGCACTGAGGAACATAGTAGATGCCCTTTGGTACATTTGCAATAGTGACCTCCATAGGGATCTGGAAATGGACACTGTTGACCAGACCATCAAGAAATTAGCCAAGAGTCATGAAGAAAGACTTCATCATGTCAATGCCGAGGCTGTCCAGCTTCTTGACAATTCTGGGTTAGAAAGAAGATTTAAGAGGACCAAGCCCTTTGAGTTAGTTTAGTGCTTTTAGTGCAAAAGCAGACCTTGTGTGTGCACGTTAAAGTTTAGTGCTATCCATTCTACAGAACCTAAGGAACGCTGATGAGTATACCTTAGTTTTAAGTTTCAAACTCTATTAGATTAATTTAGAATTAAATTGCTCATTGGTCACTGTTGATCAGATTGTAATATACTAAATGCCTTTATGGGTGTTAAAAAATTATAGCCCATTGAAAGAATTGACATGTAGTTAAAGAAAAAACGTTTTTTCACTCAAATTGCTTTTTTTCATTAAATTGAAACGATCCATTAGGAAAAAACTTTGTACTGAATTATTTTTAATTTCAGTAACAGATCGTCAGTGGTTTTAATAAAAATTTATAGTGAAAACATTTAATAGAAAAAATATTTTTGTTTTTTGTCGTATTCACTTTTCGAATTGACCCGGTATACACAAAAACTGTTCGAATTGGGATATCTAATAAACACAACTCATCGTTGACATATCTCACAGGTTTATATTTTTTTCATGGAAATCGTCGGACCATTAAAATATAAATGAATATTTCGAATAGAATGACCAGGATCTAATCGGGATTTATTAGATTAGGATGAAATTCCAAAGTGTGTCTGTTCACGTAAATTTTATATTCATTATAATAAATTACTATTGACTCAAATGTTTCGTCTGCTTTTAATGAGACCTCAACTCTGGCGTAGATTACGGGAAATTGGGGCATTTACCCTATTTTTTTGGTCAAATCAAAACTATAAACCAAGTTACCCTATAAACTAAAATGTTTGCTGCGTATTGAATTAATTGAATAGTAGAGATTGGCACCATCTACCATCTATCTGTAAAACTGACAAATGAAGCCTAGAAATGACTTTTGACAGCTTTACAAAGCAACGAATTCCCAACTTGCTTTGGGGGAGGGGAACGGGGTAAGTAGAGGTAACCGTGGTTAGTTGGGACGCGGGGTAAGTTGGTCAGTCAGTTATATTTAACCTTCCGTACGGCAGAGGCTACATTTCATGTTAGATATGTGGTTTAGTTAGTTGATGTTCAACGGTGATGCTGTGGAGTTTATTCTCGGGAAGAAAAAAATTATTCGTCGTGTGAAGCAAGCGTTGTTGATGCTAGATTTTGGATTATTTATTTATGGAAAAGCTTAGTGGGGAGATTTCAGATTCAACTGCAATTTAAAACAATAATATACGACAAACAATAAAGCTGGTATTAACATGTTTATGATAATAGTCTCCTTGCGTCATAGATGAAGATTGTAGTACGTACTATGTCTATAGTGTTTGACATTAACTGTCACCAAAGATTTTCATTCTATTTATTACTGTGTTGTATTTTGAAGTTGAATAAAGCCAATAGTCTGTTTGGTTTTGCTATAATCTGTATAGAATGGCTATGGGGATAGTTGAGCAATTCTTGTCGAGTTTAGTTGATCACATTTCTGGCAGGGTCTATTTACTATCTGTTTTTGCGTTACAAAATATTTGAACTGAATTTGATTGTCGTTGTATTTTGAAGTTGAATAAAGCCAATATTCTGTTTGGTTTTGCTATAACCTGTATAGAATGGCTATGGGGATAGTTGAGCAATTCTTGTCGAGTTTAGTTGATCACATTTCTGGCAGGGTCTATTTACTATCTGTTTTTGCGTTACAAAATATTTGAACTGAATTTGATTGTCGGTAGTACATTATAGTAGTTCTACTAAGTGATGGTGTTTTTATTTATCCTTTCAGGTTTGTGTGATAGAAAAATTAAAGACTCTTTGGAACCGGAAAAAAATGAAGCACATATGCTATAATTGTTATTCAAGTAGTGATAATGTTGGTTTTTGTGTTTTAGTTAAATTTGTTTTTTGTAATTTTTTCTTATTAAAGATTTTAAATTTTTGTTGTGGTTTCTTGTATATGAAAAAAAAGCGTAGATATCACTTGGAAACCATTGTAGCACCAGTACGCTCAACTTACCCCAGCAGATCGACCAACTAGCCCCCTGGGTAAATTGGACAGAACGACACTAGGTATTACACTCGTGTGAAATAAGTCACTTTCTACACTTGTTATGTAATATATAATAGTATATTACATAACAATATTTATTAGTAACCAAATGACAATATAACTTTTTTTTTATTGAAATGAATAGCCAAAGGATATATGATTATCAATATATTTTTTTAATTACTTCCTTGTTAGAAAAAAAATTAAACGTCGAAACGTGTCTAACTATCCCCGGTCTCCCATAATTATTAGCCAAATAAATATTTTTGATGGTAGTTATTCCTCAGAACATGAGAAAATTTTAATTAAAAATAAACTATTTGTTCAAAACTAAATATTTCTAGTTATCAATAAAAAAAATTTGTCCGCCTATGTCGCTCCTATTGACTCAGTTCATTCAACGATTTTAATGGAATTAAGGATTATTAGGTATCAGGAATTCTAATACGATATCGATAAAGTCGACCTGATCGTATGAATAGATCGAATTCGGCACTTAAACTATATCAATCAAGTCTTTCTTAACGGCTACTCGTTTTGGTTTTTCCAAATTGTCTACTTGTTGGCGGTAGATATGGATTTACTTTGAAAAAAAAAACTAGCTAGAATTTGGGATTAAAATAAAAATAGTTACACTGAAAAAAATAAAGTTATAAGTAAAATTTTTGTTAACAAAATAAGTGGTTTTAATATCCATAAAAAAGAGTATTTGAAGTACAAAGCGACTATAGTTGGGAATCTGAGGCCTTCTAGGAAGCGTTTTAAAGATGTTCTATACAACCCGCGAATATTCACCTAAAAAACATGAAATCCTAGTGCTAAACTTTGTTAAATGATGTCCGATCGTTATGAATTTTGGGTATGATATTTTTCAGTACTTTCCTGACCTAGTTTCATAAGATTAAAAAATATAGGACGTCTCATAAAAGCTACGTAATTCTTTTTTGGCTAGAATACACAAAATATCGTTATTTTTCAGAGTAAAATGGTGAGTCGAGAAAACTTTTTTATCTTTAGAGATAGTTAACTAGTATAAGCGAGAAAAATGTTGCCAATAGAGCAAGGAAACTTTTTTAATTTAACTTTTTTTTCATACGACGTTCAGTTTGGATTGTGTACTTTTTTCAAACCGAAGGCGCATCTCTTGGCATTAGGATACTGTGGAGCGAATAAAGCGATCAGTGTGTCAGAGAGAGTAAACACCACAGCCTTCTTCAAACGTGCAACAAAGATGACGCCATTACAATATTATTATGACACTATAGGGATTAAAACACAATATTATTATTATCTAATTAAAATATTTATTGTTCATTGCATTTTCCCGCACACTAGCAACTTATATTGCATCTTCCGCTTTCTTTCAGGCATTTGCAGTTAAATAATTTACATTTGCAAAATGCAGTAATTTTTTAAAATGTAGGTTTTGCCTCTTTGGACATTAATTTTGGCACTATACAATTATTGTCTTCGCGTTCGTAACCAAACTTTAGAATTTCAGGCAGATCTGGGTTTAACATATGTCGTTTTGGAAATTGCGCTTTGTAAAAATGCCCTTCTCACATGAAAAATAAAATAATCTTCAGTCGGCGGCAAATCCCTAAAAAAAAGGTCATTATTAAAACCTTATTTACCAGTATAATAGTATAAACTATAAATGATATATTTTAAAAGGTAATAGGTACACAGAGTTCTATAGTGAGCAAGAATCGTTAAAAAATATCATATCTTAGGAGCATTATTCAAGTTTCCTAGTCCTTTAATGATTGAGAAATATCCAAATTTCGACATATAAGGTAACCGAGTAAAACATTGATAAAATAAAAACATCTGTGTCCAATGAATAAATAACAAATACATTAAATGTGTCTTTAAAAAAATTAATAATTGCCAATATTCTAGTATCAGCTTCCTCATGCCCAGTAAACTGTAACTCATCAAACACTTTCGACTCTATTTTTGTGCATTTTATTGTTCTTTGATTATCCTCTGACATTCCTGCCAATACAATTCCAATTTGATCAGGTATAGCATAATTTTCATTAATTAGTTTTTGTGCTAAATATGCCAAGAGGTTCGTTTTATTATACGGATTTGATATAAATTTCTTCCAGGTATATCAAGTTCGTCTCTTATTTCGTATTTTTCGATCTTCTATATCTTTCTGTTTGCTTTAAGCTTTCTTCAAAATCGTAACGATCACCAATGCATACTATTGTACCACCGTTCTGAGGCTTTAACTTTAATAATAAAGACACGTATTTTAAAAATAATTCTCGAAATTTTCTGCTATTAAATGTAAGATGCAATATAAGTTGCCAGTGTGAGGGAAAATGCATTGAAAAATAAATATTTTAATTAGATAATAATAATATTGTGTTTTAATCCCTATAGTGTTATAATAATATTGTAATGAGCGTCATCTTTGTTGCACGTTTGAAGAAGGCTGTGGTGTTTACTCTCTCTCACTGATCGCTTTATTCGCTTCACAGCATCCTGTGCCAAGAGATGCGAAGCGCAGATTCAATTTTCTTCGGTTTTAAAAAAGTACGCAACCCAAACTAAACGTCGTATGAAAAAAAAGTTAAAGTAAATAAGTTTCCTTGCTATATTGGCAACATTTTTCTCGCTTATACTAGAGAAAAAAGTTTTCTCGACTCACCATTTTACTCTGCAAAATGACGATATTTTGTGTATTCTAGCCAAAAATACTGAAAAATATCATACCCAAAATTCATAACGATCGGACATCATTTAACAAAGTTTAGCACCAGTTTGCAATAAATATTATTTTAAGGAAAATTTTCAGTTTTTTCAAAAATGTCATGTTTTGACACATTTCGCAATTCCGGATCAAAGGGCGAACAAAAAATTGGAATTCGGCAGGTCATTTTACATGTTTTTTAGGTGGATGTTCGCGACTTGTATAGAGGTGGTCGAATTCAGCACCTCAGATTCCCGACTACTATGAGTTATAGAGATGAATTAAAAAAATAAATGAGAAAGCGATCTAAGTAAAAAAACTGTACAACTCTAATTTTGATATAATTTCTTTACAGTGGCCTAATTTACATAAGTTGTTCTTCTACCAATAAAATATTTAATAAGATATGTTGATTTAAAAATGTGTTTATAAGATTCCTGTATTACAGAAAATGTAATGGGCTTTACAAGCTCCACCCTGTATAATTAGGAAGAAGAAGAAGAAGAATCTGATCGGAAAGCAAAGCATTCCCAATGGAGAAAAGATACCATTTCAATTATTTTAATTAACATTGTTTTTGTATTATATTCACACAGATAAGGAATACTGAATGGACTTTGAAAATGTGTTTATTTAGATATTTATGAGCCAATTAGAAACCGCTGATTGGCGTTTAATTATTGCTGTCATTTAATTGGGTATAAAACAATAGACGTTCGATCTACTTCTGACTATATACAACGCCGAAGATCGCTAATTATTTTTTGAAAAAAGTTTACTTAGAATATCCAATAAATTTAAAGATAAGATAAAGATAAACAAGCTACCTGAAAGTATAATTCTGTATGAAAAAGTTCTAGGATTACAGGAGCATTTCTAGTGACAGGTAATCCACCCTTTTTGGTTCGCCTTTTGGGGACACATCCCAACTCGTGCCCACCAAGCCTTTAAAAGGTAAAAGTATAATCCGTATGCCCAACTCGTACCCGTTTGAAAAATATACCTGAGTATCCAATCTAATTTAAATCTAGGAACTAATAAATTCATGCGAATCATTTCATAGCCATTTGAACAGTTCCTTTTATAATTCACGTCCATTATTTGTTTTTGTTGACGTATTACTAAATATTCAAGAAGAGACCTATATAAAATATCTAAGTGCAGACTGTCATAAAATTGTAAAAAATTCGTCTTGTAGAATTTTTTTTTTAAAATCTACCATCGATAATTTTAAAAATAAGAAAAATAACACCGTTTAATTTTTTAAAATAATATCATGGTATAAATAGTACTCAATAATCTTAAGTTTGAAATTTTTATATTCGTATAAGTAATAAATTTATATATTTTTTTTAGTAGTTTTATTTTAAATATACAGGATGGTCCTTAAGTAATCTTGAAATTTAACCTTTAACACCCTGTATATGCCTTATTAGCAACATTTTATTAGAGCTAGTTGGTTCAAATCGTAATATTTTAAAGTGAGGAATCTACCATACTTCTATGTACAATTACTTAAGGACCACCCTGTATATGAATATACCTTCAGTAGGTCTACGTAATAACTTTTTTGGATGAAAATAGAAAACTTTTCCAATATTTTGTGCAATATTTTAATTATTAAGAATTAAAGCCCTTGGGCACGAGTTGGTCAGTTGGTTTTCTACCTGGTATTCGGTCGAGCACGAGTTGGTCAGTAATTTTTAGGAGCAGGTCAATACGTGCACGAGTTGGGAATCGCCGAACAAGCTACCTGAAAGTATGATTGAAAAAGTTTATACTTATTTATTAAAAAAATATATACAGGTGCTCAAATGTAATCTAGGATTACAGGACCATTTCTAGTGGCAGGTAATCCACCCTTTTAGGTCCGCTTTTCGGAAACAACTTCAAAATAAATTTGACAAAAACAATTTACACAAATACGCTTTTCTGGGAAGCCACTGAAAACCTCCGGTAAAATAGCATTTAAACAAAACTATTTAAAATCGTTTTCAGGAATTCATTCAGTACATCCATTACGATACTTTTTTGTAAATAAAATTATATTTATCGTGCGATTAATAGAATTAAAGTTCTTTAGAAATTCTGTGAATCGAATGAGGAGAAAACGCTAAAATAAAATACATTAGGTGTTCGAGTTTTTACCTTAAGTGAGAGAAACAAGACCACACGCGTTTTCTTGAAAATACCATTGTTCCTCAAAGCCTGTTTCAAACGATTTTAAATTTCAAGAATACAATCATATTCTCCACATTGATAAAATACGTAGGTATTGTCTGCCTTATATTTTGTTCTTACTTGAAAAGGTATAAAATACAAAATAAAGTGTCAAACGGCATTATAACGTAAAATATTTCAAGTCGCATTTTTTAAACAAAACAAAGTGAATAAACCCGGCAACAGCGCATTACTCAAGATACGTTTTCATCTTTGTATATTTTAAAAAAATATGAACGGAATGACAAAATTTCATAAAAATGTTACCAGGTTCAAACATTAGAAAAAAAAACTCCTAAATATTTACCTTGTTCATTTGGAATTTGAGAAAAATCAAAATAAAACCTTATTGTCCTCTGCTAACTATTGTTTAAACACCGACATACTAATAAATTTTTATATTTTTGATTTGCATATTTTTTTTCGAATTTATCGATTTATCTAAATAAAATGGGTCCTAACATAGATCTCTGAGGAACTCCCATATAATCTATGTTAGGATCCATTTTATTTAGATAAAACGTTAAATTTGAAAAAAAAAATGCAAATAAAAAATATAAATTTTTTAGTACGTCTGTGAAAACAGTCAAAAGGATCAGAAGATGCATCGACTCCCTTGGGGTTTTTGCGCTAAATATGCAAATGCTAAATTTGCCTTAAATATTTCACTTTTCTTAGTGTTTATAAAAGTTCCAATTATTTTTAATTTGCACACACACCCCATAAAAATGGTCGGCTTTGTTTAAACTATCCAAGAATTGTAAAATTCCAATTAAAGTAGATTTTTACAATCCATAATGCTATGCATAAGGAACATCTCACAATTAAATTTATAGTCGGTACATTCTCGATGGGCATTTTCAAAATTATTTATGCCCCAACATTACCTGATGTGCTTTTACAATAAAAAACAACATGTATGCTACAGGTTGTAAAATTTAATGTCTCAAATTTATGGCATAGCACCCAATAAAGAACGTCCCGTATGTGTGACGTGTGTGTGTTGTACTCTTAGGGTCATGGACCAATTTACAAAACTGGAGCTGCATTGTTGCCATATCTCATTTATACAAACATTAAAGGAATACTATGGGCTGGTCTTTTACGAGACAATTGGTATATTTTAAAAATGCAGTTGTCCAACAATCTCAATCGTGAATTTTTCTAGTTTCTTTCAATTGTTCAAGTAATTATTGGCGAAATGCTAATATGGCATATGGCATTATGGCGATTTACGAAAAACAAAATTTTGGGCTAAAAAGTGTGAGAAAAGTCAGGAAAATAGTGTGGAAAAATTATGTGAAATCTTAAAAATTTTGTTTAGTAGTAAAGTAACGAATTATTCAAAAGGATTTTTTCCAATTTTAGTGAAGTGAAATTAGAATTTTATATGGATGTAAGAGCTAAGTCAATTTTTTTAATTTTTTCGATTTTATACATAAAGAGAAGCTTGTAAAAAAATTTTCAATAAATTCGGGCTGGGGCTTCGCGAGAGATGTGCCAAAAACGGCATTTTTGGTATTTTTCGAGTGGACTGGGGTATTTTTTAAATATCTCCGGCTCTAAGAGTCGTGGAAAAAAAAAATTAAAATGACCATGATGAAGTAGAGTATCGATCCGTATAGTAGGGTTTCTTTTTAAAAATGTATCCTAACCTCAAAAAACGAATTCGCGCACATTATTTTTTTTTACCGAATTGGCAATAAATAACCAAAGAATCCTCGAATTTTCTTAAAGATTGGAGAAAATATGTATTTTTATGTCGGGAACACATGGTAAAAATTAAAAAAAAAAATGTACATATTTGGCCAGCTAAAATCGGCATTTTTCGAAAAAAAAAATGAATTGGCCGCCATTTTTGGAAAAACAATAGTAGAGAAAAAAAAAGATTTTGTGTGTACTTTTGTCTAAGAAAATCCAATATTTTATTTCTTTATTTAAAGTGCCCAATTTAGGTAATAATAAAAAAATTCGATTTTCATTTTTTTCAATTTTTTTATCGCGATATTTATGCTTGATTATCTTAGAAAAACTTTATTTCAGTCCAAAAAATGTTTAAAAAAAAAGAAGAAAAAAATTCGATTTTCATTTTTTATATTGATTTATATTGATTCGTTCCCTCACAAAAATATTACTTTAGAACCTGAAATATTTTTTTATTTTTTTAAACATTTTTTGGACTGAAATATAGTTTTTCTAAGAGAATCAAGCATAAATATCGCGATAAAAAAAATGAAAATCGAATTTTTTTTTATTATTCCCTATATTGGGCACTTTAAATAAAGAAATAAATGTGCATAAGTTTTGACTTTGAGTTTGTTTTCTGAAAACAAACTTAAAATCCTGATGAACATTTTTAAAAGTGAGATTGTTATTAAAAACAATAAATATTTGCAATAATTCCGTATTTACAGCACAGGCCCTATTTTTAAATTTTAATTCTCCATTTTACAATTAATTTAAATTGAAAAAAAGTTATGACCCCGACGTGATTTGAACACGCAACCTTCTGATCTGGAGTCAGACGCGCTACCGTTGCGCCACGGAGTCAGTTGATATTAGTTAACTAAAAGTAGTAAAAATAGCGCAATATGAAATATTAATGATGATAAAGGTTACTTTTATGAATGTATAAGATTACTTTCAAGTATATAATCATGTTCATTATCTGATAAGTAACGTTAGAATCTCAAGTATTTTATAATATTTTGGTAGAATACTAGAAATTTTAATCATTATATTTTGCACTTGAAAAAACATTTCATTGATTAGGCCAAAAAGGGTAATACTTTAATAAATTTATATGTAAATATGGACGAAAAGTTACTTTTCCTCCCTAGGGAGGAAAGGTGTCACTTTCAGACCTAAAAATAAGGAGGAAAAGTCAATTTTCAAAGGAGATGTTAGAAAAAACATCCGTCTAAAATACCGGTTAATATACCTATAAGTAGTTCAATCTTTATTATCTTTATTATATAAAGTTTAATCTTTCTAAACGATATTTGGCAAAATGAATGGGTAAATTTGCTTTTGACAGATCGGTGAAATCACTGGAATATTTTTGTAAAAAGTATTATGCAATGTGCAGTGTTAGGTAAATTTAATGTTTGGGTGGACGTTACAACGATTTTAGGAGAATTATTAATAAGAGATTTCCTTTTCTGACTAAGATTTAATATAACAATCCCCAATTTAACAGCTTTAAAACGCGGCTTCTTTGATGCTAGACTGCTTCAAAGGATGCCGAACAGTTAAACCATGATTTGGTCGTGTGGCCGAGCTATTAGTCGTTTACAACTTAGCGATTGCACATGTTTTTATTTTTTTAATTTATACTTTCCACTCTCTGGCTCCCGAGCTATATATTAAAGTAGAACACTCGATAGGGACCTTATAGAACTTTTTACATGGTTGGACGCGATTGCGAGAACTATACATTACTACATTGTTTAGTTTTGAAGGAGCAACTAGACAGTCTAATATCAATTTTGATTTGAAAATAAAAACCCCAAAATGGCAGATAACGTGTTAAAGATAGATTTTACAATCAGTTTGTTGAATCCAGGATTCGTGACTTATAAATAAAGATATAGTTACGAATCTTTTGCTCGCAGCGACCAGTAACTGCCGAAGGGTCTTCTTGGTCTTACCAAGATTTTCTTTATTGACAACTTAAAGAACTACATGGACAAGCGCAATCTACATGGACGTACGTAGTTTGTTTTCTCGATAAATATCAAGATTGCGGAAATGCGCGGGAAATATCTCATTTCTGTTATCATCGACAGAAACGATACTGGAATGTCGAACGCTGGCCTTCCGATGACTTGTTGCGATCCATCATGCTGTTTGATAGGAGGATGCTGCTACTTTGCTTACATTTTTCTATCAATAAACATTACTGGAACATTACGTGGTTATGGTTTAAGATTTGATGTGCTGATGTACTGATTTTAATTAAAAATCAACCCAAACGTTCTTTTCTATGAAGAACTTTGGTTAAAAGTTGCTAAAAAATTTGAATAAATCTTGTCTACACATTTTTTCTACTGTCTTAACCTTTTAAAGCCTCTTTTTCATAAAATATTTTCAAAAAACTAGACAGTACAAATTGGATCCATTTTCTAACAAATCTCTAAAAAATTCAGTGGAATTTTAAATTTTAATACTCTAATTACTTAATTTTTTTAATATTTTTTCGTTACCCATGGGGAAGTTATTACAGACTTTTTTGTAAATGTTTAATCATTTCCACTAGGAAATTTTTTCTAAGCCTGAAGATGGCTGTTTACAGCCGAAACTAGTAGCCTAAAACTTTAATTTTCATCGTTAATAAATATATGTGGTATACCGACTTTGAGCTGTTTTATTCCATAAAACTCTAAAAAATTCTTGTAGATTTTTAGAAACGGTTAAAGTTGTTTGTAGTACACAGTGTTTTTTTTTTATAATAAGTAAATATGAAAGTGGTGTGCCGCAATTTTTTTACGAGCGTTTTTAAAAAGAAAATGTATCTATTAATAAAGGTAAAATGTTATAACAGCCATAAAAAATACTTTCTACACGTAGTTTTTTTTCCTCAATATTTCATTAATCAAATCAAATTAAAAATACAATTTAATTTTTTTTTCCACGTTTGTATAAAGAACGCACGTGTCTAAGACCCACTGGAGCGTGAATCATAGCTTTTTACGAATATATTTTTTGAACTTTTAACGATTCGGTAAACGATCTGTCAGTAATTTATATTTCCTGTCAATTTAGAATTCTAAATTGGAAACACGATTTTGTCAGACGTCATTAACGAACTTTGACATACTCTGTCCCGATTCTTAAATAGCAGTGGCTACTGTTACGCAATCGGGCATTTATTTGTATTTACTAAGTTTCTTAAACAATAAGAGAGAACATAAAAGCATTAGGTAGGTATATGATGAGAGTGATACTAGCAATGTCACTATCGAGTAAAAAGTCACAATCGGGTGGATATCATAGTTGGGTACTTATCGGATAAGTATAACCATTGTATAAGGATAATATTTTGGACCCTATTTTAAAGGAGTTCCCGAAGTAGTACGGAGGGGCACATCAAACCCTAAGCTTACTTTTTGAAGCTCTATCAAAATCTGAAGTCAGAATTTTAAAATTCACAAAGACAAAGAATCAACACACATATATTCACAGATCGAATTCAGATACCGAACAATTTGTTCGGTGAAAACAGATAAACAAGATTAAAGTTGTTTAGTATCAAACAACAACATAATAATTTATTAATTCTACCAGAAAATAAAATACTAATACATAAAAAATAAATTATTTTATACTTTTAAAATGAACTAAAACATTATCCATATTATAAACAAGAAACCAAACTATTGCAAAAAATATACTTTAAGAAAAAACATTTCGATTTAACATTGACTCTCTAGTTTTAGTGCTTTTTATTCCAAATTTTAATTTTAAAATTTAAACGGGTTTAATAAATTATCAGATTAGAATTTTTCATAATTACCATTATCGATAGTATATTACTGACCTTTTGATTACTCGCAATTTTATTCACAATTGCCTTTACTCACAAAATTACTTACAGACTAGGAAAATACTCACAAATTGGCAACCCTGGTTTCTCGGGGGATTATTAATTATTTTTGTCCTTCAATTCCATATGTCTTCCAATTCCCTTTCTTTGTAACTAAATAACACATTAACAGAAAACAAGCAAAAAATAAAAAAGAAGAATTTAAATCATAATTTGTCTAAAGATGATTTATATTATGTATTCTTTAGACAAGGATTTTGATCTAAATGGGAGGGCTGCCATCTCCAGGGCACATCCAGCTTCCAAATGATAAATGTCCATAAGGCGATACTACTATATTATCCTTATACAATGGTATAACAGTCTTGTCTTTTAATTCAAATAAGAACAAAACAATAAGTATAAACGGAGTCTACACAAAAACATTGAACAAACAAACAGTAATACCTGAAAAAAGTATTATTTAGTAAAAATAAAGTGATAAATCATGTATGAATAATGAAGTACTGCATAGTGTTCAAATATATTGTTATGGTATAAAAAAATGGGATAAATTTATGAAAAATGGGTTTTAAAATTGACAGGGTTCTTATGGGATTGTTTGTTTATAGGAGATTAGATTGTTTTTAGATTTGAAAAATGTCAGATGTGTAATTTCATAAAGATTATTAAAAGTAAAAACCTCTATTTTGATTTTCATAATAATTGGCGCCCAACGTGCGGCAATTAAAAGATAAAGAAGAAATGGATAAAATAAATCAAAATCAAATGGAGATGTTGCTAAATATCATGACAAATTTGGGAGAGCAAATAAAAGAAGACATGAATAAAAACAAAGAAGATATGCAATATAGTATAGAGAAAATGGCGAAGAAAATAGAAAATAAATTCGAAGAAGTAAATAGAAGACAGGAGATAATAGAACATAAGATCACAGTACACGAAAGAAAGGCAGAACAAACAGAAAAAGAAGTTAAAAGAAATAAATAAAATGTAATCAGTAATAGTAAAGAGATTAATTTAATGTCAGATGTGTAATTTCATAAAGATTATTAAAAAGTAAAAACCTCTATAAATTTGATTTTCATAATAATATATAACCATTTGAAAGATATGCAGAATTACTTAATAAAAGAAAGATTTACAGAATTAATTAATGAAATGTTGGAGAAAGGATCTTTCGCTTTCCATTAACCATTTTTTCACTTTGTTTTTGAATATATTTGGACCTACTTTTCCTCTGCAAATCCCAGCGGAAATGCCTATCTACAGTGATTCCTAAATATTTGATGGATTGACTTTCAGGAATACAATATGTATCGCCAATCTTCAGACGTCCCATATTTGGTAATCCATTGGAATATGAAGCAAAGGGTAGGTATTTGGTTTTATCAAAATTATTGTAAGTTTGTTGAGATGGCAGTATCGTCAGCAAAGCTCAATACTTTTCCCTCTGTTTGAAGGAGCAGGAGTTCATTTAGATAAATAGTAAACAGAATTGGTCCCAGTATGGTTCCCTGAGGAACTCAAAATGTCACTACTTCAGGTCAGCTTAAATTATTGCCGATACTTACTCTGTGTTCACGATTACTCAGATAACTTTTGAATAGATCATATGTTCTTCCTCCTATTTCACAATTTTCCAATTGTTTCGGGAGTGTAATGAAACTGAATTTCATTGATCGTTTTATTAATGCACAATTATGATGTTTAACTCGCTCTGTATTTATATCGCCGATCACCTGACTGAATATGGAATGTTGATATCCTGGTTTCGGACATGGAGCCACTACTCCATTCAGAACATATTAAAACGGAACGGTGTTTCTAAAAATCCTAATAAAATCGCAATAAAATCGAACTTTCTTGTTTACGGACAGAATTTATGGTAAAATAATCTGAATTTTAAAGCACGTGGTCAATATTTTATCAATTAAAGCAGGTGTGTTTAGGTGAAAGGTCGTCCTCTTAAGTTCAACAGATAATATTTTCAAAACGGAAGACAGGAACGTAGTCGCCCAAATGGATTTTACAGGAATGAACTAGGAAATTGTACCCAAGTGTATTTTTTTTATGAAAAGGAAAGTGATTTTTCAGCTGCTTTTAAATAAGGTTTCACTCGCTTATCGTTACCATTTAAAATTAATTTTCAAAATGATATACAGGGCCGGCCAAACTTCTGACATCGGCGGATTACGTCATTGTGGTAAGAGATAAAACTTTCAAATTTTGTGTGAGCTAGTACAGTTACTGGTTGCACATTTTGAAAATAGTTAGAAAACTTAATTTGTCAATAAATTTTTTTTTTGAAAAATGTATGTTTGTATATTTTTAAAGTTTGTGAGAAAAAATTACGTCGACTATTTTTTTTCATCTGTCAAAATAGTGTGGTTTCAGCCAATAACAGCTCAGGATCCTAACCAATCATTGTGTTTTATACTGATTTTTTTTATATGTCAAAACAGTCAGATTTTGTAGTTTCAGCCAATAAGAGCTCAGGATCCTAACCAATCATTGTGTTTTATACTGATAAAACCGCTTCTTCGTATTTGTTTTTTGATTAAACTGTGTTTTTGAAATGTCAAATATAAACATTTAACAACTTTTATTTAGCATTATCAATTATTATTATACTAAAATGTATTGCAAATCTATGTTAATATACAAATTTCAAAATTTATTTGTAAACTAACCTGTTTATTCGTTTTTTTACACACACGTCAGTTTTTGAATACCCAAATACTTAAAAATCCATAAATCTCTTTAAAACTAACAAATGTCAAATTCTATATCCGAATTAAGCTAAACGCAATCACGTATGCCTTGGTGGCCCTGTATTTAAAACTATAACAGCTCAATATTTTTTAATGTTTCAATTTAATTTGATAAAGAAAATAATGAACATTTGTGTGTAAAGTGTGTTTTGCATAAATGATTTATATTCTCTGTTTTTAATACAAAATGATTAAAAAAATAACCCTTCTAAATACCACACGTCCTCTCAAATTTTATAGATTAAATTTTTGGTCTCCATACTCAAACGCCTTTATTTCTGCGGACTCGTGATTTTATCAATCAGTTTGTTTTCGTGTTTTTTCCAAATAAACGCGTTTGAGTATGGAGACCAAAAATTTAAACTATAAAATTTGAGAGGACGTGTGGTCTTACCTTTGATAAACAAAATTAGGTAAAAAAATATAAGGAAACGAATTAGGAATTCAATTTATGCGATAAAACGACCTACGACCGGTTTTTGTCTTTCAGCTTCATCAGTTAGGCCTTCAAATCTAATAAACCAAATTTCAAACACGCATAAGTTATAATTGTATATTTTCTTTTTTTTAGGGGGCTCTGTTTTGTCGACAAATGTTTATCCAATTAAAGCAAATTTCATACATTAAAAAATATTCTAATACAGTTAGGGAAGGCTAAGTGCGTCCCTGTCCTAAAATTCTAAATGGAAGTGGCCATAGGCGGGTCATAAAATCAAATTTTACAAAACACCTCCTGACACTTCAAGATTAGTTCAGGTTTTATGGCGGTTATTTATTGTTTTCTGTTCTATTTTGGTTAGAGAGCCGGGTCACTGCCGATGAATAATATTCTAATAAATTTTGGGATGGTCTGACGTGAAGTATCTATTAACGAAACGAATGAGGCTAAAATAGGTTTTTCCAGGCTGTTTGTTAATATCGATGTATTTACATAAAAAATTGAATTTAATAAATGTCAGAACCATTGAGAAATTATATAAAAAAGTCGATTTTATTTATTTCCTACATGTGCTGTTCGCTGTAGGCCAAAGAAATTTAAATATAAAACATTCCCCATATTTTTTGACAAAAATACTCGATATTAAACTAAATTATAAATCTTTACTAGTAAAAAAAGTTGAGCGACCAAACATGATAGCACGCCCTTGTGTATAATCACCACCCAAGCAGAATTTTTAGTCGTCGTTACGTTGCGATGACTTATGTTGGACATTTTAAAGTTGTGATTACCTACGACCAAAATGGGGAACATTTTAAGGGTGATAGATACGTAACGGCGACCGGCGACCAGCAACTTACACCGCCTACACGCGCTTACGTTCCTGGAACGTGGCGAGGACGTAGCGGAGAGGGTCACCGCTACTATGTCGTATTCGTTTGCTTCTTTACATGGTATCCTCGCTTTGTCTGTGTTAACCTATAATATCATCTTCTTCTTTTCTAAAATGACCTAACCTATAATTTGGGCGCGAGTTTCATTTTATTTCGTCCAACTGCTGCTTTAATTTTCTGTAAAATGGGGAAGTGTTGGGAAATTGGAATTTTGTAGTAATTTTAAAACAAAGTGCAGTAGTTTTCTTGGGTACCGGGATATTTAATTTTATCTTAAATATTTCTATAAAGTTCCGTAATTTTAAAGGAATTTTTAAAATAACAAAAACGTAGAAGTTACTTTCATCGCTACTATAAAGTAATAAAAACTTTAAAGGGATAAACAAGTAACAAAACGAAGTAACTGCAACCATTGAATATAACTTTAAAGTTAACGGGATTTGAACGTAATTTTGTTAGTAACAATTTCGTTCCAGATACTTCAGAAACTACATAGAAATCATAAAGTACCAACTCGTAGTGATCATTACTACCTAATTACTCAAACTTTCTTATTTAAGGTAATAAAAACCAGTAAGTCAATTTTAAAGTGATAATTACTTATTCAAAGTTCCCATCTCTGTTACCGCAACTTTAGAAACTGCTTGGACAGTCATTTTTATTTAAATAAAACAATGTTTGACTGAGAGCTGCATTTACAATTTGGACCCAGTACTTACAAATATCTTGATATTCGCTAATACTAAATCCAGAGCAGAATTGTTTATTATTTTTTTAGACACGTATATATATATATATATATATATATATATATATATATAATCATTCCCCTTCTACCCAAACGGTGTAGGGGTTATAGTCCTCACTTTTATCCAAATTTATCCGCATTTATCCACCTTTTCCACTCTTCTCTGCTATGTGCCCAAACCTTTGCATCTCGCCATTGAAGTCCCCTTTGGTGATTCTTATTAGTTTCTTGCTTACGTTTCTTTTTTCCAAACAGTCCCATATTCCTTTTCTCGGTACTCTCTCCTTTTCCATATCGATAAATGCTATGTATGCTTCTTTTCCTGGAGCAAGAGTTCTGTCTACATTCTCTTTTAGCGAAAAAACGTGGTCTTGTGTGCATCTGCCTTTCCTAAACCCACTCTGGGACTCTGTTTTAATGTTTTAATATCGTACTTAGCAGTGTTATCCCCCTATAATTATTACAATCATTAGTATCTCCTTTCTTGAAAAGTGGTGTATCAAACCAACTTCCATTTCCTTAGGAATTTCTTCTCTTATCCATATTTTTTTAAATAATTCTAGCAATACTTTCGTTCCTTCTTCTCCCATGGCTTTGATCATTTCCGCCGTAATTTTGTCAGCACCGGATGCCTTTCCATTCTTTAGTTCTTTAATGGCTTCGATTAATTCCTTTAATGTTATATTTTCCTCGTTATTATCTACAACTGCTCCTTCTACGTTTGATCCTGTCTCATTGTTTTCTGTTTGCTGTTCGCTATTTAATAGTTCTTGGAAATACTGTTTCCACCGTGCCATTACGTCTTCCTCTTTTCTTAGTATTTCTCCCTTTTTATTTTTAATTGTTAGTGTTTGTACCTTCTTACTGTTATTTCTGAGATTTTTTAACACTCTAAAAAACAATTTCTGGTTGCTTTTGCTATCTTTTCCTAATTTGTCACCAAAATCTGTCCACGTTCTTTGTTTAGATAGTAAGTTTTCCACTTTTACTCTTTGTTGTTTGTAAGCAATAAAGTTCATTTCTGTTCTGTTATTTAAATATTGGCGCCATTTTTTTTATACATGTACATACATATAAATTAGCCTCTTTTCTCACCAGCGATTAATTTTAAAGTGATACATCTCTAACAAACCTGTTGCCTTTTAATCAAAGACAATTTTTTCTCGAAGGCTCGCCCGAATTCATTCATATCTCTTTAAGAGAGACGCGTCACAAGCGACACCTACATAATTCATTTAATCCAACGTTATCTCTTATTCCGGTATTAATCATAGAGCCGCAAAGATCACACCTCGCTCGTGTGTTAAGCATTTTTCAATCGACAAAAACACGTTAAAGTACTTCTAGCAAAGAGAAAAAAATCCACACTCTAAGCAGATAACCGACACCGTAATGTTTCTGTTGGATATGAAGCAATTTATATCAATTTTTGCGTTGTGCGTTGGTACCACTGTGTCACAGTTCGTGGGGTCACGCTAGTCTTTTTGAATAATTGCGAAAACGGAATTCACACACGATATTTTCTTTGGAGATTGCGTGGGATTCGTAGAAATGTGATACGCCCAGAATGGTTGGAGGATGCATAATTAATTTTTCAACAGATTTGTCTTCCAAATTTTAAACATGAAAATTTCGAAAACTAATATTAAAATTAAAATGATTTTTTACGTCCCTTTTACCCGTCCAAATGTTATACTTCTAAAACGCAAATTTCGATTGTAACAGTTTAAAATATGACAATAAGATCCCACAATAAAAATCGTACGAAATTAACAATCCGCACAAAGGGGATTATCAAAATGTACTTTATTATCGAAGTTATAAAACTCGTTGACAAAGCATATAAAAAAGTATAAAAATTAGAGAAAGTATAAAATATAGAAAAAGTACAAAAAAAATAAAAAAACTACAAGAACTATACAAAAAATCTGCAGGTTCTAAAGTTACAGCTTATCAAAATATTGGTCGAAATGAATAAAACACCCCATATCTCGGTTATTAAAGGCGTTAGACCTATAACCAAGGTTATTTGGAATCACTTAGAGCATTCACTAACTTGGTGAAACTCGCTGTGCTTTCTCATGTCCCAGAAATTTTTTCAGTGAAAACCGTTTATCACAAAAAAAGTCCCATTCTTGGTAATTCCCGAAAGTCAATGATTTCCTTCTACGTTAAAAAAATGGAATGCATCTACACAATCGTTAAAATAATGACTTTTCGGTATTCTTATATACCACCTGTGTTCGAAATCGAACATTTTAATCTACGCCCATGGCGATAAAAGAAAATAAAAATAACTGACTAGCATAGCAACAGTATAACACGTGTCGTGAATCAAGGCCATCGCGCAGATACAAATTAACGCGGAAGTAAGTCACCGACGAACAAGGATATAAAACTTCAATGCGAAAGCCGCCCTTGTCGGCAAGCACCTTTTACATATACCGCGACACACTGGCGCGACTACAGGCTGCCAGAGAGATAAAAAAAACAACACATCTGTGAAGCCGCAAACGGGTAGCGGTAATTGGCCGAAGGGATTTCGCCCAACGGCAGGCGTTTCAAATAAATCAAAAATCAAATCAGTACAACATCAACTCCGCGTGGATCAGGTCGTAAGCTTGGGACTGTCCATGCGTAATAAATTTAAGTCAGTAGAACTTCTAACTCCGTGTGAACAGGTCGTAATCGTTGGACAGTTCATACGTAATAAATTCAGCAATTTACAATATACAAATTGCATGATATTACATACATACCCTTATTTAAACTCACCTATTTCTTGAGCAATTGAAAACCCAGTTTTAAATCATTGTTAAATTCTACGTTTGTAAAAAGTGTTTTTTACGAAAGTTATCGTTAATATAAAAATTGAAGTAACCAGTGTATAATTTCATTACAAACCACAAATACAGTCCACAATATACTCAGCCAACTTACTCTACAATAAGTTGGGACAGACTCATCTACAGGGTGTAGTCTAATAAGTTTGGGTCTCCAAATTTGGTAACATTTGGAATCGCCCAAAACAACCTGATTAGCTAAAAAATAACAATTTTCATGAAATATTTTCTGTTTCGAATAAACACGCAGCTAAGATTTGAAAATCTTCATCTGATTTATGCTGCCACCTTTCCTAACTTTGTAGAATTCAAACATCCTTGGATAGAAATGAAACGCCGCATATTGTCATTATTACTACGCGACCGAGTTTCGAGAACAATATTTGTCGCTGTCTTTGATTAAGGCCTACTCTACCCGAATTACACGATCGTCGCCGTACGTCTCGGTTAATTAATTTGAATTACATTTTTTCTAATCCAAAAAAATTATATAATCCTAAAATTAAAGACAATTTTTTTCAGCAATTTGTTACATATCGCTGTTTCTGCAAATTACTTACAGAAAAAAATGTTGGTCAGAATTTGTTTATTACAAATTGTTAACTCATAATACATAAGAAATGCTTTTTCGTTATATGGAGCCCGAAAGGTTGTCTAGTTGAAGAGGTAACATATAATTTTCAAATTCAAAATGTAATTATTTCTCATGTTTTTTTAGATTTTTAAAGTTGAACATTTTTTTCTTTAATTATTTTCTATCGGAGTTAGTGGATCCAAGAACAGCAAGTGGTTGGAAATAAGGAACAATTCCCTACAACACCTGACGATTATTGAGTGAAATTCCAATAAATCTCGATTTTTTCTATCACGTTTATTCCATACAACACCTGAAGATTATTGAGTGAAATTCCAATAAATCTAGATTTTTTCTACCACGTTTATTTTATTTTATTCTCTCATTTTCTACCATTATTTTTGGGTTACAATGAATATAATTGCTTAAAGAAATTAAAAACAATCTTTTATACAAGTGCAATAAAAATAAAAAAAATATTTTAAGATTTTATAAAATGCATTGAAGAAAAAATAATTTCTTTAATTGTTAGACCTAGGGTTTTCTGTGAGTAACAGATTCAAAATCTTGCATTTTTGTAGGTAGAATCAAAGAAAACATACCTCAATTTACCAATTTAATTAATTTCTATGTTCTGCACGCCACTGGCCACTGGCCTCTAAGAATGCATAAATGATTTATTTATTCGGTGGCAATATCTTTTGGTAAATGTACTTTGCTATGTTGCCAAAGTTTGGAAAAGATTTATATTTAGGCACGCTTACTTTTGCTGCGCGGGTCAAGGGGAAATATCGTATGAAGTTATGACGCGTTAATGAAACCCCTTAAGTAACCCTCTATTTACTGTTAACGTATGTTGGTTTAACTATGAAACACCCCGTATATTTTGTAAGAGTTAATTCGACGTGGGTATAAACATCAAAACAAAAATATTTTTAACAATTTTGAACCTGTAGGTTACGTACGCCCTTGTCTAATAAAATAATCGATACTGCCTACTTGCTCTCATATAAAAATTATATCCACTTGCTCTCGAGCTGCATCATCGGCGGCAGTATATTTCCTTACCGCAAATTCTAAGGTAGCGGGACAATTGAATTCAACATTATGTTATGGTTTAGTATTTAGTTTCGAGCTTGTTTCTACAGATAAATCATTGCCCGTAACTTTGCATATACGAATATGGCAAGTTGAGAAATAGCTTTTACACGACTTGATTAATTGATATTGATATCGAATATGATGTTTCATAAAGGGCATATTGGATGAATTTAATCGATAGAATTTGATTTTACCCTATTTTTAGCACGATTCTTATTATAATTTATTTGGCATGTCGTTCCTACGTTTGAAGGAAGAAATTGCGAAAGAACGAACTAAAATTAACAAGAAAAAAGTGTTCGTTTACCAAGACAATAGCAACATTGCATTCAATTGCTTCTCTGTTGAAATATCAACATGACGCCGCCCTTGTGTTCAAAAAGGGCAATTAAAATAAATACAAACGCCGTGTCTATGTGCACGCTAACGTGTACAAAATAAAAAACTTAGGTACACGCTAAAACGTCATCATTGTCCATGACGTAGTCTTTTAGCGTGCACCGATCATCTATCACGTGATACAATACAAGTTTGAGTTTTCTACAAAAAATCATTTTGAGCAACCCCCGTACAATTCATAGCCGACCAACACCACAGTATACCTAGTTGCCATTTTTTATCAAAAAAAAGGAAAACTATAATACGTAATAAAAAATTTAAAAAACAATTGCTCATTACCTATAATACTTTATTAATTAAATTTTTAAAGGAGCAATTAGTGTATAATAAACTCAAAATTAATTTTTTGAGATAAAAGTTCTATTTGGAAATCTTCGCAAAAATTTTTTTTAATAATTTTTTGTCAAGGAACCTGCCTATTTTTTAATTATTTATAGGCCCTACTTTACCTATACCGACTTTTACCCCAATGGGGGCCTATCGTTTTTTTTTTCAAAATTTTTTTCCGATTTCCATGAAAATTGGCATCAGGTTAGAGGCTGGCGTTTAAAGATTCGAAGATTTTTCTGTTTCTCTATATCTGCATCCGTTCAAAAGTTATTAGCAATAGAACCGATCATATAGATTAGATCTCAAAGCGAGCAGATCAGACTGTTCCCATTTTTTCTGGGCATTCGTGTCCATTGCAAAGTTGCACAATTTTGTCGTAGGCTAACAAAGCTAAATTATTTAGCAATAATAAAAGTATTTTCGTACTTGAAAGCAAACAATTTCAATGAGCAATTGCCCAACATTTACAAGATAGTTGTTAACTTTTTTCTTGTTAAAACTTGTTACACAGTGGTTAATTAATAGAAGTTTAAAAGTTAAAAGTGCTTTCTGTAACTACAAAAACTACCAAGAGATACAGTCCACACCAAATTATTGCCAGCTTAATTCATCTATAGGGTGTTTTCTGCAGATATTGGAATAGCAGTATATACAGGGCGTTTATGCCGTTTCATTTCACTTCTCCATCCATCGTATTCTCCAGATTTTGACCTAAAACGAGATTTGGCCAAAACTGAAGGTTAATTTGGGGTAAAGATAAATCGTTCTAGAAAAATGTAAGAGGCGTAAAGTTGAATTTTGATTGAGTGACCGAACCAGATAGGAAATTGAAAGTTGAGAACCCAAGTTTTTTAACTTCTTATGCTAACGTTCGTTGTTGATATTTTATAACTTGCAGGGCAGTAATGTTAACATAATAACACCCATTTCAAAGCTCGGTCGTATATCACGAGTAACAAGTTGTTCTCCAAATAAAAATCCGAGATGGTCTAAATACCCGCGACATAAATCCACAAATAATTATTACAAATTAGCCATAATTCATTTCGAGATTTAACTACCTCTATTAAATTTTTAGGACTGGAATTTATATTCCAGTGGCGTGGCATTTTGTTTATTGTTGACTGACGCTAAATATTATAATTATTTTTCTTTACATCGAATTTTATCCACCTTGTACACGAATTGCAAATTCCTCTAAACAAAAACAAATATTCCTTTTCCCGATATTCTCATTGAGATTCACCGTTCGCGTACAAATACAGTTATAACATCATCCTCAGGTGCACTTGTCACCCTTTGCTGATGCTGATAGTGGAGTCATATGGAAGTGCAAAAGGTTTATGGCTGGATTGTATGCAGATGAGAAAGTAGCTCTTGTTTGTCAAGAGCTTAGAATGGCTATTTGAGAGCGACTTCACTTTGATTTTAATTCATTAACGGACCGAACAGGTCGGCAAGGTTAAAGAACCTAGAAAATTTTGAAAAACAATTACGAAATTTCTACTTTCTCGCTATGTATTGTATCAATTTGTTTTAATAGTTTATTTAGTGTGCCGGTTTTTACAACTTAGCAGTATGGTGATGGTGGAAGGTTGAAAAATTAAAAATTTGTAAACCAACTTTTTCGATTGAAAATTACTTATAGCACAGGGAATAAAGACATGGCACTTCGGAAAAAGTAAGGGAAAGCTGAATTTTTGCATGAGGCTTCTTTAAAAAACCGTTGTTCTTGACTTTTGACTCCGCATAACTTTTTTAGCGGCATGTGTATAGACGAGGACTTTTGAGATGTTGTTTAGGATCACAAAAGGAAGCCTCATGTAAAAATTCATCTTTCCCCTACTTTTTCCGAACTTGGACCTAATTTTTGTCTAAATTCCCGGATTATTAGGCTTTTTTTTAATTTAAATTCGTATAAAATCGAATAATAAACATTTTGTTTTGAAAAAAGTTACAGGTTATGTATAATACAAAAAAGTTAAATTTTGAAAGGTGTAATCAAAGGTAATACTCTCAAATTTTATAGATTAAATTTTTGGTTTTATTTGGAAAACCCACGAAAACAAATTGAGTTTATCTCAAAGTGATTTGGCCTGAAATAAAAGCGTTTAAGTATGGAGACCAAAAATTTAATCTATAAAATTTGAGATGACGAGTGGTATTTGGAAAAGTTATTTTTTTAATCATTTTCTATTAAAAACAGAAAATATAGTCATTTATGCAAAAGACACTTTACACACAAATGTTCAATATTTTCTTTATCAATTTAAATTGAAACATCAAAAAATATTGAGCTGCTATAGTTTTAAATACAGGGCCACCAAGGCAGGCGTGATTGCGTTTGGCTTAATTCGGATATAGACTTTGACATTTGTCAGTTTTAAAGAGATTTATGAATTTCTATGTAATTTGAAGTATTTAGATATTCAAAAACCGATGTTGAGTGTTGAAGTGAGTTATGTTTGTGTTAAAGCGATTTGAAATAAACGAATAAACAGGTTAGTTTACAAATACATTTTAAAATTTGGGTATTAACATAGATTTGCTAAATAAAAGTTGTTAAATGTTTATATTTGACATTTCAAAAAAGGTAAACAAAGTTTTATCAAAAAACAAAAACTAGGAGGCGGTTTTATCAACAGTAAAAACACAAGAGCTTTTTTTTATCGGATAAATTTCTCTTTGTATCGAAACATTTTGCCAATCAGTAATTTTATCAAATGTCTACCCCAATTTTTGCGGCCGAATTTTTGGTCCAAGATGATATTGTATTAATTCCCAGAGGAACGTTTTTATACCAACCTTTTGAATGTTTATTTTTCCAAAAACGATCAGTAGTTATATTTTCATTTCTTTTTTAAAGACGTAAATTAAATATTTGTACTGGACAAATACTTTCATCAGTGTCATTTTTTGTTAACCATTTGCTATCTGTTAATTTTTTTCCTCTCCAAGCCAATTCATAAGAAGCTATGTGAAAGAATCTTTTTTGTAATCCTTCAGGTTCGTCTATATTCCACAATTTTGCCATTTTTAATATATTTTTCTGTCTAATGCTACAGAACATATCTTTCTTTTTTCAGAAATAACTTGCAATTCTTTTCTCTTACTATTTCTAGCATCACGAGCTTCCTTAAATATTATGTCCGCAAAAGGATCAAATTTAATATTCTTTAAAATATTTTTCTTGCATTATCTTTGCAGTTGAATTCCATATCGTTTTAACGGCATATTAGTTGTAGTCATCCCTGTGTTTTTTTTCATATTGAAAGCCCAGTCCTTTAATATATCTGCTAATTCTTGTAATGAAGTATTTTCTAATAGTTGATATTGTCGAACATGACAAAATTCAATGAATTGTCTTCATATTGATGACTTCGTATTTTTTGTAGATTGCGGTATTAATTTTTCAATGTTTTTTGTAATTTGTTCATTTGAAACATTTCCAAACCGACTCATATTGTAAAGAAGCGATCAGTAACAAGGTATTAAAATTTAAAAATTTGCCAGCTCTTACGCTTAATTGCTGAAATTATAACTAAAGTTGAGAAATAAAGTGACGTCCGCTTACTAGATTTGAGGAAGACACATTTTTATCCGATAAAAAAGGATGCACCTTTTTTATCGATGTCAAAGTGACAAAAAAACATTTCCAAATATATGACGTTTTAACATTGGAGTTAATTTATCAAAGGTAATACCACGAGTCCTCCAAATTTTATCAATAAAATTTTTGGTTTTCACGAAAACGGCTTTATTTGGAAAAACCACGAAAACAAACTGATTGATAAAATCACGAGTCCGCAGGACGAGTGATTTTATCTTAAATCAGTTTGTTTGAGTGGTTTTGCCTAAAATAAAGGCGTTTGAGTATGAAGATCAAAAATTTAATCTATAAAATTTCAGAGGACGAGTCGTATTTGAAAGGATTATTTTTTGAATCATTTTGTATTAAAAACAGAGAACATAGTCATTTATGCAAAATACACTTTAATACACAATACACATATACACAAGAAACAAATACGAAGAAGCGGTTTTATCAGTATAAAACACAATGATTGGTTAGGATCCTGAGCTGTTATTGGCTGAAACCACAAAATCTGTGTTTATAATTTTATAGTCTGAAATGAAGTCTTTCTTAATTTAATTAATTTTAAGTGTTTAGGTATTCAAAAACTGATATTTAATGAACAAAAAGTTTAGTGTTGAAGTGAGGTATATAAAAATGTTAAGGCGATTTAAAATAAACTAATAAAAATACAAATACATTTTGAAATTTGGATATTAACATAGATTTGCAATACATTTTAGTATAATAATCAGTGATAATACTAAATAAAAATTGTTAAATGTTTACATTTGACATTTCAAAAAAGGTAAACACAGTTTAATCAAAAAACAAAAACGACGAAGCGGTTTTATCAGTACAAAACACAATGATTGGTTAGGATCCTGAGCTCTTATTGGCTGAAACCACAAAATCTGACTGTTTTGACAGATGAAAAAAATCATCAGTATAAAACTCTATGATTGGCTAGGATCGTGAGCTCTTATTGGCTGAAACCACAAAATCTTACTATTTTGACAGATGAAAAAAATCATGTTAAAAACACATTAACTTTTGAAAATGTTACAGTACCTTAATAGAGAGAAAAGTTTTACAAAATTAAAGTAAACAATTGGGTTCATTTTCATATTTGTTAGACATTCCTTATTCATTTCCAGATTAGAAATATTGAAAAAGTATCGCCCACATTCATTTACGCTATAATCAATCTTTAAAGATTAACTTAATTTATTGCATATTTTCACGGTAACACATTGTGTATAATTTATTTATTGGAATTTCAAGAATTTATGAGTAAAATTTGTCAAAATTGTCATCTGTGTAGTGTGGAAATATAAAGACGTATTATGACTTTTTTAATAGAACAGAAAATAAATTATTTACTGTCAAGACTAGTCTGACTCAGAATAATAAACAACCTATACTATATACGCTATCAGGAGATAGCAATAAAAACATATTTTGTTTGCAAACGACAGTAAATAAATACATCTTTATTAGTTCTTTTTGATCATATGATATAGAATACGTCAAATTTAATTTTAAAACACATGAAAACAAATAGGATAAAATCTGCATATAATACATATATTTTACAAATCATAGAGTACATCTGCAGTTCTCAGTTCTTAGTTCAAGTATTCATCCACAGAGTAGAATGCTTTTTGTAAAAGTAGATTTTTGAAAGTTTTTAATGGTGATGTTCGCACATTGGTTGGTAATTTGTCATTTCTGTTTTTGATCATTTATGCGCAGGTACTTCCATGTTGCTGCGCTTCTTGTATTATAGTTATTATTATTCACACTCTTAAATGTTGTGATGTTTGCTTTAATATACAATAGATTTTCTATCGCTCTTCGCCCAAACGAAGTCTAATTCATAGTTTTCCACAATTTGTCTCTTTTAACGTTTGGAAAAGGTTCGTCTCCATTTATGTCTACTAAAAGTTTATCCAAAGTAGGTACCTATATTTTTTTTGTACCGTCTATTTGAGTGCGTTTTCGCCGAGTTGACGTTTTAGATGCTACTGTAATACTTCCATCCTTTCTTTCTTTCCTATAAATGGTTGCTTCTCCAACTCCTGACATATGTGAACACTTAGAAAATATACTCCGAACAGTACTGTTGAAATGTTCATGTACAAGAGCGTCATGTACATTTAACACTAAAGTTTTAATATGCACGGTTAAATTGCACTTTAATTTCACAGGAGTATAATTAGACGTTTGTGCCATTTTTATTGCACAAATTCACTTGATCAATATTGCTTTTTATCGCTTATTATTACATAACTAACAATTCTGCGTGTTACAATCACAGGACTACACAAACAGAAATGTAAATTTTAACTAAATTAATTTACAATCTGCACAACACTTTCTGCTGATTAGAAATGTTAATCCTTTCTAAGAAAGTTGAGGGCTACTTAAATTGATCTTGAATTGTAAATATTTTCTACCTGTAGAGATTACATACTTACCAAGAATTGAAATAAATTGGTATTTTTAAAAATTTTAGGAATAAAACCCAAGATTTCATTTTGGAACAAATAATTTTATTTTAGAAATTATCCGCCACTGATTTATGATGTTATATTGGGGTTTATCTTCTGGGTCATAAAAATTTTGCTATCAATCATTTTCAAACATAGTATAAATATGGAGTTCGACAGGGTGGTGTTGTCCAGAAAAAACGATTTGCTTTTATTTTCGGCACCATCTAATTATTTTATTACTTTATACTTCGTCGTACTTGTTGCATGTTTTGTTTTTGTTACATATAATTGTGATGTCAGCAAAAACTCCTGGTGTTTTAGTTCCCAGTATGGGGTCGCCTATTCCAAAGGATACAATGCTCTAAGAATTCCGATCATAAAATTGTTTCTGTTATTTTGACGTCCTTTTAGTGCCTCGTTTTCATTTATGTTACTTATAAAGGGCATTCATAAGTTATGGCTCATTTTCTTTGATTTACGGTTGGATTAAAGTTTAACGATGACTATGGGGCGCGTTCAAGTTAGAGGAATTTAGTCTAGAAATTTTAAACTTTATTAATAATTTGAGATGACGTGTAAGATTTCCTTTAATTATTTATTTTTGCAACAAACATCGTACGAAAAACTTTATTTAGTGTGGATTTTTAGTTTTTAGCATATTTTTCTACAATACAAACTGTAGAAAATTAAAAATCCAGGCAAATCGGTAATTTTTGATATAAAATCCATTGGCATTATCTGAAAAATTATTATAAATCCTAAAGTCTATACCAAACTCGAATAAATCGTGAATTTAAAAATGCAGATGATCAATAGTAATAAGTAAGGCAGTGGCGGATCCACGGGGGGTGGGGGAATTAGGGAAATTTCCCCCCTTGGACTTTGCCAGAATAGTTAGTTGACTAAATTTTTTTTGCAATAGACTTACACCCAAAAGGTAAAAGTCAAATCTTATCCCCCCCCCCCAAGGTCTCTGGATCTGCCACTGAGTAAGGAATCTTTTACTGAAATCTAAATTTCCAAATTTATTAGCTGCCAAATTAGTGCCTCGGGTTCTGACTGACCAGCCATCTCAGTGCAACAGATTGTGATCAAAAACAACATAACTAGCTTGTCCCACTCACCTTATTTATTTGATTTAGCTCCGTTTTGTTCCACACGTCAAGACAAAACCGAGGAAGAACCTGTCAGCCAACACTGCAAATTTAATGGAAGACATTTACAAAGAAAGTCAAATACTCTTCCCCAATAACCCGTCAAATGTATGAAAAATAATACGACAAAGCTTTAAAACTGTATATAAGTTTGTTGTATTCTTAAAATTTCTATACCTAAACATAGAAACCATACTTTATCAAATCGGCGTTGCCAGATTTCCGTAGTAGATTTCGAATATTTTAGTCGAACTCTTTCATACATTTTATGCTCGAAAATAAGGTAAAAATTTAAATTAAAAAAAAATAACAAATATTTTTGGGTCTTTTCCCGTTTGCATAAATTTAAATTCAAGTTGTTTTCTATAGGAAACCTTGAAATTTGATAAATCAATTTGCAAATAGTGATAAAACCAGTACACGATCCGAAGGTGTAAAATGCATAAAATGGCAACAAAACAACAATAAGCAGTTTTAGATGGAACATATCGTGTTGCGATATAATGCATAGTATTAGCCACAATATCTGATACATAAAATTGAAACGTTTAGAGGCCTGACCCCTACGAACTCTTTGAAATGAGGATAACTGGCACGGAGCACCGTGATCCTAATCACCAATAAGAATGGACAAAAATTGTTAAGCTTTAACTCCCACGCATAACGTTGTCATACGAAAAATATTTATTGGTATAGAGATTTGGATAAATTTATCGGGGTTAAAACTGTATAACAGAAAATGAAATGTAGGCAGTAAAAATTGAGTTTTTGCAATAAATTCATTAAAAAAGGTGGCTATTACTGCTTAAAATAAACTTTATACTATATATAGAACCGACAGTGTAAGCTAGATAGAGTTATTTATAACTATTGGTGGTCTGAATTATGAAATTTAGTTACTTTGATATATAACTAGGAGAATTGCTGTTATTTTTACAAAAAAAACTCAGATAAACCAACACGGAAACTAATAGAGCGATATAGCGCTGTCTCAAGGCTCCATTATCGGTCATTTAATCTTTATGTTATATACTTAAGTGCTCTGGAAAAAAGGGAATACTTAATTGGAAAGAAGATCGGTCAAGGTTCATACAGATGTCTGGTCTTTGGGTATAATTCTATTTATAATGTTGTACAGTACATTGTATTTATTGAATAAATAAATAAATAAATATTTATACATCGGTTGTCATTCCCAAGAAAAATTATTTTTAAAATAATTAAACGTCTGTTAAAAATCTTTTCAATTGCCGAGAATATCAAAATTTTGTCCAGCAACTTTACAGATTTTGAGTCGCGGTAACGCGGCAGACTCTGTGTATTCCGCTGCCACTCATAAGGTTACATTCTGAGCACAAATTTCACGTCCATGTCAATTACCGAACAATCCAGGTGTTAATTTTGCATCTTCGGGACGTTCAACAATTTCGCATTTAACATGAGAAACTCTTAACCCAGTCGACACGATGCTTCGGCAATGTCATGTGAACAAACCGTAATAAAATAAAATTTTCTTAGGATGGATGAATGGAATTGTTTTCTTAAAAACAAATTAAGAAATTTAGATTGTATTTTTTTGGAAAGAACTTTGTAAATTATTTCTCTTTAAATCACTAATTTTACTGATTATTTTTTGACGTTTTTCAAAACCAATGAAATGTTTCTTTATTTGTCACAAGGGTAAGTTTCAACCAATTATGTCATTGTTATAGTGGGAATACATCTCTTGTGATTATTTTCGGAAATAATCGACAGTAATATCCCAAGACATTTGACAGATTTTGGCACGAACTCTTATGGTTTGCCATAGTCCTGCGAAAAAGTAACACTTCTCGTCCTTGCATCATAAACTACTATTTAATACTTGAATTGACATGGAATGTTATGAAAATAAACACGAATACAATAGTTGAAATTTTTTTATATACTTGCTACTATTTTGTACTGGTATGAATTATTATTCGATCATTCGGATTATTTTCTTAACTAACTACTGAGCAGTGGCAGAGTATAAGGAATTTTTTAAAGGATATCTATTCAAATTTCACATATTTCGTATGCTACTATCATATCTAAGGGCTTTCTTAGGATTTAAAAACTTTCATTTTTTGAACTGTAGTTAGAATGCTGATAAAATACTTCTACAAATAATCCTGCTGTTTTTAAATTTGAAACATTTAAGTACTTCAACTCCAAACATCGCAGAAATGATCCAAATAGCCTGTATAAATTTACTTCCTCAAAAGTCAAAGAAAAAATATGAAAATGTCTACAAAAATGTTATGGATTGGCGTAAATACTAACACAACAGTTCGTTTTCGGAGATTTGATTTCGCCAAGTATTGAATGTCTATTCAAATATAACGTTTACATTCAGCAATGGTAATTAAATGTTTCATTTTGCAATAATGTGTATCATTTCGCACTATGCTATTGCAAGGCACCAATCAAAAATTGTTTTAATGCACATAACTCTCAGGATTAATTTTGTATTTTTGCGATTATGACCGAAAAATTGCCGTGTAGTTTTCTGTTATCGGTGCCACTGAACCATCTAAAATTATTCGACGCGGATATAAAGAAGCACTGACTAGAATAAACAAGAATGTCAGAACGAAGTCGTCCCAACCAGTAGCGAAGGTAAATAATATTGTATTGCCACTCCTTGATCAGCATGAACTTGGTTAAATTCGAGTGTTTAACAATTGGCTAGCTCATAAATATTTAATTCGTTCATTTGTCTAAATTCGTATACGTCATGGCAAAGTAACTAGTCAAAGGTTGCTTAGATTGTAGTCGGTGAATTCGATGAAGTTACACTTTAGTGGTTAAATTCGAAAATTACCAAAAATATTAATCAACACATGAAAATTCGCATTACCTCCTTACCACTGCGAATTTAATCCTATAGAATTTATCTGGGACAAGTAAATGGACAAGTAGCACGAGAAAACAGGGAAATTACCTTAAAGAAGCCATTCAAAGCGCCACTGCAGAAAACTGGAAGAAATGCTTCCAGCACGTTTTGAAGGAAGAACAAAAAACGTGGGACATAGACCAACGTATTGAACAAAATATTGAACCAGTCATTATCAACTTTGTTGACGATAGCGGTAGCGACAGTGCATCTGACCAATCTGAGATGGAAGATTAGATGAAAGGAAAAAGTTTTTAATTTATTGTAAAAATAATTTACTATTTATTTGGGTTAGTCCTTAACCCTTTCAAAAATTAATAAGCACGCCACTGCCTTCAATATGCCAAGGGCCAATAAAACTCTCAATCATTTCTGGTACTAGTATAGTTGAAAAATTCCATTGTATTTTATGGCCAAAATCACATATTTTTGATTTATCGAATTGTTCATTTTTAATGAACGATTGATGTTCATTAAGTCTTATATTAAAAGGTCTAGATGTTTCTCCTTTATAACGTTGGATTAAAAATTGAAATTTATGAAAATAATTAGTTATAAAATGGGCAACACTCTTGAAAAATCCTAAAAATAGAGCAAAATGTTTTTTTTTTCTGTTAGTTAATATAAATTTTCAACGGATTTTCCATTTTTTTTATACAAAATTACAATTATTATTAAGAAAACGGGCAATAAAACTGAGACATCCCATATATTCATCTTAAAGATAGTAGCAAATGTTGTACAAACCGATGAGGATGACGGCGAACCATAACCGATGCAGAAGTGTAAACTTCAACTCAATCCATGTCTATAAATTTGTTGTTCCGAACGATTTATTAGAAAATGTGGTCAAGCAGTAGAACGTACGTATTTATTTATGGTTAATAAATAATAAACCATAAAACATAGAGGAATCTGCATAGGTAAATGTTTATTACAAAGTAGTGACACCCATTTTAATACAAAATATATTACCTGGTACGTCAAACTTTTTCCAGTTACAAAAAATATTTGATGGGATATTTTTACTACAAATTCTTATATAAAATTCATCAAAAAGGGAGGGAAAAAAAGAAAAAAACTTGCGCAATCGATAAATTATTTTTTTAATGAATTAATGTTAAATACAAAATCGAAAAAACACGTTGCTAAGTAATATTTTAACAAGAAGTAATTTTGGTACACAGTAGGAGTATTGTTTGAAATCTTTGTTAACTCATTGATAACGTTGGGTGTAGGTAAATCATTAATGTTGTTGACGGGTCCAGCTGTAGAGTGAGAAGCTCGAGGAGTGGCTGCAAGATCTTCTGTTTTCTGATTTTTAGCTGGAGGTTCTGAGACGTCACTTCTAAGGGTGTTTATGATGTTGGAATAATGCTCATTATCCATTTGCAGAGAAGGCTTAATTGAGTTGGCTGAACTGTGGCCAGTAATTTTAATTAATTGTTGTTCACCACCACTCCTTTAGCCAGGTTACTGACTGCTGTCGACCGCATAGAGTGGTTTGTTATTTTTATTTCTTTTGTATTTAATCCTGCCTTTTCTGCTGCTTCTTTAGTCCATTTCGAAATTTCGTTTTTTCCCACTGGAGTGTTTTTGTGCCATCCACTTAATTGTTTTTTGTTCCGTGATGAGTTTAGTGTTAAGAATAATCTATCAGTTGTTATTCTAGATGAACGTTTAACCATTAGAATTTTAAAAAGACGGACTGGACAAAAGGTAGGGTTCTTCGTGTTGGGGATCAGCCATTTACTATCGGCCATTTTTTTTCCACACTGGGCCGTTTTATTGAAGGGAGGATTATAGTCTACTCTTCCTAAAAAGTAGGATTTTTGAAAATCAGTTATTTTAAAAATCCCAGAATTATCCACTTCCTCTTTAAAATAATGAACTCTGCAATTGACTCTTCTCCACCTCTCCAGGCAAGTTCTAATGAAACGATATGGTAAAATTTTCGCTGGAGTCCCGCCGTAGTGTCTTCGTCCCATAATAAAACCATTGCGTAGTATTCCTCCAATTTTATTGAAGCAGAGCTCGATTTCCTTTTATTGGCGCACATCTGCAAATTCCTTCGTTTCGCATTACGATATTCCCTACTAGACTTGAAGATAATATCTTTAAATCTCTTGCATTTTTTTTGCAACGGTGTTCCACATTGTCTTCACAACTAGTTCTTTGTAATTTTCACCGGTTTTTTTTTTCTTCATATCCTTCATAGCCCAATCTTTCAGGATTAGGTTTAGTTGCTCTAAACTTGTAGTTTCCAAAAGCTCGTATTTCTTTGCCTTGCAGAATTCCGTAAACTGTTTCCATATTGACGTAAGGGTTTTAACGGTATTGTACGGTACACTTTTCTCAATCGCCAGATCAATATTAGTCATAGAATCACTTCCAAAGCGATAAACAATATTACAAAATTTAATGACAATAAAATCAGAAAAATTGTTTAGCATCGTTTTCTGGTGTCCTAGGAGACCATAATTATTTGTTTTATTTTTGGTGACAGCAGCTGTCAAGTTTTGCGGCGGGTAAACTCGAAAAAACTACTGACAGGAGCTGTCATACAGTATTTTCATCTAGAGACCATTTGTAATTCAAAATTGCGCGAAGTCATGTAAAGAAACCCCTACCGAGTTATAGGGCTTAGAAAATTACGATTTTCACTACAAAATCATATTTTTCCAGATATTTACGCTATAACGATCCAGTTTCTTTAAACACCCATTTTTGAATTGCCAAATCTTCTTTCGTATTAATCGTAAAAAAAATTAAAAAGTTAATTTTTTACGTAATACTAACAGATTTTCGGTAATATTTAAAAAACTTTTAGAAAAGTACGATTTTTGTGGTGAAAATCATAATTCTCTAAAAAGGATAATTTATCGATTGCGCAAGTTTTTTCTTTTTTTTACCCTCTTATGGTTTGCCAAACTCCATAATCGTCAGAAAAGTAACATTTCTCATCCTTGCATCATGAACTACTATTCTATTATATTTTATGTAATTACTAGATGCGTTTTTGACATTATTTAAATTAAGCTGTATTTAGATCTATAATAAAGTAGAAAAAACCACGTCACTGGATTGTATGAACATGAAAAGAACGATTTGTTTTATCAATTCAATCGGCTCACTGTAGAAGTTCGTGGTTTTCTAATCGGACATGAAAATATCGAAGTGTACGTAAAAGGACAGTCAGAACGATGGTTCTGCCTCTTGCAAAAACAGCATAAATTCACCGATGATGATTTGATAAGAGACAGACATCCAAGTGTAAGTTCCCGAACCGATAAAAAAAGAATAAAATAGTGAGAAGGGAAAACGAATCTTGTTCTTGCGTTTTACAGGTAACATGGAAATATTTCATTTAAGATTAACGCGTTAGAAAAAATATGAGTAAGGTTAATACTGATCCATTTTTTTTAACTAAATCTAATAAAAATTAATTACAAATTTTTATTCTTGATATTTAAACTTAAAAAAAGGCTTAACTCTTAACAATTTCTGATATTTGTAAACACCTTTACGATGTTATAGCCCAGAACTTGTGATCGTTGTAGGTGTAACAACAATCAAAGTTAAAGTAAATCTACCTCCCCTGTTGTTCGAAGAAGAAATGCACTGTCATATCAGGTATTCGCACATCATCGTTCGGATCCTTTCACACGCTTCATCATAGTCGTGTTCAAATATAGGTGGGTCTCTGTCAGACAGCTCAATAGTTATGTGGTACTCGTTCGAGAGTGCTTCAATCTTATTTGCCCAATAACTTGACCTTGTGTTAGGCCTGGATTTGAATTTTATCGAAATCAAGCGAATTTGACTTTAATTTTCTACCGGGTATAATAGGTGAATGTCATTGTTGCGTTGTGTCATATAAGTCTCATAAAATAAAATGGAAATAAATACCAATTTACCTAAAAATATTAGAAAAAATGCAGCCAAAGCAACCAAAGATTTGTTGCCTTAGAAATCCAGACCCTTGTACGAGAAGGAATACGAACTATTTATTCAATAGAAATCGAAAAATACAATTATTGTCATAGATGAAACTGAGTTATTGGCGTACTTTCAGGAATTGGTATGTTATTTATGCAACAAATGTAGATGATACTATATAAAAAATAAAGTTCAAACACGAAATCAGACCTAAACAGTTATTTTATATTTCCAAAAATATAAATATTAGGGGTTAAAATAGAGTTTTATAACACAAAATATTGAAGCACAATCAAATAAAAAGCATAGGTTTTACAAAATCACACACCAAAAACAACTAAAACAGCAAAGTAACACCACAAAAATATCAAAGGCCTTATATGGAAGACGGTTTGTTTTACTCATCTCATCTCTCTAATAACATTGACATTTTGTAGCGCCACCTATCGAATTCTACTTTTCTCAATAAGCGGGCTTTATGGCCATATCGCCCGCTCATTATGCCCTGCAGTGGATGTACACGTCAATAGTGAGACCGGCCATCACTTATGGAGCAGTAGTCTGGGGCAGCAGAACTAAGCTGCAATGAGAACGTGCCCAACGGCTGCTATGGAGGTAATCCAAAGCCTTACTCCATAGCGATAAGGACAACCTACAGAATGACCAGATAAGGTTCAACCAAACGCAAGTTACGGCTTCTTCCTGGAAATCATCAAACCTGGGACATGCCCCAAGATGAGACGACAAAGAAGTTTAGCTTTGTGAAAGAATTCAACACAAAGCTAAGTAACAAAATCGAATGGGACAAAGGTACCATCCCAAAACTCAAGAGAAGTGCCATTAAATGGTACACAGATGGTTCTAGAACAACAGAAGGAACAGGAATAGGAGTATATGGGCCTGGAACCAAATATTCTGAAAGTTTAGGCAAATCTCCGAGCATTTTCCAAGCTGAAATATACGCCATCGGAAAATGTGTCCAGTTCAACATAGAAAGAAATTTTCGCAAACAAGAGATCATCATCATGTCAGACAGCCAAGCAGCTATTAATGCCTTGAACTCCCACGTAATCAACTCCCAGATGGTTTGGGAGTGCCTAGAGAATCTAAACGAACTAGGCAAGAACAACACTGTTACCCTCCTATGGGTTCCGGGACACACTAGAGTGGAGTGTAATGAAATAGCAGAGGAACTCGCAAAAAAAGGGGCTGAAACACCATTTCTGGGACCTGAACCCTTCTGCGGAATAAGCATCAGTACAATACTTGATGAACTTGGAAAAGAAGTAAATAACAAAAGATCCCAATACTGGATAGGACTACAAGGAATGAGGCAGGCCAAGACACTACTGGGAAACTATAACCAGAAGAGATGTGACGACTGCGTCAGTAAAAGTAAAAATAAGCTCAGAATACTAACGGGCATCCTAACAGGGCACTGCCGGCTGAGAGGCCACCTAAAGAAACTCGGATTAGTAGACAAAGAAGAATGCAGATTCTGCGAGGAAGAGGAGGAAACCTCTATCCACATTCTCTCGGAATGCATTACCCTGCAAAATCCAAGGGTACGATACCTCGGAAAAAATCAAATAAAAGACGAAGATCTACCTAACCTGAAGCCTACCGACATCCTTAACATTTTGAAAGCCATAGGACTGGAGGAACTGCTCTAATCGTTGAGACATCCTCAACGATTGGGCAGCAGTAGGGGGCACAATAGATCTTATAGGTCGCAGTATATCGACACCCCCATCACAGATAGATAGATAGATGGCCCTAGGGCATTCTGAGTGTATTTATAGCAACCGTATCCATGGCAAAATAAACAAATAATATGCAAGTGAAAAATAAAAGACAGTTATAAAAACATCTTTTTCGAATGATGCCACTCGGTGTAGAATAATCATTTACAAAATTTGGAAATTACATTTTATATAGGAGAAACATCTAGACCTTTTCATATTAGACCTAATGAACACCAATCATACATTAAAAATAAACAATTCGAAGAATCCAAAATATGTGAACATGCATGGGATTTTGGTCATAAAATACAATGGGATTCTTCAACTAGATTATTAAAAGAACCGAATAATTATAACCGCAAAGTTAAAGAAGCAGCATTGATATGCTTAAATAATAACGAAGTTAAATAAGGAAAAACAAACGTTAAATGTCAAAATCGAATGCCAAAAACATCTGACATACGAAGGCCTACACCTGCTCCCTATCGTCTGGACATCAGGGCCTAAAACGAACGTCAAACGTCTAAAAACGAATGTCAAACGTCTAAAAACAAATATCAAACGTCTAAAAACGAATGTCAAACGTCAAAAAGGACCGTTAAATGTGAAAACACGACATTTAACTTTGACGTTGCCACTGGCCTAATGTTGTACAGGATGATCCTTTTGTATTACTTCGTATATTAACTATTTTAAATAAAGGAGTCAAAAGACCTTCGAAAAAAGAGGATATTACAAATACTTCGTATCAATCTACTCGTATCGAGTAATGTTTCTATTCTCACTACGTAATAGAAAGTTTGTATTTTATTTTATAAGTATGCGGCGCGAGAATTTTATTTTACGATAATCCTCCGATGACAGTGTGGAGTATAAATCCTTTACGCATAAAATTTACCATACAAGTCCCTCTCTGGCCTTATCAAGATCGTCATTTAACCAATAATTAAGTGCAACCGCTAAGCAGGCGGTGCGTTAACTAACAAGCATATAAATAGTGGGTCTTATTAAATTTTATATTACTAGATTAGCACGATTTAATGACGATGACGGTGAGCTATGCAAGCTTTTTATTTCATCATCGAATAATATTTGAATTCTATCAAAGATTGATACAAAGTTTCGAGCGTTCTTCTACATTTTAGACGTTTTTCTTATTTAATAAAATAAAAATTAATATACCACAATAAAAATCTTAAAATTAAGATAAAATCAACAATGGTGTAAGGAACACTCACTGTCTATCAATCCCAATAAGACTGAAATCTTCAAAAGCAAATTAAACTTCACTGAAGAGGTGAAATACCTTTGTATTACCCTCGACAGGAAGCTAACATGGAACTCTCACCTACAAAGCAGAGCAAAAAGAGCATATGTGGCTTATGAGCAATGTCGAAGTACAGTGGTCACCTGGATCTACACTGCAATCATAAGACCCGTGTCAACATACGGAGCCATTGCATGGGGACCGAAGGTTCTACAAACAACGGTCATCCACAAATTATATCAAATACAGCGAATGGCTTGTTTAAATATAACAGGAGCCATGAGAACAACACCAACCGCGGCAATGGAATTAGTTACTGGTCTGACCCCTCTGGATATGTACGTCAAAAAGGTTGCGTTGATGGCCATGTTACGATTGCGCACGGCTGGTGTAAACCCCGAAGTAGGAGTGGGTCAATTGAGACTAAGCCTATGGCGAGAAGCGCTTACTGCTTACTGCACTACCTCTGCTGCAGGCGATCAGCGATGAAATTGAACCCAAGTTTGTGTTTAACAAACCCTACAAAATACAAATAAAACAGAACACGGAGTCACACGCTGCAAATGCAATATGCATATACACAGACGGTTCCAAAACCAAAGAAGGTTCAGGATGTGGTGTCCAGATCACTATCCAACAAACAATTACTGGAGGGAAACTGAAGGCACGCACAGTCGGGCCAAACTTCTCACTGAGGGCCCACCACTAACTCGGCCGGTCCGGAGCCCACTGGAGCCAACTTCATATTTACTGGGCTGCTTTTGGAAAGTCTTTCTTGTGGAGGATTCTTCGGTAAAGGTGGTACTCTTGGTAATTGAACATTATCAGAGGAACTAGATAAGTCATCTGAACTTAATTTTCTGGACCACTGACTAGATCTCTTTCCTCTGCCCTCTTCATCAGATGTGGCACATGAGAGGTTTGATTTAACTTCTAGTTTTTTCAACTCAGATACTGTTTTCTGATATCATCTAAAAAATATTGTAAATTAAATATTGGTAACTGTATACATTTCCATATAAAAAGTAAAACATGAACTAAACTTACTTGTTTTGTATTTTACAGATATCAGAATCTCCTAGGGATATGTCCTTTTTATTTATAATGGCCTTAATATATTATTTAGTAGAGATTCACTTTCTACATGCACAATCGCGAATTTAATTTCAGTAACATAACCTTACTTCCTCTTCTTATTATTCCTCATGTTGCCGATTACGAGAATTTTACAAGAAATGCGGGTAAAATCGGGGAATTGGACTTTGGCTCTTAAGCACCGTAAGTCAAGAACAAGAATAATGAATAACCTGTAGTTTGTAAGACATATACTTTTGTGATTGTGACGTCATCTCTCAGCCAAGATATTAACAAAATTATCATCTAGTGGTGTGCGGGTATTTTCCCTTGTTCGTAGTGGTATTTTGATATGACGAGTCCGGCAACACTGTTCGTAGGATTGTAAAATAGTGTGGGCAACTGCCGGTTTGTCCGTAGTGGGCCACCATTAATTTGCGTATGTTGGCCCATCATGAATGCGTAACTTGTGGGCCAGCAACAATTTTGTATCAAAAGTCAGTTTCCCCTCACTTACACCACAAGGCCAGCAGTTTCCCGGCACTTGATTGTTTGTTGGGTAAGCCTAAGAAGTAAGTAGGGAATGGGAAAAAATACCAGTGTGGTTCAAACAGAACTGGCTGGTATTTCAATTGCCACAAAAGAACTAACCAGAAAAGGAATGCAGGATGTGTGAACAGGAAGACGAAACGGTCAATTATGTCCTATGCGATTGCTCGGAGTTATCGTCAATGAGAGAGTGCGTGTTCGGTGAGTTTTGGCCTACACCTGCCGATATAAAGGAGATGTCTCCTAGTGACTTGTCCACTTTCCTGGAAAGGACAGGATGGACGATGACCTAGGAGGACAACTCCTCGGAGGGATATACAATGGGTCAAATGGGACTAACGAAGTGCTGTGGGACTAACTCACCCTCCCTACTCTACAGATACAGAGAGGTACAGATGCAATCAACAAAGTAGGACCAATTGTTTGAAAACCAGAAAATATCTCTTCAAATAGAGCAAAAAATCTATAGATGCGCTCTCAATTTCCTGTGGGAGCCATTGATTGATTGATTGATAAAGACGATGTACCTGACTGAGGTTTATAAATGCCTCAATACTGCAGCCTTAAGACTTGTACTATGTCAGTTACATCGTTATGTTCATGTGAAGAGGTTTGTTACCTTTATCAGGCTGAGTAGCCTTTTCACCAGATTTTCTTTTAGAAAGTCCTCCTGTGGGTTTACCAGCCCCAGTAGGTTATACCTCCAGTGCGTGAGTGCCTGGCACTCTAGTATGATATGAGAGGCTGTTTCATCCTCCTCATTTCATAGTCTACATATGGGTTCATCTTGAAAGATGCCCATTTTATGTAGGTGTTCCCTAAGGTGACAGATTAAGAATATCACCTGTCAGTACTTTTGATAGCGCTTTAATCATTCGTTTACTGTTTTGTTGGTCCGGCACGAGATCCCAGCGTGACCGGTGTTCTTTTAACAACCACCTAGTCAGCAGGAGTCGTACCGAGGATTTAGGAATGCCAAATCCCGGTTCAGGACGGTCGCTGAGGCTTTCCTTGCCAGGGCGCTTGCTTCCTCGTTGCCTTTTATCCCTTTATGCCCTGGGACCCATCTAAGTGTTACCTTATTTTGGATGGCCAGAACGAGCAGGGTTTGTAGGCAGTTCCAGACCAATTTTGATCTGATTATGTTACATGATAAGGCCTGTAGGGCAGCTTGACTGTCAGATTAAATGAGGATTCTTTTCCCTCTATACCCTGTCAATATTCTTCCTCAAACAAAGCTCTATAGCATGTACTTCTGCTTGAAATACTGATGCGTAATTCCCCAATGGTGCGTTTAGGTTGCATCTGGGTGTTTCACCATATATTCCAGCTCCAGTTCCACTTGCGGTTTTTGACCCATCAGTATACCAAACCAATGTTCCTTCCCGAAAGTTGTTTGTTTCTTCACCTTCCCAACTCAGCTGAACGCTGAAAGGCTTTGTGAAGTTGTTTTTTGGTGCCATTTCATCACTTCTGATCTCCATCAACGAGTTTGTGATGATTTTTGTGATTCTACTGTATCCTCGATCATAAGGATCCCAGTAGCCATTGCATTCCAATCTGAATGCCCCCATTCTCGCCTCCGCTCTGATATAAATATCAAGTGGCGGAAGATTTAGTATGGTTTCCATTGCTGCTGTTGGAGTGCTCCTCATGGCACCTGTAATGCAATTGCAGGCTAAACGCTGGAGTCTAGCAAGCTCCAGTATCGCCTTCCTTTGTATTACTTTAGGCCACCACACTAAAGAGCCATAGGTTAACATGGGTCTTTCCACTGCCGTGTACAACCAGTGTACCGTACGTGGTTTTAAGCCCCATTTAGTGCCTATGGCCCTTTTGGCAGCCATTAGTGCCATTTTACCCTTATTAATGGTTTTTTAAAAATGCTTGTTCCAGGTTAGTTTAGCGTCAAGGATTATACCTAGATACTTCACCTCCTGGGTTAATTGTAGTTGAGTGTTGAAGAGCTTGGGTTGTCTGAGACTATCCAACTTCTTCTTTTTCGTGAAGGCAATTAGTGCTGTTTTATTAGGATTAACTTTAAGGTTTTCCTTTAGACACCACCTCTCCACGATATTCAGCGCCTGAGGTCTGAAACAATATTTTTAAAATTCCCCACTACAAGTATGAGTACATCGTCTGCATACCCCTGGGTATAATATCCTGCATTGCTGAGCTGTACCAGGAGCTCGTCAATTACCAAATCCCACAGTAGAGGTGATAAGACTCCTCCCTGTGGGCATCCCTTGGAAATTGACACCATAGAGCCATAGACAGGTGGGTTAAAATAGATCCAGAAAAAGGTAAGAAAGAAATAATAGAAAAATCTGATAAAAGTAAACTTTTTACGTATATTTTTAAGTTCCAGTTTGTCATTTTTGTATTTTGTATTTTGAATATACGTTTGTTTTACAAAATACCAGATAGAAAGCCGTATAATTATTCTGCAAGCAATAATAAAATATTAAAATGGTCACTTAACTATTCCCATTGTTTGGAAATTGGAAACAATAACTACAAAACCCATCCACCCAGTACGAGTAGAACAAATTACAAATTTAAATTTTTCATACATGCTCAAGAAAATTCTCACACCTCCTAATAACTATATCACCTACAAGTGTGACTCACGATGGGATTGCCCAGAGGGCGCCGTTCATTATACTTACATTATTCGATTCAAATTGAATAGGATGTGATATATATTCGACAGAAAAGATCTGGCGTGGGAAGATCATTGTGCGACGACGTATCGCAGATATTAATAGTGTATCAAGTAAATATAATTGGGAGATAATTAATGCATTATTATTATTATGATTATTATCATCATTTGTGTTTTAAAAATTATTCTATTGCTGCCGTAGTTGCAGTTGTTTCGCCCACTCGGCGGTGGAGTTGAAGCCGGAATATCTGATATCAGAGTGTTTGTTTGATTGCAGAATTATACATTAGAAAGGATTGTCTACATACCTATAGAAATTATTTTTTAATCTCGGAATTACTTTCACTGTTTCCCACGGACATACTTGGTGACAGATGTATCGATATATTTGAAAATATTGCCATGATTTTGACAAGAATTATTTCATTTTAAAATTGGTTTTTTTTAACCGACCGCAGCGAGAGCTAATCAAGGAATTTTATGATTTTAGTAAACCATATAATATCTAATGTGTTATAGGGTATAGTACGTCATGAGGTATCTATATCGAGAGTATTCCAACAAAGGAGGTACGTTAAAAAGTAGAGAAAGGAAACTCATAAGCATTAAAGATAAAAATGAAATGATGCATTCGTTTAATACATATTAATGTCCAGCTGCTTACGTTTTTACATTATGTGCTATTTCGAAGTAGATCTATGTAAAAGGTTACTTAAATGGACGAATTACTTGCGGGTCCGCTAATACAAATTGAAGGGGACATTTTGTAAGGGAAGTTGACTTCCAAGAGAATTGAAATCTTTGTGGTAAAATTAACAACATGAAATTCAAATGCATTTAGCTTTTGAACGGAGTAGTTTAGAGAGCCCAGAACAACTTTTATGTACCCACATCAAACACGAGTCACACCTCACCTCACAGTAGAAATGCAGAGTTAAAAATTACAAGAAATATTTTTTTTGCCTTGAAACTAATGTCTGGTTACAAATCCAGTTTTATTTTTTCTCTTTTTCAAACCAACAGCTGGTTTTTCTATGCCTTTAGGCCTGCCCTTATTTTAAATTTCAATGGTAACTTAATAATTGATAAAACTTCATTTTTGATAGAAGACAGAACATCTTCTATCACTTGAGATTGAGCATTTTGGATTTGAATATCCTTATCCTTATATGAATTAAAAATTATATTTCCAGTTTCCCTATATAGTAGAGTAGAAAAGGATGGTATACACCACATATTCACATAGGTTATGTTTAGCCCATCTCCCGCCGCCAGCTAACCACAGGTGCGGATCCCGATTGTTAGCAAATCAGGGTCCGCAAATTGCCCCTTCAATTTGTATTTGCGCACCCGCATTAATTAATAACAGTGGTCCGCATTTTTAACATTAATCAAAACTACAAAATTTGTATTCTTGAAATAAACAAAAAGAACCACTAAGGCTAAGAAGCCAGCGCGTGGTTTTAAAATGTTTTTCCATATCAAAATTTGCTAATTATTTTAATATAATGTCTACTACTTAAATAAAATAACAGAATGATAATAATAGTAGACAGTAAACAAATTAATAAAATTTTTGGGACAATGTCATTAGTATGTTTTTGTTTTTCAATAAATATTGCTTTAGGGAATTTTATTCCGATCTATTAGATTATGTATTTTTTTTCCTGTTTCATGAAGGTAGGTACTGTTTTGTATTTTTTTAGTAATACTATTGATTTTGAATTTTTGATGTTTCTAGGGATATTGTTAAATATTCTTGTGCTTAGGTAAAAGTATCATCTCTGGCTAATAGTTTTGGATGAATACTCAGTGCGCATCATGTTTTCTTTTTTTGTCCTGGTATCATAGTTATGGTCAATATTGCTTAAGCTACTTTTGTTTTTGTATTGATCTACCGCTACACTTATTGACATTTATTGAAAGAAATCTTTAGGAATTTTTTCTGTAAAATATCTAGATAAGTTAAGTAACTGCTGGCAACACCTCCCCAACCTAGGATTCCATACGATAATCTAGACTGGATTAATGCATGGTACAGGATTTTCATTTGGTGAGCATTCAGTATATTTTTAAAATATAAAAATTTAAAGATGATACTCCCCAAAGTACCTACCTAGATATTTAACAAATTCTGAAGACTTCAATTGAATAATATCATCATCATTTTTTATTTCCAGGTAGTTGAAATCGGGGAGGTGAGAAGAATAGCAAGCGAAAGATAGGAACGAAGTTTTTTCCCAGGATGTGTCTTCATAAAATATTGCCGTGTCATCTGCAAAACTACTGATTTCTACGTTGGTCTATGAAGTGAGTATGTTATTCATGTAAATGATAAAGAATACCGGTCCCAATACTGTCCCTTGCGGCATCCCATGTCTTTCTTCACTATTTAAGTACATTTCCCCTAAATCCTAGATCTTGCAAATTCTTCAAAAGCTCTATATGGTCAACAGTGTCGAAGGCTTTTGCGAGATCCAAAAAAGCAGCTGGTGAATGCTATTTCCTGTCCAGGCTATTATATATTTGGTTTTCAGATAAAAGTTTATTTTTGTCAAGGTAACTGACTATTCTGACCTTCAAAAGTTTGTCAAAAACTTTTGCGATGTTACTGATTAGAGAAATGGGTCGGTAGTTGAGGATTTCATCATTTTATCCACTTTTGAATAGTGGCTTTATTATTCCAAGTTTGAGTATTTCAGGCCATTCTCCATATTCAATTATTTTATTTATCAAAAACGTGAGGGGTTGTGAAATTTTGTTTCTGATTTCTTTTAGTAATTCCGCCCTTACAGTCCAGGGAAGTTAGGAAATAAATCGGAAATTTTTAGGGACAGCAGATATCGAGATGTGGTTTTCTGCATTGTGTTCAGAAAGCTCCCAGGAAAAAAGTCTATATCGTGTGGTTAGGCCATTTTTCGAAATAAATGCATTTTGCTATTGCATAATTACTTGCAACATTATAAGAACGACTGGAAACTCGGAAAAATCGTTCGAAAATCGTTACTCGGGGGTTTTCGGGGATGTCGAATTCGATTCGGGGTAGCTCTGCGGGGAAAGGTAATGGAGAAAGTGAAAAATCACAAATTATGAAAATAATAATTTATTTAAATAATAAATAGTGCTTTTTATTAACATTGAATTATTCATCATAAAGTTCAATTTGTAACATGTTTTATATATACTTATTACCCGTATATTGGAGATAATACCATGGAAATCATTGTCCATACGGTCTCTGAATGTGTTAATTAACGTCAGAAAACCGCATCTCGATATCTGCTGTCCCTAAAAATTTTTTTATTTCGGTCGATTTTGATGTAAATGTCCTAGACTATTATTCCATAAAATCAAGAAGCTTTTTTGTCTTTTAAATTATTTATAGTTGTAATTAATTCATTTTCTGTTATAGGTGAAAGAAATATTGAAGACTGCCTGCGAGCTCCTTGTAGTGATGGAATTGCGGGTGCCTTTATTTTATCAGCGAGTTTTTTCCCTAGTCATTTATAATGTTCATTGAATAAGTTTGCTATTTCAACTCTATCAGTAACTGTTCTATTCTCATATTGTATTTGGTTTATAGTATTTTGTTTTTTGGCAGCTGATAATTCATTTACTGTATTCCAAATTATTTTACTATCACCTTTATCTACTAAGATCGATTTTTTTTATAGTATGAGGTTTTAGCGTTTTTTATGTTACAGTATGTTCAAAACTTTTGAACAATAAAAAAATAAATAAATTTATCATCTTAATCTCGTTTAGCGAATTATATATTTTTTATTTTGCATACCTTCGAGATCGTGAAACGGTACGTGTTCCACGTTGGAAAGATTTCCATATCGGGCGAAGCGTGATATGTATAACATCCCAAATAATTGCTCATAATCTCATAATAGTTCAAGTTCAGTTCGTGTGAATAAAAGGCCGGCGAATCATTATTTCGAAAATCTCACGGCGCCACATTGCCCGAACAATCATACATATACAATTTTATATGTATTTGGATTTAAAAAAAAACGTATCATATACAGAAAACTTTTTGATAAATACGAGGAAACTATTGTTTAGATTATAAAAGGAAGGAAAATGGGCCACAATTATTCACAAAATAAATAATTTCTACAAAAATTAAAATCTTTATTTCAGGTTAAATTTAACAGCTCTGTTTTGGGAAGTTCCAAATTTGGAGACCCAAACTTATTAGACTTCACCCTGTAGATGAGTCTGTCCCAACTTATTGTAGATTAAGTTGGCTGAGTAGATTTGTGGACTGTATTTTGAGGGTTGTAATGAAACTATACACTCGTTACTTGAATTTTTATATTTAACGATAACTTTCGTAAAAAACAAAACACTTTTTAACAAACGTAGAATTTAACAATGATTCAAAATTGGGTTTTCAATTGCTCAAGAAATAGGTGAGTTTAAATAAGGGTATGTATGTAATCTCACGCAATTTGTATAATGTAAATTGCCGAGTTTATTACGTATGAACTGTCCAACGATTACGACCTGTTCACACGGAGTTAGAAGTTCTACTGGTTTAATTTTGATCTATTTGAAACGCTTGCCGTTGGGCGAAATCCTTTTGACCAATCACCGATACGCGTTTTCGGCCTTATAGATGTGTCTTTTTTTGTTTTATCTCTCTGGTAGCCTGTAGTCGCGCCGGTGTATCGCGGTGTATGTAAAAGGCGCTTGCCGACAAGGGCGGCTTTTGCATTGAAGTTTATATCCTTGTTCGTCGGTAACTCACTTCCGCGTCAATTTGTAACTGCGCGATGACCTTGTTCCACGACACGTGTTATACTGTTGCTATGCTAGGCACCTAAGCGTGCGTTTTGGTTATTTTTATTTTCTTTTATCGCCATGGGCGTAGATTAAAATGTTCGATTTCGAACAAGCTCCGTAATGTCTAGAATGACTTCCAGAGGAATTAACATCGGGCTAAGTGACGACGGGCGAAGCTCTAGCCGTGTGTTAAGGCCTCCTGGTGGTGGTCACACAGATATTTTTGGAGGAGGAGAGAACGCTGATTCGAAAGTGAGAAGATACCATCTATAAGGCCTCTCTTGTCTACTGCAGGACATAGGCCTCCCTCAACGATTTCCATCTGGAACGGTCTTGCGCTTCATTTATCCAGTTGTTTGATACTCGCTTAAGATCGTCGGTCCACCGGGTTGGAGGACGTTCTCTGTTTCTATAAGCAACCTGTCTAGGTCGCCATTCAATAATTTTCTTCGTCCATCTGTCATCTCCCTGTCTTGCCACATGGCCCGCCCAACTCCATTTGAGATTTCTAATTCTTTCCACTACATCTGAGACTTTAGTTCTTTGCCGAATTACATTGTGCGTTACCCTGTCTCTCAAGGTCAAACCTAGCATCGAGCGCTCCATAGCGCGTTCAGCAAGAGAGTAAGGGTTTCTGCGCCATAAGTCATGCAGGGAGTACACATTGATTAAACACTTTTCTTTTAAGGCAGGTTGGAATGTCTGATTTAAATACGTAAAGCAGTTTTCTATATACGGCCCACGCTAAGGTAATTCGTCGGGTAATCTCACATGTTTGGTTGTCGCGACCAATTCGTATCTCATGTCCTAGGTATTTGTAGGATGTTACTTCAATGTTTTGGTATGTTTTGTACTTATCATGATAATATTTAACATAACTGACTGCAGGTTACCACTATTAATTTTTTGCTTTTTTGGTTTTTGCTTTTTATTATTTTATATTGACTATTGCTGTAATCTTTTTGACAATTTACAATAAATTTATTATAAACAAACCAGCCATTTTTTGGTACATTTTCCTTGTTCCACATTGTAGAATATTATTTCTTTTTATATTCGTGTTATCCACAATTACGAAATATGTTTTATTCAATATGTTCGATAGAGCGCATACAAGGTTTCTACATCAATAAAAATGGATCATGACATATGTTAAAATGTTAAAAACGGAATCGTGCAACCCGCGGAAATATCGTGATGGTATAGTAGCCACTCCATATACCTACAGCAAGATCAAATCATCGCTAGATATATTTATCATGAAATTTACGGCTTTTAAGGATCTTAGTTTCCCTGTGAAACGACAGCCCATTTTCACGTTGATCACAGAAAAATTAGAAATCCTCCTTAAGGGCACTCTCACTCTTTCTGAGTCAAAAAAAAAAGTATTAAATTTTCATGTACCGAAACTAATCGTTTTTAAATTAAAACAACACATTTTTACGAGTATATAACAGTCGAACCTTGAGACGAATACCAAAGAAGAATAAGATAAAAACGCTAATAGAGTGTAGATGAAAGGAGCCGCTAGATCTTCAAAAGTCCATTTTATGACCTTTAACCTGCACGGGTTAACATTGTAATCTCTGCAACAGGGCAACGCAAATATGTGTTTCTTCACATAGGCGTCCAAAAAACTTGATTTCGTCATATTGAAATATATGGACGTATAAGTGGAAGAAAAACCACCACATGAGAAATCTTTATTGCCTGTATTATCAAAACTATTTGAAAAATTATTACTTAAAAGACCAAACGGTACCGTAAAAGGGAGAAATGTAATTTAACAGCCACATCTTCAATCTCAGCAAAAAATTGTCCTCAGGTTGTTTGATTTGAAGTAAAGAACCCTGCACGGAATACAGAGCATTTTGGTTGACAAACTCTAATATGCTGTAGATCATGACCTCTCGGTAACACTTTAAATGGACATAATCAAATCGTATGATTAGTTTTGGAGAAACAGGGTGATTTTTAAAGTAGTTGCAAAAACAGAAAATAAAGTTAATTTACCACAAATTAAGCCTATTTTTGGTTTTTTCTCATGATTTGGCTAAAATACGTCATGCCATTGGAATCGCAACACTATTATGATCCAAATCAGTATTTAGTTTACCGGTGTCATCACAAACGTACTCAAAAAATCATATTTGGTGGTTTTGTTTACTTCACTTATCAGAATTGAGATTTTTCCTACTTTAATTCCGAGATTTGTCTGAGTAGTGTTGGACAATTTGGAAAAGCAATACTATTATTATACAAATACAAGTATTTTAGTATATCGCCGTCATCAGAAAATTACTTAAAATATTCTATTGCAAAGTTATTCACTTCGTTCTTTCAATAGCAACCATAAAGAACCATATGTTTTCAACTTATTATGTTAATATCCTTAAGCCATAATATGTGATAAACCTTTAGCTAAACTTATTATTTTTAAAATTCAAGGGTCCTACGAAAAGTAACTCTATATATGTACGTGACTACTTGATATGCACGTAATAATAATTTAGAGTATTTCAGGATGCTAATTTTCTTCTTCCGCAACCTCACGAATAGCGACATCTTGAAAGTATTCCAAACTATTGTTAGTTGGAAACTTTATATTTTCCATAATATGACTACTGTAGCTGAGGTTCCAAATGGTACTTGCCATATGACACATTCCCACCATCCTGGCACCAGACCGACATGTGCAGTAATTTCCTGTTATTTCGTTCGCATCCAAATCAAATCTCATGAACAACCGATATTTAGTATTGTTTCTATGCCTGGAAAATAATCTGGCTCTAATAAAATCAGTTCCATTGAGTTTCGTATCTATATCAATGCAGTGTCTTCCGTCCAGGTCCATATTATCCTGTATATATGATGGAGACAGCCGCAACTGGAAAACTCCAAAAACAAATAATAGCGCCATTGTCGAACATCCTGAAAAAAAAAATGGCTTAAGGGTTTTCACATATTAACGTTGAATGTTAAAATATATGGTTATTTATTTATTTATTTATTTATATTGAGAATATGAAGTAAATAACATCGGAATAGGTACTTTTGGTACTTTTCCGATGCCCCTGGTATGTTAAAATACTGTATTTGTATAATAATTTATCACTTTTCCAAATTGTCAATACTACTCTCGAAATTAATGTAGAAAAAATCTCAATTCTGAAAGTGAATTAAACAAAACGACAAAATATTTTTTGAGTACGTTTTTGATGACCCCGGTAAACTAAATACTGATTTAGATCATAATAGTGTTGCGTTTCCAAAAGCACGACATATTTTAGCCAAATCACGAGAAAAAACCAAAAATAGTCTCAATTTGTGGTAAATTAACTTTTTTTTCTGTTTTTGTAACTACGACTTGATTATGGTCCATTTAAAGTGTTACCGAGAGGTCATGATCTACAACATACTAGAGTTTCATTAAATTCCGCAATCAACCAAAATGCTATGTATTCCGTGCAGGGTCCTTTCCATATTTTCTTAATATTTGCTATATTTTTTGCCCAAACCTTTTTACGTTTTTTTTTCTACAAAAAAGTCTTATCGGCTGGACAATTGATTGATTAATTGATAAGGATTGTCAGCAAAGAACTGGGCCTGTCATCTGCAAGGATGATTTATTTTTCATACCCTAATTCTTGAAAAATGCAGATATCCAACCCTCAAAACGTATGTTTACCAACCCCCACTCCTCTTACGGAACTTTTACTCGTTCTTATTGATTTTTCTTAATTTAGGTACTTATAATATAATTTTTAACGCAACTTGGCTGTCTGAGTATATGGCAATGGTTTAAATTTCGCTTGGAATACTGTTGCACGTTTTCCAGCTATTTTCTTAGATCATACGAATTTTTAGAGATACTTAAATCGACACCTGATATGAATAACATTTTTTCCTTCTATAGCTCAAATAGCTTCACTAAAGAACGATCTTTAGTCCAAGTATTTTCATTGTATCTCAATTGAATCTATTATTATTAGACAAAATAATATCATTGTAACTACAAATTCTACTCCAGTTTGTTGTTTAATTTAAACATGGCAACATACGTTACGATATCGCAAATTCTTATCATTGATTGAGTTCTATTCATTGAAACATTGTAAAGTAATATACAATGTTTTTCTCGAAAAATTTATTCTGTCAAAATGAGTTTATTGTAAGTTGTGATACAATTATACATTTTTTCATTAATTTGGAAAAATAATATTGTAAGTTAATGATGAAGGTTAGTATTTCACCCACTGGTTCATTATTCATTTGTAAGAATATGTTTTGTTTCTTTCAATTCTCTTGAGAACTCCCAAGAGTGCAATGTTTGATTGAAATGTCTGTGTAGTTTGTAAAATTGCACAAATGTAAATTTCATTTATTTTCATTAAATAATAGACAAATAACATTTCTATTTGCTTCATTTCATATCACTTACCATTCATCGACACCCATTGTAACTCGACTAAAACTGTATTTCCGCTAGTTTCACAATTGAATAGTTTACACTAGTAGAAAGATGAGGAAAAAACATAAGAAAAGTTCCAGAAAATTATTGATATGTAAAAAAAATAAAAAGTTACAATAAAAAATATGGGCCGAACATCTTCAGAGTGCTCTCCTGTAAACTATAGTTACAATGTTATTCATATCAGGTGTCGAAATCATTTTTACATAGTAAGAAACATTTTCTTGATACTTCGATTTTGGTACGCCAATGGCCATTTATTTTAGACGCGGAATGTTTGACGTGTGAGCTTTAACACTTTTCAGAGCAGATTGATGAGAAGACAAAAAGACGGTGTTGTTCATAACCGATTAGATGACTTTGCGATACAGTAATGAGCATAAACACTGTTTAATTTTTCTGCTTGTACGAGTTTATTGAGGCACAAAGCAATTAGAGGACACGGAACACATCTGCAAAGGCTGATGGAAGTCGCCTTGACATATGTTTTATGGTATTAATCAGCTTCTATTCAACTCGCTTTTTTTTCTATCAGGGGTTAGGTCAGATGTAATTAACTTGAATCTAGTTTCTTCTAATTCATTGGAAATTTTTTCACACTCGATTTCTATCGAAGCACTGTTCGGTTTAATTATAGAAATTGATTTAATTTTTTTTTACATCTTATCTCTATATGGCTCTCTATGCAGATTTATTTTGAAACTCCAAGACACGTGCACTCCAATTATGTCTATCTTTCTTTTGATCATGTATATTGTTTGGAAAGTAATTCACCCATATCTTAAAGGAATTATGCCTTGGTCATTCTAAATTTTGGATTTCCAAGAAATGGGTATTGGAACAAATAATAACCGATGGTGGCGCCGCATTCACCGATCAGCTGTTCCCCAAAACGCGTAACGTTTACCCATTAATTACACATTTTCCCAGAATTTACGACGATCAACTTCTTCGACGACACCACTTTTGTTGCTTCTTTGGTGGAAAATAATGGAAGTGTAATTCAGGATTTTTAGATTTCCTAGAGGTACACCCATAAACGCAACAGTTTGTATTATTTTTATTTGGCATTTTTAATTTTTACTAACAAATAACAGCAAAGAACACAAATCACAAACCAAAACACTCGTTCAATTGCAGATAAACAAACAAATGTTACGCGTTTCGGGCAGTTCAAATTAACGCCGCTGGTGTCGCATACAGTTGTGTTCATGTCAATAGAAAATTCTGTCATCATGTATTTCGGAACTAATTATTTATATATTTAAAGAGTTTTCTTTTTACTATAGTTGAATCAACATCGGAATGTCATCTTTTATGTAGCGCCAACTTTGCAATCAGAACAAAAGCAACTCATCACTCACATCAAATCGCATCACATCGATTTTGTCGTGATCGTGATCGCGTTGTTCCCGTAAACTAATTCACATGATACGAACGTAATTTATTTGATCTGTCACGGAGAAATTGGCAAGCGTATCCTCCAAAATGACATCGAATAATTTAGTGATTGATGATACAATACAAGTTTTTGTTGTAAAATTGTGAGGAACATGAACGTATTTCGATTAATAATGTTAATGCGTACAGGATAAATGGTATTTAAGTCAGATGCTAAGATAAAAATCGCTTAATTGAAGTACTGTACAGGGTGTTTCGTGAGTAAATGAACGTACGTTACATGCTTATATTCTGCTTTGTTCCAAGGACGCGTCGTTTTTTTCTTATTAGGCCACCCGTTTCAAGGTTTTTTATACACTGAAAAAAAAAACGAATCCCGGTAATTTCCGGTTAGATGAATTCCTGTTGTTTAAACGCAACTATTGTTATTATAACAAGAAAAAATCGTTCTGAGAACAATCTGTACTTGCAATCTAACAGGCCGATTCCAGTTAAAATGAGTATAGTCTTATGAACAGGAAAAACGGTAAGTATATCAGTAATAAGGTACTTTTAATTTAACAGGAATATATTCCTACGACCGTAGAACGTTGATTTTAACAGAATTCCTGTAAATCCCACAATTCAATACGGTGCTCTGAGCAGTACGCGCCGACGCAGTAACTTGTAACTGACACCTGCCTATTCGGCAACCCGTATGCCTCGTAGACCCAATGATGCATCGAGAGCGATACGCCACACAGTGGCGCGAAGCGCCACTGTACCACTCAAATTGATATACGACCCTTATGGTTGGGCCGTTTGAGGTGATTTTTTTAAACGTTCGTCATAAAATTCCCTATCGATCCCTCTTTCTAGATTTTTGCTTCGATTCTTCATTTTCGCGGAATTTGACTCAAAAATTGGGTTTTCATGGAAAAAAACTAGATTTCTGGACATCTATTGCGATTTATTGCGAGTTTAGATTTTTAATTGGGAAAATTTAAATGTCGAAAAATGTGCCCAAAAGTTCTGTAAAAATTTTTGCGGATTCCCCGAATGTGTACAAATAATTTTTGTCAGATGAGAATTTTTTCCAATACTTTCCCAGTTTTCAGTAGAACGATTTCTGATATGTGAAAATTTTTGGATGATTGTGGCCATTTTAAGGGCAACGGAAAATTTCTCCCCGAATTCTAAGTAGACAGTCTTGTACGGTTTTCCAAGACGAGCATTTTCCCATGAAAAAGTCCGGCAAAATCTCAATCCCGTGTTCCGTGTTCTAGTTTTTTTGGAGTCAAATTCCGCGAAAATGAAGACTCGAAGCAAAAATCGGGAAAGAGGGATCGATAGGGAATTTTATGATGAACATTTAAAAAAAATTAACTCAAACGGCCCAACCCTAAGGGGCGTACATCAATTTGGGTGCGCCATGAGGCTCCGCGCTGCGTACTTAGATGGCGACACAGAACAACAGGTTTATCATTACATAACGGATAGGTACAACTATGGCCAGCCGCAGTTGGCTGGTATTCTTTATTGTTTACTATTTCATTGTTTGAATGAAAGATCTTTAATTCAACGGAAAATTCCTGTTAAATCGATACTACAGTTCCGATTAATTACTGGAAATTCCTGTAAAACCTGAAGTTCGAAGTTTCAAATACAACTATCTAGTTTAAAATTCCTGTTAAATCGAAATTACAGTTCCGGTAAAAATAAGGTAGTTCGTTAAAGTAACTGGAATATTCCCGTTAAATTAATGTAACGATTCTGTAAATAGTACAGCATATTCCGGTTGTTTCTAGAGGAATTAAAAGACCGGAATCCTCACGTAAAATTAACAAATATTCCTGCTGTCGCTTATACAGGGGAAACTTCCTGTAGAATTTTGCGAATTCCTCTTGTATATACGGGTAAATTTCTTTGAGTGTACAAATGACAATATTAATGGTTCTTATACATAGAATGGAAGAATTTAAGGGACAAAAAATAATTCTATCTGTGCAATATGTAACCGCTCATATTTTAAAAAAAAAACCAAAATAATTATAGCTGTAGCTGGAACAATAAATCTCGAGACGTAACCGATTGTAGTATTTTATATGAAACACGACACCAATCAATAAAGCGAACCGATTGTGATGGTATTCTTAGGTAAAACAATAAAACTTATTGTGTGGGTAAGTAGCATATTGTCCAAGAATGCACAGACAAAACCTCTTCAGTTTTTCATGGACATGAACTCACTCTGGTTGTGTATGGTTCATGGCAACTGCTTTAATACGAGAGTAACACTGAAACATTAAAAACAAATGTTGAAGGTATTTGAGTTTTCGACTATTTCACCTAAACTTTAAATTTTTAAATCTTTAGCAAAAATTCGATGTTCCTTAACTTCACATTCACACGTAAGGAAAATGAAAGAATTGAAGGAGTTCCAGAAGGAGCAGACTAAAAATTTCGCTGTTGTCACATGTGTTTCCGATATCGATATACATATTCCCATTGAATTATTAAAATATAAAACTGTTGGTGTTTACGGCCATTTATCTTGTCATAACCGGTATCTCACACTATACTTGACCGATATCTCATTTATCACACGAATCCAATCAGTCAAACATCTCAGTCCATCAATTCCAACATATCTAACATCAATCATGACCGACGGGAGATCGCGTCTTAGTTACCATTATAAAGCGTATGGATTTTCTGAGTCAAAGTTCTAGTAGCAGTGAGAATTTGTTGACTTTTGTTTTTTTTTAACGACAATTTAACTCATGAAAGATATCCTGTATGCCATGATAGTTTCGTGACGTTGACAGAAGATAAATTGTTAATCCGTTTTTCGTAGCATCTCAATAATAGGCATTGACCATGATCATTAGAACTTAATTACATGGTTTTACGTGGTATAGAGAAATACCCGATACAGAACAGAACCCCGGAGTACCGAAGTGTGCAGTCCGAGGGGCTATAAAAACCTGAATCAGGGAAAGATACTTTCAACACTGTCAAAATGTGTCAGGACAAAAGCAGGGGAAATCCTTCATAGGAAGACCGTGTTCTAAGAGAACAGCTGAACTACTCTTACTGAGCAGAAGTGAGCTGAGAGTGATAACAGGACTCATGATTGGACATGCACCAGTAAAAGAGTTCTTAAACAAAATTGGACTGTACATACAATGGAGACCTTAGGTGCAGGCTATGCAATAAGGAACCAGAGACAGTGAAACATGTACTATGCGATTACGAGAGACAAACACTTTTTGGGCAACCTAAAAAGTTTTAACAGACACCCAGTAAAAGAACTGTACCAACTAGTACAGAGTACAAAAATACTGTACAAGGTGGAGTAACAAATGGGCAATAAACGCAATAAGCCAATAGGCTTCAGCGATATCGGAGATCTTGAATCACACGGGCCCAGATGGAAAAAAAAACTTCGAGAAGTAACCCGCCGTCTTTTGAAGGTAGGTATAGATTTATAACCATTTGGCACCATCTATATGTCATCTTACGAATTTATTGAATGACCAGGTATTTTGTACCTTTAAAACAACTTTTTTTTAATTTGCCTACCCGATCAAATGAAACTAATTTAGTCGTTGTAGATTTTTTAGATTAAACAAACGACATCGATTAATAAACGGGTGACATTCTCGTGGTGTTAAAATAAGAACTACAATGTCCCCACGCAACGCTAACTTTGTTGGTCAGGTCTTTTACTCTATCCGAAACTGACAAATTAGGTGTCGGCCATTGACAAGAATAATATTTTTAACGTCTTATCAGATTAATTTTGTTTATCAATCACCTCGTCCAATGGATACCTATGGGTAATCTGAATTTGTAATTGGATATGTTTCATGAGGTTTGATGTCATAATTAATTCGTTTTCTGTGTATATTCGTTCGATATTTCATTTATAAATGGATTTATTTATTTTCTACCGTTCAGTGGGTACTTGCTCAAATATTTGTAATTTTTTTAAACAATTTGATAATTAAAAATATTAATATAAATAGGTATCTCAGATTACAGTCTTTTTTATATGCAATAAACCAAATAAAACCATCTACATATAGCAATTTTTGTTCTCTTCAAGGCCACGTGTCATATCTCATCTCAGCGTTATCAGCTTGTGGGTATATAGCGATATTGTCACGAATCCCAAATATATATAAAATAATAATTTCCGAAAAAACAAAGTCAAGAACATTTAGGAATTTTATTTATCAAAATTATTTTAGTTAAACTTTACTCAATAGAAATATAAAATATAAACATTTAATTAAACCAGGTAGTTGCAAAATTTCGCTGATGTGCAGAAACCCGAAAATCGATGTTAGATTGCCTAATTGAGAGACTTTAGTAGAAGTAAATGTAGGGGAATCTATCGAAACTAAGCTATGTTGTTGATAAATGCCTGGCAATATTGTTGAAAGATGTTATAAGTCCCAAGATCTTAGATCTGTAGGAGAGTAAATTACTGCTAAATCCTCGTCTCCATATTTAATAAAATCTGTACAAAATTCAATATTGCGCTCTTCAATTATTGTTGGTGCGGCCATCTTTGGTTATAAGCGACTTAGTGCATGACAGATGAAGCTATTTTATTACTTTATTTATTTTTGGTTAAGTAAAGTATCTTGCAATGGTTTAGTTTGCTGGTATTTTCTGTACAATAATAATTATATATTACCCAAAAACAGATAGAAACTGTCAACTGTCTAATCCTTGACTTATGTTTACTATTTCAGTTACTTATAAATTTGAAAAATAATATGAAGATGTACTATTGACTATCTGGCATTGAATTTGTAAGAAATGTTGTGGGATTAAAGATATATTACTGGGAAATTATGTGAACATGTACTTATGTTAAGTATGCTCATTTATTAAGGATTTTTAAAATTGGAAATGTTTATCATTAATTAATAAGAATCTGCTGATGCATTTCAGAAAACTTATCTGATATTTTATAAAAAAAAGTAACGGAAATCCGGTAAATTTAAATAAATTTTAAAAAGTATTTTCTATAAATCCATATTTTGATTTTCAAAAACTTCAAATAGCAGATATAATCTTATTTTGCAACATTTTTTGACGCGAATGTTCTTACAGCACAACTCAAATCGCCCCGTATATATTATACATGCTTTTAAAAAACCATCTTCCTAATACTACATATTCATAACGAATTTTGAAATTAGGATTTAAAACCTTGTAAACGATTATATCGCCGCTGGTGGTATATTATTCAAAAATAATAATTAATGTACGACAGTGGCTCCATGCGGTTTTATTTTGGGTAATACATTAATTTGTAATAATTATAATAAACTAGGTGTAGGTAAGAAAACAATGCACGAGATTTAAAAAAAAATATCTCTAGTGATAACTTCTTTGCCGATTTTTTAAAACACCTCTTTTCGAGTCAATATACTTGAGTATTATCTTAGAAATTTCACTAATAATTTGAGAGAATTAAAACTTGACGTCCCATAAGTTTTTCTTAAACTGCAGGGAACACAAAAAATCACAAGGTGCAAAATTAGGTCAATTATTTATAGTACAGTCACTGAAGGTTTTCACCTCCGATTTCGTTGAACCTTCGATTTTCATGAAAATTGGTGAGTATTTAGAGGATACCTCAAGAAACAAAAGTGACATGGTGCCAACTTGCGCTTTTACTCTGGGGGTGGATGCCACCCCTTCTCGGGGGTGGAAATTATTTTATTAAAAATAACCCCAGGAATCGAGAGAAGTACCAATTCTAAGCAAAATTTATTATATAAAGTTATTAAAATAAATAAATACTTTTTGAGTTATTAAAGATCAAAGATGTTGATTTTTCGTGAAAAATGTTTTAAAGCGGTTTTTCATAAACAACTCAAAAACTAAAAAGTTTTTACAAAAAAGTTGTCATTACCAAAATTGAAGCTAATAAAAAATCGAATAAATTCCTTACTTGAAAAACCTTTTTAATATTAATTCAAAGTGAATTATAGGTAATTGAATGTATATTTTTTTCGGCGAGTACTCAAATCTAAGTATTCAAGCTTAAATAACGGGAAAACGATGCATTTTATAAAATATACTTACTAAACACTTTACAAAGTACTCAGAAATACCTATCAAATGAGCTCTAGAAGAAGTTGATAGCATCAAAATTCAGCAAGTTATGATGAAAATAAGAATTTCGAATTTTTTAGGATAAAGTGAAAAATAAAACATACGCCATTTCCACAAAAATTAAAATTTATAGTAATTCCTATAGTGGAGTCAAACTAGCATGAAAAAACTGAAAACCTGTAACTTTTTTCGGAGAAATCGGATCGCCATGCGTTTTTTTTTTAAATTTTCGAAAAAATATCAGTATCAAAATTTAAAAATTTAACAAATTTGACAATTTTCTGAGAGTTTCGCCGAGGGTATAGAAAACAACAAAAGATCTGGAAAATTTTCCGGATTTTTGAGGTGGCTTATTATCTTGTAGATGTCGAAGCTATTGTTTATTGTTCAATTGTTGTAAACTGGCTAATTAACAAATTGTAAACTCTGCCCCCAAATACTTAGAGGACTCGAATTTTTTCCAAATAAAACTCTGGGTCCCCGGGGAGTAGCATGCCCACAAAGTTGTAGCACATAATTGTTTATTGTTCAATTGTTGTAAACGGGCTAATTAACAAATTGATAACTCTGCTCCCTAAATACTTAAAGGATTCGAATTTTTTCCAAAAACTCCGGTTCCACGGGGAGAAGCATGCCCACAAAGTTGTAGCACATAATTGTTTATTGTTCAATTGTTGTGAACTGGCTAATTAACAAATTAATAACTCTGCTCCTGAAAATTCTCCAATTTATTAAATAAATAATTATAAATGTCCGAGTGTAAAGGTTGGAGATTTTGTTACTGATAATTTTTCGAAAATTTAAAAAAAAAACCGCACGTCGATCCGAGTTCTCCGAAAAAATTACAGGTATGATGCTAGTTTGACCCCACTACTAAAATACTTTCTTTATTTTAGCATAAGTAATGATCTCAAAAATTTTGACCGGTTTAGAAGGCATATTTTTGAAAATAAATATGATTTAAAAAATCAGAATTTTTCAAATTTTCGTAAATTTCATTTTCTTTTGATAACTCCAAAAATACTCGATATATGTAAAAAATGATACAGAACCAAATTTGAGCTTTTTTTAACAAAGATTTTTCTTTTTTTTTATTTTTGTAGGATAAAAATAACCGAGATAGAAACATTTAAAGCCTAAATTTTACTGCGAGAACCATGTAACGGGGGCCTTTTAACCTTTTATCTTTTAAAAAATAAGAGATTTAAAAGATTTAATACAATGTTATAGCCCTTGAAGTTACCTTTCAAATGGTTTTTGGATGAACCTGATATCATAAAAATTAAAGGAGTTATTGTAAAAAAACATTTTTTTTGAAAAAATTTTGGAGCAGAGATTTTGTATGTATATATAGGAAAAAAAAAAGATAGTAAGAAGTAGACGTGTCGATAGGTACATGCTCACAAAATATACATGTGTGGGTGTGTGTATGTATATTTTGAAGATAGAAAAAGTGAAAGGAATTTTGTACATGACAAATTTTTCATTATTTTTATGACAAGTGGTAGTTTTTAAGGGTGGAAAATTTCGCAATAAATAAATAAAGATTTTAATACTCAGTAAATGAGATTTCAATTCAGTAATATATTATTTAAATGATTAAAGTTTCTTGAAACCAATTTTTTCAATGATTCTGCATTGAGGGGGGTGGTTTTTAAGTGTTGAAATTTCACAGTCAACCAAAAGTTATATCATAAACATTAAACAAACTGTTTGTGTAATGTTAATATGCGATTTCATATTTCAGAAATATAAAACATGATTTTTTCATGATTTTCGATTTAAGGGGTGGTTGCTAAAAGGGTTGAAAAATTAATTAAAATCGTAAATCATGCATATAAATGTTCAAAAATATTTATTTTATTTAATTAAACGAGATTACTTACGCCAAAATGTTTAAATCTGCATTTTTTACCATTTTTAACAAATGGGGTGGATTTCACCCCTAAAATGCAATTTTTGAAGTTGAGTGTAAAATATACTCAATCCCAAATTTTCATTCAAATCGATGGAGGTTCACCGAAATCGGAGGTAATAGTTGATTTTTACCTACATTCACTGTAGTATTACTGGGATACTTTTATTTGTAAAACATTCTCTCTCTCTTCCTGTATATTTCCAACCGTAATACACAAAAATAACTGTAAGATCATTATTTGAGAACAGGCAAGGTACAGATCGTCTTGTCATTATGTAAATAAGTAGAACTAACGTTGAAGAAATACCTTTTCTCATCTTTGACGGCATCAATTCCAGTAGCAAATGAGATAATGCTCAATCAAAAACCATCAGCGCTCTGTTATTATTTCAAGCCGCTCCGAATCAGAGCAGAAGCAGCAGTTCGACCTAATTCGGCGACTTAATAGAATCGCGAACGAAAAAATTTAGAAACAATCCTAAATTTAATTATATACTGGGGGTTATTAGCTGCCCGGATCTTTGGTGTTCCTGCTAATACGGTGTATGGAATATTCTACTAATATTGTCGAATCAATCACGTCGGCGTCGTCATGTTGGTTGTAAAGTTTGTTTTAATCGACAGTAATATAACAAGACCTCGTTTATGAGCGAATAATTTTTTTCGATTTTTCCAAAAATAGTTTTGTTTGAAAACTTAACGAGTTTAATTCGGAGATTCGGAGAAAATTTAACGAGTTGAATTTTCTAAAATAAAACTATTTAAGGAAAAATCGAAAAAAAAATTATTCGCTCATAAACGATGGTCGAGTTATATTTGATCAGATTATTTCTCAAATAGTTTAATAAGCCAAAAATAAATATTTACTATACTTGATTTCCGCAATGCCGACCGTAAAATAAGCGGTGCATGTATGATGTGTTGCCTATATTTTAGGAGCTGTTAAGGAGGACGATGTAGTTTATTCGAAAAGGTAGGAAGGTGAGTTTATCAGCGAATAAATTTTGACAGATGCGGGAAATAATCAGATTTAAGTACTTCAGTCAGTTTTTTCACCTCTATTATGACTCTAGAAAACTGTTGAGTCGATCCACATGATTTTCAGCGTCCGCAAAAGTCAAATAAAGAAGTTCTAGATTGGGTGTGAATCTTTGCTCGGCATTGAAAGTGTATGAGCCGACACGTCTATCATTGCTCGGGAAATGCCAAGTTTTGACAGGTGTCACTTTTGACAAGTGCTACAGTTTGACAGGTGTTACATTTTGACAGTTGTCATATTTTGACCGTTGTCATATTTTGATAGGTGTCACGTTTTGACAAGTTTCGCATTTTAACAGGTGTTACATTTTGACAGTTCTCATATATTGACAGACGTCACATTTTTAAAGGTACCACTTTTGACAAGTATTACATTTTGACATATTACTTTGTATTGTGTTTTTTTGATTTTTTTCACAGGACAAATTAGATGGAATGGTATTTAACAAGACTATTTCATGAGTAACAGATTATTCTGCATACATATAGCTTACAAAACATACATAATAAATATGTAGGTATTAATTTGAAAACTGAAAAAAACAGGTAATTTATTTAATCACAAAATACTACAAACTTAATTATTTATGGTATAATTAAAATATAAATTGCAATTTTGGTACACAGTAGGAGTATTGTTTGAAATCTTTAACTCATTAATAACGTTGGGATGTAGGTAAATCGTTAATGTTGTTGATGGGTCCAGCTGTAGAGTGAGAAGCTCGAGGAGTGGCTGCAGAATCTTCTGTTTTCTGTTTTTTAGCTGGAGGTTCTGAGGCGTCACTTCTAAGGATGTTTATGATGTTGGAATAATCCTCATTATCCATTTGCAGATAAGGCTTAATTGAGTTGTCTGCACTTGTGGCCAGTAATTTTAATTAATTGTTGTTCACCCACCCATCCGTTAGCTAAGTTACTGACTGCTGTCGATTGCATAGAGTGGTTTATTATATGTATTTCTTTTGTTGATACTTTTTGCTGCTACTTTTTGCTGCTAGTCCATTTCGAAAGTTCGTTTTTTCCCACTGGAGTGTTTTTGTACCATCCACTTGATCGTCCTTTGTTCCATGATGGGTTTACTGTTAAGAATAATCTATCAGTTGTTATTATAGATGAACGTTTAACCACTAGAATTTTAACAAGACGGACTGGACAAAAAATAGGATTCTTCGTGTTGGGGACCAGCCATTTACTATTGGACATTTTTTTCTCCACCCTGGACCGTTTTATTGAAGAGAGGATTATATTCTACTATTCCTAAAAAGTGGGATTTTTGAAAATTAGTTATTTAAAAAAATATGTAACTATGTTATCTACCTGTTTAAATCTCAGAATAGTCCACTTCCTCTTTAAAATAATGAACTCTGCAATTGACTGCTTCTCCACCTCTCCAGGCAAGTTTTACTGAAGCGATATGGTAAAATTTTCGCTGGAGTCCCGCCAGAGTGTCTTCGTCCCATAATAAAACCATTTTAATGAAGCAGAGCTCGATTTCATTTTATTGGCGAATCATCTGCAATTTCCTTCGTTTCGCATTACGAGCTTTCCTACAAACCTTAAAGATAATATCTTTAAATGGACCAAAAATTATTTTCCACTTCATAAAATACATCTCTTGCATTTTTTTGCAACGGTGTTCCACATTGTATTTACAACTAGTTCTTTGTAATTTTCACCGTTTTCTTTCTTCGTATTCACACCCAATCTTCTCCGATTAGGTTTAGTTGCTGTAAACTTGTAGTTTCCAAAAGCTCGTATTTCTTTGCCTTGCAGAATTCCGTAAACTGTTTCCATATTGACGTATGGGTATTAAGGGTAGATATAATCACTTCCAAAGCGACTCATTTTCACTACATAAGCTCACTAGCACTGTTTAAAAACAATATTACAAAATTTATTGACAATAAAATCAGAAAAATTGTTTAGCTGGTGTCCTAGGAGACCATAATTACTTGTTATCGAAGGTATTGTAATTTTTGGTAACAGTTGTCAAGTTTTGCCGCGGGTAAACTCGAAAAAACTACTGACAGGAGCTGTCATCCAGTTTTTTTATCTAGAAACCATTTGTAATTCAAAATTGCGTGTTTGTGATTGGTGGAAATTAAGACGAGGGAAATAGTCTGATTTAAGTACTTCAGTCAGTTTTTTCACCTCTATTATGACTAGAAAAATTTATATTCTTTAATTTTCTTAATTACTTCATATTTTTTATTACACTTGGATTATTTCTTTTTACCAAATTTCAAACTTTTTAATTGCAAATTTTTCTCAAATTTTTACTTTTTGGGATTTCTAGCATTTTTTAATGTTGAAAAAAAGCGTGACGAGCTTCATTCACAAAATTCGTCATTTTTTATTGTACCTAAACGTCATTCCTAATTCTGATTGACCTTTAAAACGCGCAAATTTTTTCCCATTTAACCATTCTTCTCTCCTTTACGGATTAGTAATTCTAAAAACGGGACATTAAAATTTTTGGAACCGTAGACACGTCACAATATCTTGTTGGAAGAACGAAGATATGCGACAGGGTCAAAAATCTATAGTAATGTTTACCTCGGTCGATGTCCACACTTTATGTGTTTATGGCTATGAAGATAATCTTCATACTTTCACCTGATGACCCGGTCCGTGGCACTCCCACGAGCTGCTGACACCTGCGAAGACACCTCGGTGACGACGGTGGACACTATTATCGGACATGGTACGATATATATACCGAGTAAAAATTACTATTTAAAAAAATATTACATTGATAACGGTTTTTTTATTGAAAATTAATATAAATGATATATTTACTAATTAATTTATAATATAGATAGCAATTCAGGTGACACATGACAGATACGTCGTTGACAGATGTCAAATACGTCGTTGACAGATGTCAATTGCTCTCTACGAAGGTTCCTGTCACCTGGAGACTTAAACGTGGCCTTTTGTTAGGATCGTCACTGAGCGTAGATGAAACAACGGGAAAATGAAAATACCCAATTCATCCTGTATATAAAACGGAGAGAAGCAATAAACCTCATCAATTTATATCCAGTGCCGAGTCTGATTGAGAAAAGAGGAATGTGGAAAAGATTTAATAAACATTATTGTCAAACTGGTTGAGACACACGCATGTTGGTGGTCACTAAATTTACTAGTCTATTGGTCGAAAGTAACTGTTGTTGTTTGTCCGTTGCGCCTATGGAAAATACAATAAAGTACGATCGGCTCGATTTGGAGTTTTTAGTGAGATCGGTATTACTTTTAACACACAGGTGTTCAGATTATTCGCCTCCCATTTACTTTTACGTGGGAATTCTGAATTAGCATTACAAATTTCTTGTTAATACGCACCAAATCGTCGTGTGAGCTCGACATGTAACTAGTGCGTTTATACAAAACAATCTATACAGGATGTCTCCACAAAAAAAAAGGTACACGTTGTTAAATTTATTCGACGAAGTAAAGAGTCATGATGGTTGCGATTTGTCTCATACACAATCGAAAATTCACCCCCGAAAATCTCAGGTATCTCAAATTTGTGGAAAGGCGAGAAAATTGCCCATTGGTCTCAAAAAGGTGTTTTTTTCGTCTATTTTCGCCGATATTTCCGAAAATATGACACTTAGAGAATTTTTGTTTGGACGAAAATGAAGATCAGTTTGATACTTTTCGACATAACCGGCTCCAAAACGCACCCCCATTTTTAACTCCTACCCTGCATTAGAGAGCACGCTCTAAAGGAATGACACTCCCAAGCGGATTACAAATTTTTCAATAAATCACGTAAAAATTAATGTTTTTTCATGATTCAAAGTTCAGATGAAAGAAGGAACCTGTAGCTATAATATCATGTTACTTTTTCCTTTTACCTATTTCTCTGGATTATTGAAAAACCGGACCAAAGTTTATTTTTGCTCGATATTTTTATCCTCCTATAAATTTATTCATATTTTTTATCAAGACTAATTTCACCGAATCCTTTTGGATAATGGGGTTTTGTAAGGTGTTCAATGTATTCAGAAAGATTCAATAAATTATTTTTGTGTATTTTCATAAACAACATGTTTTTTTAGGGCGTTTTTTTTTTGATTTCCGGAGTTTTCGAAAATGCTCGGGTCTATCGGGAATTAATAGATAATCATCGGTTTTCATCATTATAGAAAGCTTAGCTTGTCGATGGCATTTTTCTTTTTTTTTATATTTTCTGGTTTTCCGGAAAATTGTCACCCCTATGAAAAACCAACATGAGGATTATTTTCTTTTCGTGCTAAAATTTTTTTGGGATTAGGAATTGTACTAAATAATAGATCACACTCTGTCCTTTTCATCAATATATATATCAAGTATTTTATTAAGTGCACGAGAAAAAACTCAGCCTCAAACTTTCTCAAATTGGATTTTTTAACAATAAATTTATTAATCAAGTACAAAAAGTTGGTTTTTATTGCCTTATCTTTTGTCTCCAGACAAAAACGGGAGGATATTCAAGTTCTGGGAGCATATTCAAATTTTCCATTTTCACCACAATAATTTTGCCAATTATTAGTATTAAAAATTGCGAATTTTTGAAATGCCGTTTTTGCAAAAAATATTAGTGTAGCGAAAAAAATCATAGGGACAACTTTTGTAAGCAATGAACTGCTCTTCATTTTTTGTGTAAACAAAAACGCTCTAAGGGTCATATTTCGGCAGATATCGGCGATAAACGGATTTTCGGGAACTCTAGAGCCATTTTCCCACACTTCCACAAATTCCAAATAGCTGAGATTTTCGGAGGTAAATGTATTTATGAATACCTGCAAACTAAAAAAAAAATTTGACGGGCGGACTTTATGCCCAGGGTTGGGGTTTTTCTGGCATTAATTTATTTAAGTATTTAAAAGATGATAGTTTTTTTTTGAAAAATCAGGTAGAACCCCACAGAAAAAATATAATTAATTTAAAATTTTGCAAAAATCGAAGTCGAAAAAGCCACTGGCCTACTAAGGAATATAATAAACAAAACAATTAATTGGTCGAGTTTAGTAGCAACAAGAGATTTTTTTTAAATCAGTGATTAATATACAACAAAAAATCTGAGAACATTATAATTTAGGAAAAATATATAACCCAAGTAGAAAAAAGAACAGGGGTATCAAAAATCCAAGGGCAAAATTTGTTTAGCTGCCAAAAATCAATTTTAGCTAAGAAAAATCGATATCGATGAAACTTGGCACTTAAGAACTTGAAAAAGTGTAGAAAACGATAAAAAAATCTTTGCTGCTCTAAAGTGTATGCTAAGTTCACAATTTCGAAAACAAAATCGAAAATTTGGTTTTCCAGTAAAGAAAATTCGAAAAACTAATAGCACCACGTGAAAGAGCGGAAAATTTGACTAAAAATTGTATTATAAGTTATTTTTAAAAAAATTGTATTACTATAAAAAATTATTAAAAATAAGTAAGCGAATTTAAAAACTCTACTAAAGTATCTTTGCCTAAAATGTACACAAGAAAAAAAAAGAAAGCATTTTAAAAAGAAGACTCTAAGCTTTCTCAGGAAGCCATTAGTTTTTAAATTTTTTTGTTTCCTCATAGGAAATTTGACCGGAAATATAATTTCTAAAATTCTATAAAACTGAAGATATGAAATTAATATATTTTTTTAAATAAAGTGAAAAATAATTTAGGAACTAATTTAAGTATATAAATTTTGTTTTCTAAATTGTGAACTTAGCATACACTTTAGAGCAGCAAAGATTTTTGTATCGTTTTCTGCGCCCTTTCAAGTACTTAAGTGCCAAGTTTCATCGATATCACATTTTGTGCGAGCTTTTGGTCAATATCCTTTCTCTGGCAACTGGGCTATTAATTGTAGCAAAAAAAAACAACTGGGACTGTCAGACTGGACGAACCAAATTAATTTATTAATTTTGGTGGAAAAAATCTAGGAGAATATCACAAAAAAATGTAAATAAATTTAAATTAGTCAAAAATTGAAGTATAAAAAGCGATCAGCATGCATGGTCAGAATCGAGGACAAAATACAACGAATAGCACAAATGACTGGAGTATCAAAGAAGAGAAAAATTTATTCAGGTATTTTGGTTGCCAAAAGTCACAGCTGTTTTGGAAAAAAATCAGGGATAAATATTGTACCTATATTTAAAAACGTTTCAAAATAAAAAAAGGCCACAAGTATTTTATTTAATTAGGTTAGATTATACTGTAATTAATAATTAAATAATTTAGATTAGAATAAGGTAAGAGAGTAATTATAAGATTTGTATTAAGTGTTGATTTTATAAATGTGAAATTTATTACGCTTACCTTATTCTATCAACAACTCTTATTCTCACATAAACCAAAAGGTGAACCGTTATTTTTATGATTATTAATAAATGTTTTCATATTCACTGAGTCGTTATTATCGATTTTTACAATCACGCGGCCAATAGCTTAAGCACTACCTGGGATTAAGACTCTCAATTTTTCTACTGGAAAGTAGATGGCGCCCAATAAAACCATCAATAACAAATAATTACATTCTGTCTGAAATTACGACAGGAGGCAATAAACAAAAAGACCTAGCAAAAATTTAAAACTGTTCTATTTATTAAATTTTTAAAATCAATAGGTTATGTACTAAAACTAAAATTCAAAATAAATAAAATAACAAAATTAAATATTGAACAAAAGTAATTTTTCTCTTTTACACAAAAGATAGTACGTAACAATATATTTAATAAAATGACAAAGTTGAAATTCGCCAAAGTAGAAAAAGCGATTAACGCTGCCGTCGGAATTCCGCAAAAACGGCTGATCCTCATTCCTCCCTTTCAAAATAGATGATCCGTCCCTGATCCGAGTGGTATTGTGTTGTGGCGCAACGATCGAGCGGCGGGCGATCCAGGAACTGACTAAAGGTAAGTGCACAGAAAACCGAGAGCAGCTCGCGCTGCAGGTCAGTGAGTTCTCGCGACCCTTGACACGGGCCGCGGCTGGAAACAATGCACACGTTCCGTGCAGATAACATTGTTACCTCTAACTACGGCAACGATTGAAGGGGATTTGAGATAGCGGCACCAGAAATCTTCGTCGTTTCGGTCATTTTCAGTTTTATATTAAATTGGTATCCGTTAGACAAAAAATTTAAAGTTATTCTAATTTTTAAAAATTAATTTTTCGATCAATTATGACATATAACGACTTTACGCTTAAAATGTTTTATTCTGTTTGTAAAAATTGATTCATCTTACATCTTACTTTACACGGAAGGGAGTTCCCAGCAACGAAAATTTTGCAAATTTGAAGTATGAATATGTCAAAATCGTCAAATTCGATACAGTACACAATAACAAGAAGAAGCACTTTTCGGCCTAGGACTTTTTTTGTACTTTTTCGGACGGTGAACTGTGAACTGTCCGGAAAAGTAAAATTTGGCTTACCATTTTCTTTTATCTTTAAATTAATAGTTGTGTCCAATAATATTTGGTGTATTTTATTATCGGAATAACATATTTACTTGCTGTGATATATGTTTTTTGTTTGAAATTCGACATTTGTTACATATGTGTTCTATTGCTTTTTAGTGTAGTCTATATTACACTGACAGAACCGATCAGCTATTCGCATCCTTCAAATTCAATGAAAAAGTTCTAATAACACTGGTTTAGTTTATCATAACTCAAAACTTTTTGTTTATAAATTCAACATGGTATTTTGCTTCGAAAAGTATTGTGTATATTTTATTTATTTTACTACTTCTTACACTATACAAATGCAATGAAACGCGTTTTTTAAAAATTGTGTAGCTCCGTACTACACTTTCTAACACAAGCTCCATTGACATTGACTAACTACAAAAATATAAGTAGAACTAGGTAGAATTTTTCTTTATTTTATTAATATTTTTATATTCGAATAAAAAATATTGTATAATAACGCGGACGAGAAGTTTCTTCTTCGGACTCTTATAGTTTGCAAACTCCATAATCGTCCGAAAAAGTAACACGTCTCGTCCTTGCATCATAAACTACTATCAGAGTCTAAATTTAAATAAATTTTTATCAGTTTTTCCCCACATAAACGAGCAGTAGGTTATATTAATTCTATTAAACCTATCCGCTATTTTATATTATACTAACGTAAGGAATATTTTTCTTCGAATGTATGCAACACACAATTCAGCCGTTGTATGATATGTTGCATATACGAGGCGCAATATTTATACCCGTCAGTGAGTATAAAAAGCTATTTTATTTTGTAGTTTATAACTTGAAATTCGTATTTTGTAATTTTCTATTGAATAATGCAAGTTGATACAACCATAGATTTTTGTACCTAAAGCAGTTTTAACAATTTTATTAAACAAAAAGTACTTTCTCCCTTCTCTTTTACACATTACTACTCATAAATTTAAATTGTTCCAACTATTTACGTCTTGCATGATGCGGACTCATTATTTTTTTCTGTCTGTGCTGTTTTCTCCCACGATTAAATACTGTAGGTGATTAGGAATGAGTATCTACTAAGTTGTCTCACACCTGTCATCTGTCGCATGATTACTCTAGGTAGTGAAGTTATCAACTGTACCAATTCAGTATATCCGTTCTATCAATCTTTAAGTGAAAGAACCAGGACCGTATTTCTTATATAAAGAAAATCAAACATATATGTCATGCTGTTTCTTCAGGCAGATACAAATTGCAAGGTAGAGTAGATGGAAGAAAGGATCCTTATATCGAGAAAAAACATCCTGGTTCCTCGTCTTAATTTCCACCAATCACAAACGCGTAATTTTGAATTAGAAATGGTTTCTAGATGAAAAAACTGTATAACAGCTCCTGCCAGCAGCAGAAAACGACGCTAACAATTTTTCTGATATTGTCAATATATTTTGTAATATTGTTTTTATAAACAGTAGTCCAGTAACTGAAAGGTCAAACCTGGGAATAAGTCTGGCATGAGTTCCCACATAGCGCATTTTGTAGGTCACCGCAGGTGTTTTAACATAAGAAAATCCTTAACGCGCTGTGGTCAAGGGGAGGGGCTGAAAATGGGCCCCAAAACCTGGAAAATGGGTTTCCCGCTAATATCTGGCTAAATGTGCCAATTAGAGAATTTTTGTTCAGACAAAAAATGGAGATCAGCTCATTCTCTACAAAAATGGTTCTTATCATTTTCTTCGAAAATTCAATAGTTTTCGAGATAATGGCACTTCATTAATTTATTCATATTTTCTTTAAAAATAGTCATTTATTCTAATTTTGCCTTGATAATGGGACCTTAGGGGGTCTAGAATGACCTCAGAAATTCTTTTGCAATACTTTTCTGGCGTTCTAATATACAATTGATTTGTTTATTTGCATATTTTAGCCGATTTCGGAGTTCCAGAGAATCTTCGGAACAAGAGCGAATTATAATCTTATGATCCGTTATATTGATTTCCAATGCACATCATTTCAAAGCTTAGATGGTCTACTTTTCGAATATATTTTTTTATTTTTAATAGTCTAATAATTTTCGAGAAATGAGGAAAATTGGTCACACAAGTCAAAACCGGCCTTTTTTTGTTTATCCATTTCTTGTTCCCCGCTCTTTATTTCTTGAGGATTAATAATTAGATGAAAGTAAATTTCTGAGGTCATTCAAGACCCCCTAAGGTTCCATTATCAAGGCAAAATTAGAATAAATGACTATTTTTAAAGAAAATATGAATAAATTAATGAAGCAGCCTCTAAATATTGTTGAAACAAACTTTGACCGCTTTTTTTAATTATTTTTGGTGAATACGAACTGACTTCAAGTCACATGGAATTGTAGCTACGGGTTTTCCCATTCCGATGAACTTTGAATCATCGAAAAATATTAATTTTTTCCCGAGATATTGAACAATTCGTCCGCCCGGTTACGCGTTAATTCATAGAAAGCGGAATTCCTGAAGGTAGAGCAGCAGCTGAAATGAGGGGACTTTTGAGTGCCATTATCTCGAAAACTATTGAATTTTCGAAGAAAATGATAAGGGCCATTTTTGTAGAGAATGAGCTGATCTCCATTTTTTGTCTGAACAAAAATTCTCTAATTGGCATAGTTAGCCAGATATTAGCAGGAAACTCATTTTCCAGGTTTTGGGGCCCATTTTCAGCGCCTCCCCTTGACCACAACGCATTAAGGATTTTCTCATAAAACACCTGCGATGACCTACAAATTGCGCTATGTGGGAACTCATGCCCGACTTATTCCCAGCTTTCGATCTTTTCAGTCCTTCACTTACTGGACTACAGTGCTAGTCAGCTTATGTAATGAAAATGAGTCGCTTTGGAAGTGATTCTATGACTAATTTTGATCTGGCGATTGAGAAAAGTGTAGCGTACAATACCGTTAAAACCCATACGTCAATATGGAAACAGTTTACGGAATTCTGCAAGGCAAAGAAATACGAGCTTCTGGAAACTATAAGTTTAGAGCAACTAAACCTAATCCTGATAGATTGGGCGTGGAATATGAAGAAAGAAAACTACAAAGTGAAAATTACAAAGAACTAGTTGTGAAGACAATGTGGAACACCGTTGCAAAAAAAAAATGCAAGAGATGTACCTATTTTATGAAGTGGAAAATAATTTTTGATCCATTTAAAGATATTATCTTCAAGTCTAGTAGGAAAGATCGTAATGCGAAACGAAGGAATTTGTAGATGTGTATTTTGTAGTATTTTGTGATTAAATAAATTACCTGTTTTTCAGTTTTCAAATTAATACCTACGTATTTATTATATATGCATATATAATAGGTAGTATGTTTAGTAAGCTATGTGTATGCAGAATAATCTGTTACTGTAATTTTTCCTGTTAAAAAATCGAAAAACACAATGCAAAGTAATATTATTTTAACAAAATGCATTTGTGCCACCAACGCTCATGCTTCTTGTTAAAATATTACTTACAACGTGTTTTTGCGATTTTTTTCGGAAAAATTAGATGCCCTTATTTATTTATTTATTTATTACAAAGTAGGGATACAAACAGACAGAATCCAACGAGTATCCTCATTTTGAGTAAACAAATAGTGAGCTAATATAATACATAGAAAACATTTAAACTGATACATTATGAAAATATATGAACAATATATGAACGATGAAATTATAGTAAACGCAAGTGAATCATTTCCCTGTTAACGAAAGCAGAACAAGGATTTCACGTGATTCTTGAATCTTCATTACAACAGCTATTAAAAGTTTCATGGTTTCTTAAATCTCTGCTAGGTATACTTAAGGATATTTTGGACGACAGTCCTGAACAATCAATGCGTTTATTGAGTATTTTATAAATCATTAGAAGATCTGACATCCTTCTTCTATCGGTGAGGGAAAACATGGAATACTTTTTGAGAATTGGACTGTAATTGCTGTTTAATATTGGGATATCTGATTTACGAACTAGTTGTTTCACAAATTTGTTTTGAATGCTTTCGATTCTCTGCTGATAAGTGACATATTGGGGATTCCAAACGATTGATGATATTACTTACGAATGTATATTCACTTGAAGAGTGAGAGAGTTGTTTTTGTTTATGAAAACATTGTTTTACATGAAGACTTTTTAATGCTGTGAATCTTGATTGGTTTTTGATGGAGGGGTGACATAGTAGAAATTTAGCTTTTCATGATTCTGAGATGTAGGTCTTTTTTACTTCACTACTAAAAAACTAAGAGCACTAAATCTTTAATTTTTGAAAAAGGAGTTAAGAAGGAAGTTAAGAAATCGAAAGAAAGGTTAAATATTCTACAATCTAATTAAAAAACTCTAGGGATACTGAAATTCAGCAGAACAGGTAGAAAAACTAATTTTCATTAGATTTAGAGGAAAAAATAAAAAATTTGGATAAAGACGGTCCTGATGGAGCCGTCAATAGGAAGTCGGCTCGCAAGACTCAAGAGAAAACCACATAATTCGACGAGATTACTACTGTTTAAATCGAATCCCATTTGTTTGTCTAAAGACCACACATAAAGCGGTTTTTGCTTTATTTATTCATGCCCGTATACAAATATAGAGGATAGTTACACTGAGGTACACGTGAAATATGCCATTGTTATTCAACTTGTGCAATAACCGCAATAAAAGAATTTTATTATCTGGTCATCTCGATGTACTGTCTTCTATGCTCGCTAGCCGGATGTACGTACACGTACATTTCTCGCTTTGTTCTTCACTCTCAAAACCATGAATTTAGTTTTGATGCTAAACGAAAGAATAATAGCCCAGCTCTCGTGTGATAAAACCGCTTCTTCGTAAGTGAAAATTTGACCGGAAGTTATAATTTCTAAAATTCTCACTGATTTTTATAAAACTGAAGATATATATTAATAGAGGCATAACAAAAAAAATCCTTGTACATTTATCATCATTGTACTTTTACTTTTGATGTAAAAATAATGGAAATGATGAACATTGTCTCTGTTTAATAAAATTTATGTTTTAAAATTATCATTTTTTATAGCATTCATTCGACGCAATTTTTGTTTTCAAAATAGACTTTATTTAATTTCTAAATTATTTTTAACTTTATTTAAAAAAAATTATTTATTTATTATTTATTTATATAAACACTATTTTGAAAATAAAAATTGCGTCAAATGAAAGCTGTAAAAAAATGATAATTTTAGGTACAACATAAGTTTTATTAAACAGAGACAATGTTCATCATTTTAATTATTTTTACACCAAAGTAAAAGTATAATGATGATAAATGTGCAAGGATTTTTTTTATGCCTCTATTAATATATTGTAACGGTTGACTAAGTTGATTAATTAATTAATTAAAGAGAATACAAAACTTGTTAAATACGCAGAGAAAAATTAAACAAATAATTTTATTAATACCATTAAATAACTATTTATTTTACTTCAATAAATCACAGGACAGAATGTAATTTCGAAAATAATGTTTGAAACTAATTTTAACGTAGTAATTTCAAAAGAAAATATAAAATTCCAGATGTCAGATTTTAACAAGTTAATCCCATAAGAGATTTTCACCAACAATTTTAGGATATTTACAAACAATTTAGCAAAGATTTCAATAGCAAAATTTAAAGTAATATAATCTCAGATAAGTCTGCGATCACAATAACGATGAGAACATTGTTATTTTATATGTTTGAATAAAAAGAAATTTTAAACTTAATCTCAAATTTCAATATCATTATGTATTATTAATATGATTAATTTAAATTCAGGGGAAATACAATAAATCGGAAAAATAAAGTGTTGGGACTCCTAAAATCAAAGTTGTTTAGAATTTTACAAATCGATAATGATGAACTTAAAAAGTCTGTGTGTAAATTTAATATAAGTAGGAATTGTAAATAAATTATATCAAAATGATTCTTTTAATTTAAATTAATAATTTTTCAATTTTTAAAAAGTTTTAAGTGAAAAACTGTCAAATTTTAATCAAGAGAGCCGTGATATGATGGTTTATAAAAACTACTTTTCGCTGTCAAGCGAGGCTTTTGATCAAAATCTCTTGAACTGTTCACTTCGGTGCTCGTAATAAAAACAAAAGAAATTTAAAATCAAAGCAATACTGATTGAAGATAAAAATTAAAAGAAATTTACCTGTCAAATTAAGTGAGGTTATATTTTTGTAAATCAAGAGAAGAAGCCCGATATTTGTTTCATCTTTGTTCCTGTTAAACTATCCAAATCCAATTGTATCCTGTGTTGATTTATCCTGTTCCTGATTTTGATTCCTGGAAGATTTTGCATCTATCCCATTTTGAATTGACTAGGAAAGTAACCAGAATTAGAAATAAAATCTAAGTCGTATTTGTATTAATCGTTGTTTTTATAAATAATAAATTTATTACGCTTACCTTATTCTGGCAAACAACTCTTATTCTCACATAAACTAAAAGGTTAACCGTTATTTTTATGATTATTAATAAATGTTTTCATATTCACTGAGTCGTTATTATCGATTTTTACTATCACGCGGCCAATAGCTGAAGCACTACCTGTGATTAAGACTCCTAATTTTTCTACTGAAAAGTAGATGGAACCCAAAATTATCAACAACAAATAATTACATTCTGTCTGAGATTACGACAGAAGGCAATAAAAAAATCAACAGTAATTTAATAGGTTATGTACTAAAACTAAAATTCATAATAAATAAAATAACGAAATTAAATATTCAACAAAAGTAATTTTTCTCTTTTACACAAAAGATAGTACGTAACAATATGGCGCCCAACGTGGGGCAATAGAATTGCTTTCAATATATCTTCAGTTTTATAAAAATCAGTGAGAATTTTAGAAATTATAACTTCCGGTAAATTTTCTATGAGAAAACAAAAAAAAAATTAAAAACTAATGTCTTTCTGAGAAAACTTAGATTTTCCTCTTTAAAATGCTTTCTTTTTTTTTCCTTTTCATACATTTTAGGCAAAGATACAGTTTTTTCCGAACGCCTCGCTTGAATATTTGTATTCAACGGCTCGGCGCGCGTAGAGTTTTCAAATTGGCTTTCTTATTTTTAATAGTTTTTTATTGTAATACAAACTTTTTTTTTAAATAACTTATAATATAATTTTGAGTAAAATTTTACGCTCTTTTGCGTGGTGCTATTAGTTTTTCGAAATTTTTATTTTTTTTTTCGAGATGTAATGGAAAAGCCAAATTTTCGAAATTGTGAACCTACACTTTAGTGCAGCAAAGATTTTTTTATCGTTTTCTACACCCTTTCAAGTACTTAAATGCTAACTTTCATCGATATCACATTTTGTGCGAACTCAAAGTCTCTGACAACTGGGCTATGATCAAGAAATGCCTTTTTTATAGAGTAAAAGGTGATAGACGTTCTACTACTGTTAATTATTTCCAATCCTTTAATGACTTGGTGGGTATGTCGCTTTTGGCCGTTGCATATCCCTACAATTGTATCATTAAATCATTTTCTTTGGGCAGTTTTTTTATCCCCTCTGGGCACTTATATTATCGTTTTCTGTAGGTACTGTTTGAATTTCTCTTTATTTATCTGTTAAAATAATTTTAATCATAAAAATATTAATATTCCGTATAAATATAGTAAAATTCGAATCGCATTAACCAATAACGGATTTTCTGGTTTATGGTTTATACCATAATGATATTTATTTCTTTGACCGAATACAATTAACTTCGTTTCCACAAATAAACGGTAAAATAATCAAATTATTTGACTTCTTGGGGTATCTACTACCGTACAACTGCATCATTAATGCTTAATAGACCTCCCAACAGTTGCGGTTTAATTCTGTGTAGATCAAACAAACCAAGCAATTTTGGTTTTTTTTTCTCGTTCGTAATACCGCCAGTTTATTACAGATGATTGGTAGCTGTGCGCCGATCTGAACTTTAATTTTTTTAAATTAATGGAATTGGACAGTGGAAAATTTGCGAAATCGTTTTAACGAGCTCTAATAGAGAGACATACGGCTAATGGGAATAGGAATAAGAATATAAAAAATACTAACTATTGTTGCGAAAGAAATATTTTAAATCACTTTTACGAAATATCAGGTTAGCCTTGACTGTCAAATTTGACAATGAGGCTTACCACTAGGTTGGAAATTCTAAATGAATTTATGCAGAAACGATAAAGAATGGGATTTAGTGTTTCTAGGTAAAAATATCTCAAGATATAATTACCCGATTCCAGAGAAATTGCAACTTAAAGAATAATCTGTTCTGTTCTATTTGCAATTTTAAACGTGCTAAAGTTCAGCTTTAAACTAAAATGGATGAATCCAGTGAATCTAAAGTAGATTTTGAAAATACTCCGCCAGTTATTGTACCTGATGGACGCAGGCCATATCTTACCAAACGCTAAAAAATATTCAAGCTTCTAAATCTGCATATTCAACGATTGGTTGTGAATTATTTTATTTTTTTTTCAGTTTAGTCTCTCTAACATTTTTTTAATGAAATTAAATAATAATGATAGTGGACCTCCTTGTAGCAAACTTTTCGTGACTCTAAAATCTTTTAAAACTCGTACATTTGCTGCAACTTTGTAATGCGTGTTCGTTAATGATACAAATGCCTTAGTAATACACGATATTCATATCCAATTTTGATAATTTTTAAGAAAGACTTCTGGGATGCCAAAAAAACTGCGAATTTGCAAATACGGAGAAACTGAAACGTTTTTTAATTACCTTTTTTTCAAAAATAGACTTTTATTTCATAATATGCACAACATTGTTATAACAACTTATGGAATTATTAAAGAAACAGTCAATGACGTTACCGGTAATCAGTTAATCCTTAACGGTAGATCATTTCCTTAAAAGTTCCTGCAATATAATCACAAATAACTTCTTCACACCACCCAACGTCTATTTTACATCGAAATAATCATTCTAATCCAGCAAAGTTCAATACTGAATTACCAGCGGCGTACCAGCCATTAAAAAGGTTACGTTAAAGTTGTGAAATCGTATCACCTATTACTTAATGGAATAGCGAACCATTGATGCTTCAAACGTCAATACCCTTCGTCGGACGTCATAACCTTATGTAAAACGTCAAAACCTTGTGTAAAATATAAAAAAACAAGCCCCAAAAGTCAAAACCTTACCTCAAGCATAAAAACTTTGTGTAAAACGACAAGACAACGTATTGAAACGTCAAATTGTAGTGTCAAACGTCAAAACCTTGCGTCATACTATAGTTTAGAGAAGAAAGCAGTGCAGTAATTTAATTTGTAGAAGTAGTACAGGTTTAAAAAGCAGAAATTTTACTTTTAACTCATCCTTCAATGATTATTTGTAGTTAACGTGAAAATTAAAATACATTTGATCGGCCTAATAAAATATTTCGTTGGATTTAATCCTGTTTCCATGGTTTTTACTGAAATAAACCTATTTTTTTGACAGATAAGTCAGACTTTATTTATTCATAGCTGTATTTTAACTGATTCGGAATTTTGTATTAATATATATTTCAAAATGGCTTCATTCCAAAACTATTATCAGTCCTCCTAAACCCTTGAAGGCAGAATTACTCGTAATAGCAAAGCAACATAAAAACAAATTCAAAAAATATATTATAGATGAGATGGCCCGATAAAAAGGAATTGAAATTCTCAGATTGTCTCCTTACCATTGAACTGATCTGGTCACAATTAAAAGGTTATGTTTCTAAAAACAATACAACATTTAAATTATCTGATGTGCGAAATTTGTTTTTGAAGGCAGTTTCAGATGTAAATGGAGAACATTTGAGAAAAGTAGAAAATTCATTTTGGAAAGTGGATATAGCAATGGAAAACTCAATAAACCCTATAATAATAAACCTCAGAAAAGACAATGATAATGTAATTGTAGTGAACACAGTGACTTTTAAAGTACCTAGTTATTGAACTTTTTATTTTTTTTAATCTGAAGTGTTTTAATGCCAAGAGATTAAAAAAAGTTTAATCCCATTAATAATTAATTAATTAATAAAGTACGTCTATGGAATGTGACGTTATATCCCCACTTTTACTGCACTCCTCTATTATTCAGAGTATAGCGAAAATATAAAATGTTGGCGTTTGTTTTTCAGGTAACGTTTAATTTAATACTTTATACTATATTATTAGTACTCTAGTACCGCCACTGGTAGCAACTAGATTCTGTGTTACCTAATAAGTACGCCAATTTGTAATAATAATTTCTTATTTTGCAATTATTGATGTATCTTCCTATTTAGCCCACGAACGCGTACTGAAGCGTTACACTAAAAATATAATTCGAATACATATCAGGAAAAACCTTCTGAATTAGTGTAGGAGTCTTAACATCGCAGGAAACAAATGTTGCAACGCGATTTTAAATTATCCCATATCTGGTAGATCATAAACTACATTATATCATAAGAAAAATCGTGCCGCTCAAATAGATAGTGAATAATCAGTAGTAACGTCACAAGAGCTTCGAAAATAATCGATTATACTTCCGAGTCACAAGGTGTATTTTGCGAATCACCACGAGAGCGTAGCTCGAGTGGTGTTTTGAAGAGATACGTCGAGCGAGGAGGAAGGATAAAATATTATTTTCGTATGCTCGCGTGGTATTCGATATGATTATATAACGAATTATATAATTATTTTACAAACTTTTCAAGATGGAAGGATGCGAAATACAAAAACGATTATACCACGTCGTCAAGGGTATAATCAATAAATGGTAACTAAGTAAAAATTGCAACTGCTGTTGGCTAAATTTATGATGAGTTATGTAATCACGCTGAATCACAAATTATAAAAATGATTTTCCCATTCGGAGAGGTATCCCCCACCCCCAAGCATTATTATAAATATTATAACGTACATCTTTTCTACGCCATAAAAACAAACAGGTTCTTGTTCTTGGACAATCCTATAAACCATATTTCTCACATGATTTGATGTGCAAGTGGTATATATAGGTGTTCTGATATCATAATTTGATTAACAGTGCGATATACCGCGGTGCTATAATTGCATCGCTAATTAAACGTATTATTTATGTATCAGGCCTTAATAAATGATAGCAATAAGTCATATCGATTGGATACAGAGCTTATACGAAACGATTTAGATGCCGAATGACATTGTTTATATGGAGTGAATACTCTATATTTTATGGTTGATATTGGAATGAAAAAAAAAATGTGATCTAAAGCACAGACCCAGCAAAAGAATAAAACAAATTAAAGAGATTATTTTTTGCTTAAAAAATGCAGATTTAAGCATTCTGGCGTAAGTAATCTCGTTTAATTAAATAAAATAAATATTTTTCAACACTCATATGCATGATTTATGATTTTAATTAATTTTTTAACCCTTTTAGCAACCACCACAAAAATCATTTTTTATATTTCTGAAATATGAAATCGCAGTTTGTTTAATGTTTATGATATAATTATTGGTTGACTGTGAAATTTCAACCCTTAAAAACCACCCCCTAAAGCAGAATCATTGAAAAAATTGGTTTCAAGAAACTTTAAACATTTGAATAATACGGTACTGAATTGAAATCTCATTTACTGAGTATTAAAATCATTATTTATTTATTGCAAAATTTTCCACCCTTAAAAACTACCCCTTGTCATAAAAATAATGGAAAATTTGTGATGTACAGAATTCCTTTCACTTTTTCTATCTTCAAAATTTACATACACACACCCACACGTGTATATTTTGTGAGCATGTACCTATTGACACGTTTACTTCTTACTATCTATCTTTTTTCCTATATACAGGGTGTCCCGTTGGTAAACGGAAATATTTTAACGGTAGGTAGTGGTCATAAAGGCGATTCTAAATAACCCATATATAATGGGGCTTTCATAACAGAGTTACAGTGTGTTTTATCAATTATGCATAATTATTCATTTGGCCAGAATTTTTGAATCACTTAGTATATCTTTTCCATTTTTGGCATACAACTTACACTTCTCACGAATAATGTACTGAAATATTGAAGATATGAAAATCCAGGTTAGGCTTTAGGAAAAATTGAAATATATTAAAAATATCAAAACAACACCCTGTATATCACAATTTTAATATTTCCATTTTAGATCTGAATAGAGGGGAAAAAACTGAATTGAAACAAGTTGTTGTTTTTATCCCGCCACCGATTCAAATTGGAAAATTTTGAAACTTAAAGTAAAATTTTCATTTAATTTATAAAAAACATTATGAAACTCATTTTTTCTTTAACAATTTCAAAAATTCACTTGGCGGCATTTACCTATTTCTTGTTTATTCGGCTTAATAGTACATTAAGCAACGCATTTCATATGTCATAACAGCCATATGAAATAAGTTGCTTATAATACTTTTTATATTTTGCCATTTTATTAATTTTTTAATAAATTTATATTTTGATTATTATAGAGAAGTTTGCTTTAAAAAAATGAGTTGGTAGCACTGTTTTAGAATTTTTAAAGTTTGACAGATTTGAGATTTAATTTCAACAGACAAATCTCAATTCATGTCATTTGTTGATTCATATTACCAACCGTATAACACAAAAAGTTGCGTACTCTAATGAAACATTAGAGTTCTCAAATGCGTATCATAATGTGAAATATTATAGATGCAAAATATAAAAAATAATTTTACACTGTACTGGTGTATCTGCAGGCCCGTACTTAGAGGAAAAAATTTAATTACGTATTTATTTTTTAAACGCCCAGTATAAAGTAAAGCGGGACGATAAACGCTGATTGTAACTATGTAACTAACAAACATTTATTAATAATTAACGAAGTCCACTATTTTGTTTTATGCACTTTCTTACACGTCTCTTTTTTTTGAAACTGAAAGTAAAATTTTAGAGAAAAAAAAGAGAAATTATTTTTTTATCCTTTAATATTCAAAATGGATTTATTTTCGACATTTAGACAGTCCTATATCATTTATATTTTTATTTTTTGTCCATTTTAACACTATTTTAAGTAATATTGCAGATCCGTACTTTAAACAAAATATTAAATCGCCTCGTATAATTTTATTTTAGCATAGTGGATTATGCTGTATATCGATACCTGAAATCCAAGGTGTATTCTAAAGAAATAAGCAATAGAGAAGAACTGTTTCAAAGAATTGAGGAAGCCTGCGTGGAATTGAGAAACAATCCATTTATTATAAGAAAATCAGTAAGGGACATCAATAAACGTGCAAGGAAGTGCATAAAACAAAATAGTGGACATTTTGAGCAATTTCGTTAATTATTAATAAATGTTTGTTAGTTACTATAAGCGTTTATTGTCCCACTTTACTTTATACTGGGCGTTTAAAAAAAAATACCTATTTGAATATTTTCCCCTAAGTACGGGCCTGCAGGTACACCAGTACAGTGTAAAATTATTTTAAGCCGAATAAACAAGAAATGGGTAAATGACGCGAAGTGAATTTTTAAAATTGTTAAAGAAAAAATGAGTTTCATAATATGTTTTTTCTAAATTAAATGAATATTTTAGTTTCACTTTCAAAATTTTCCAATTCGAATTGGTGGCGGGATAAAAACAACTTGATCCAATTCAGTTTTTTCCCCTCTATTCAGATCTAAAATGGAAATATTAAAATTGTGATATACAGGGTGTTGTTTTGATATTTTTAATATGTTTCAATTTTTCCTAAAGCCGAACCTGGATTTTCATATCTCTCAATATTTCAGTACATTATTCGTGAGAAGTGTAAGCTGTATGCCAAAAATGGAAAAGATATACTAAGTGATTCAAAAGTTCTGGCCAAATGAATAAGTATGCATAATTGGTAAAACACCCTGTAACTCGGTTATGGAAACCAAGAGACCCATTATATATGGGTTATTTAGAATCGCCTTTGTGACCTCTACCTAGCTTTAAAATATTTCCGTTTACAACGGGACACCCTGTATACATACAAAATCTCTGCTCCAAAAATTTTTACAAAAAAATATTATTGGTTTTTTTTTACAATAACTCCGTTAATTTTTATGATTTCAGGTTCATCCAAAAACCATTTGAAAGGTAATTTCAAGGGCTATAACATCGTATTAAATTTAATCTTTTAAATCCCTTATTTTTTAAAATATAAAAGGTTACATGGTTCTCGCAGTAAAATTTAGGCTTTAAACGTTTCTATATCGGTTACTTTTTTATTCTACAAAAATAAAAAAAAGTAAAATCTTTGTTAAAAAAAAACTAAAATTTCGTTCTGTATCATTTTTTACGTAATTCTGATTTTTGAAATAATATATTTTTTTCAAAATATGCATTATAAACCGGTCAAAGTTTTTGAGGTCATTGCTTATGCTAAAATATAGAAAGTCTTATAGAGATTCCTATAAATTTTCATTTTTGTGGAAATGGCGTATGTTTTATTTTTCACTTTTTCCTGAAAAATTCGAAACTTGTTTAATTTTGATGCTATCAACTTCTTCTAGAGCTCATTTGATAGGTATATCTGAGTACTTTGAAAAGTGTTCAGTAAGTATATTTTATAAAATGCATCGTTGTCCCGTTATTTAAGCTTGAATACTTAGATTTGAGTACTCGCCGAAAAAAAATAGACATTCAATTACCTATAACTCACTTGAATTAATATTAAAAGGTTTTTCAAGTTAGGAATTTATTCGACTTTTCATTGGCTTCAATTTTGGTAATGACAACTTTTTTGTAAAAACTTATAGCTTTTGAGTTATTAATGAAAAACCGCTTTAAAACATGCATTCAAAATTTTTGCTTAGAATTGGTACCTCTGTCGATTCCTGGGGTTATTTTTAATAAAATAATTTTCACCCCCGAAAAGGGGTGGCATCCACCCACCCTTAGGGTAAAAGCGCAAGTTGGCACTTTTGTTTCTTGAGATATCCTTTAACTACTCACCAATTTTCATGAAAATCGATGGAGGTTCAACGAAATCGGAGGTGAAAACTTTCAGTGACTGCACTACATCTCGTCAAACCTAATCCCCAGATCTTTCCATGCAGCCTGCAGCTAAAGAGGTTAGGAAAGCCTATAAAGGTGCGCTCTCCCCTGAGGAGAGTAAAAGATAATTATTTGTCCCTTTTTATTGAAAGGTAGCAGGTAATCTTACAGTTGGGGAAAATTCAGAATTACTCTCTAGTAAGTACAAATAAATTACTTAAGTAGTAATTTTTTTATTCCTTAATTTTAGTCGTAGGATTTTGTATAGACTTTGTATAGATTGTTAATGTTCAAAATCCAAAAAGAATTCATTTTTATTTTCTAATTGTTCAATTTAGAAGCCTCTTCATTTTTTCCAACTTTCCTTACCCCAGTAACCAATTTTTCGAAAAACTTATTCTAATTTAAAAATATCTATAATTAAGGCATAACTTGTATAGCGATTTCTCGTTTTCTGTAAAACTTTTCCGTTTTCTTAAAACGAACATTATAACTACTTAAATAGTTTTAAAAAGTTAATTTTTGGCGCATATTTTTGGCACACATCAAATATGAACTAAGTAAAATCCTTTTGACAACCTCAAAGCGATTTCACCTTTAAAACAGACCTACAAAACAGTAATTTATGGATAAGCAAAACGATCTCAAAGATTTCGCTTTCATTCATTTTAAACAATAATGTGACAATGTTTACGTAATCATAACAAATCACTGAAATAATTGCCGTTGACATTATAGTCCTACGTCGTGCATATCCTGTAACGAATCTTACAAGACGAAACAGGGACGGATTCTATAATTTTTTTTCTGTACGAAAGTTTGGAGAATTTTTCAATAATTATTTCAGATTAAAAACAAAGCGATATAGCGTTTGTGGCGTTTCATTTTTCTGAAGAAAGTTATGAACGAGTTCTCGGTGAAAATTCTTCAGTTTTCCTCAATTTAGTTTCATCCGTTTGAATATTATCTACCTTTAAATGCACTGAAAAATATACCATAATTATACAGGGTGTCCCACGACGAACTGTACATAGTCCAACCATAAGTACTATGGACCGAGGCCATTTCATATCTGGTATTAAAAAATGCCTTGTTGCGTTTTTTGACGGATATACAGGGTGATATTTTCATATTTTCAAATATCTTCCTGTAAACTGATAAAAAAGTTTATGTAAAATCATGTGAAAGTACAGATATTTATGTACTAATCCTTATGAATTCTGTAAAAAAATACTATGGAAACTCACTAGATTTATTGTGTAATCTTACGAAATGATTACTGTGATTTCTTCATTAATCTGTGAATTTACTTGGTAATCATTTGGTGTGAATTCACAGTGAGGTGCAAACACATAATTTAAAGAAACATGTAATTTTATTCAGAATAAGTAGATTTATTATGTGAAAAATCCCAATACACTAATGTGAATACGTGATTCACATAGCCCCACTAACTTCTTAATGAAATTAAAAACCTTTTTAACGGTTGACACTTTTCTTGAATCTTAAGGAACATTCTCTGTAGGTTGTGGATAAATCCTTGAGGTATTTTATATTCAAAATCAAGAAATTTTCGTATCCATTATCATTTATATTCATCTTTTCCAGATATACAAAATAAAGTGTCATAGCTGGTTTCTAACCTAGAAAATATTAATAGCATTCGTGATACAACATTTGTTGTGGACACTAGAAAAATTACAATTTCATACAATTGAATACTCACCTACTTCGATTTCTGGTCGACTAACACCACAAAACTGCTTGGAATACAAATAAATATTACTTGGGTTATGGAGAAAAACAATATTACTGCGTTCCAATCTCTCGTAACCCTCAACTAAACCTGTACAATTTCATTCACAGAATGAATTCTGTAAATCAGTAATGTTCACAATGTATTTTCACGTTAGCCGTATTTTTCACCCTGTAGAGAGACACCCTGTATAGTTTCACAAATAAAATAGGAAAACATTTAGTAGAACAGAGAACAGAAAAAATGGAAAAAAATATACAAATGGAGGTTTGAACAATAAAAAAATACGAAATAAGAATGAAAAAAAGCTCGATATTTTTAAAAAAAGAACATGATCAAGGAAAGAATAGACTATTATACACTCTTTCTATTAATGTCGATTTGTTTGTTGGTGTTTGTATAACTAGATCAAAATTATATTGCACTGCTTTAATTCGAATCTTGACATTTGAATCAGTTTTCTCACGTTCTAGTTGTAGACACGCAAACTTCATCTCCACGGTTTGCTCTTAATGCGTACCATCGTACCACCGCACCATTCCGTCAAATGCCTCCTTAGCAATCGCAATTATGATACGATATTTCAAAAACGCAGTAAATTGTTGCTAAAAATCCAGTGGCGTCCGTATATATTTAAATTCAGATTTTTCACATTTGCATCGTAAAATAAAGTCGGAATATCTTGTTCAAAATCGTAAAATGTCATTAGAAACAAGTTTTTTTAATAACTTTTTTTTCATATTTCAAAAATAAAGGTACTCTACTCTTGAGCAAAATTCATATTTTTTGACAAACCTCGTATACGACTGCAAAAATTTGATATCTGATAGTTGCATTTTAAGTTTTGGAACTTTTTATTAAGAATAAATTTTTTCACAAAACCCATAATAAAAAAGTTTTCCATGTGGTTCCAACTTAAATAAACACACTGTATAATGACACAGAAGCAACATGGGACGTTCCTGGGTACGATTTATAAAAAGTACATTTGCATAACAGATGAAAAACCCACAGAAAAAAAACTTTTCTTTAACTTTGGGTTTATAATTGTTAGATTCTATTAATTATTTTGGTTGCAGTTTATTGCCAAAATTCCAAGCATGTTCACATATTTTTGACTTTTCGAATTATTCCTGTTGAATGTATTTTGCAGAAAAATATTCTTGTTCGCTACTGAACTCTCGCTTTTTTGAATAGTTTTTTATTGACAGGAAGGATGTGAAATATGAGTGTTGAAGAATCTGTCCTGAATTTGATTATAATAGAGCAAAGATTCACCTTCTCGATGTAATTTACGTATAATAACCCTGACGATCAACTTGTAGTAATTTATTAGTTTTTTATTTATATGCGAACTTTGAGATATAAGGTTGTTTTTTGTAATCGAAATTGGGTACTTAAATACATAAATTAAAAATAGAATTTGTAAAAAATAGTATCCAGAATTTTCACATTTTACAGTTGCCAGAGAAGGATATTGACCAAAAGCTCGCGCAAAATGTGATATCGATGAAACTTGGCACTTAAGTAATTGAGAGGGTGTAGAAAACGATAAAAAAATATTTGCTACTCTAAAGTGTCTGCTAACTTCACATTTTCGAAAACAAAATCGAAAATTTAGTTTTTTCATTACATCTCAAAAAAAAATAAAAATTTTGAAAAACTAATAGCACCACGTGAAAGAGCGGAAAATTTTACTCAAAATTATAGTTATTTAAAAAAAAATTGTATTATTATAAAAAATTAAGAAAGCGAATTCGAAAACTACGCGCGCCGAGCCGTTGAATACAAATATTCATAGCCCAGTTGTCAGAGAGTTTGACCTCGTACAAAATGTGATCTCGATGAAACTTGGCACTTAAGTACTTGAATTGGTGTAGAAAACAATAAAAAAATATTTGCTGCTCTAAAGTGTATGCTAACTTCACGATTTCGAAAATAAAATCGATAATTTGGTTTTTCCATTATATCACGAAAAAAAAAATTAAAAATTTCGAAAAACTAATAGCACCACAATATGTTATTATTAATATTAAGTAATAGTCAATTAAACAGAATAAAACAGTAAAAGGTAAATGGTACACGATAATAAAAGAAATAAACGATATAAATATTAAAAGAGATAAAAGAAATAAGACGTAAATAAGTACATAGATACATACATTACAATAATTCTAACTACCTACTAAAATATTCAGTTAATGCATAGAAACAGTTTTTTATCAGAAAGTCTTTTTTAAAACTATTTAATATATTAATGTTTTTTAATATCATTTGGCAGGCAATTAAATATTCGTAACCCCATAGAACCAGGAGATTTATAGCTGATACACCGTTTGGAAAATGGTATATTAAAATCATTTTTGTCTTGTGTTTAGTGAGTGGACTTCCTTATTTAATTTAAACTTATGTTTATTTTGAAAAATATACAGACACGTTTCATAAAGTGACGGTAAAGAGTATTCTATATTCAATAAATAACTGTTTACATGGATGCCTATAGTGGACACCAGCAATGCATCGCAGAATTCGTTTTTGAGCAATAAATACGTCTTTTGCTAAGGTGGAATTACCCCAAAAACTTATCCCAGCTCTTATACGAGAATCTACCTGAGCATAGTACATATTAAATAGCTGAGTTTTATTTAAAATTTTTTAAAGTTTTTAAACATGAAATGACTAGAATTAAGGGTTGAAATAGGAGTTTCACAATGAGGTTTCCAGGTTAAAGTAGGGTCCACCTTAATTCAGGCGAGGCGTTCGGAAAAACTAATGTATCTTTGCCTAAAATACACGCAAAGAAAAAAAAGAAAGCATTTTAAAGAGGAGACTCTAAGCTTTCTCAGGAAGTCATTAGTTTTTAATTTTTTTTTGCTTTCTCATAGAAAATTTGACCGGAAGTTATAATTTCTAAAATTCTCACTGATTTTTATAAAACTGCAGATATCTATTAATAGAGGCATAACAAAAAAATCCTTGTACATTTATCATCATTAGATATACTTTTACTTTTGATTTAAATATAATTAAAATGATGAACAGAGATAAATGTTTAATAAAAATTATGTTTTAAAATGATCATTTGTTTTACAACATTGATTCGAGGCACTTTTTATTTTCAAAATAGTATTTATATAAATCAGAAATTAATATTTTTTTTAAATAAAGTTAAAAATAATTTAGAAATTGATTTATATAAATAAATAAATACTATTTTGAAAATAAAAATTGCTTCGAATGAATGTGTAAAAAAAATGATCATTTTAAAACATAAGTTTTATTAAACAGAGATAATGTTCATCATTTTAATTATATTTAAATCAAAAGTAAAAGTATAATGATGATAACTGTACAAGGATTTTTTTTGTTATGCCTCTATTAATAGATATCTTCAGTTTTATAAAAATCAGTGAGAATTTTAGAAATTATAACTTTCGGTCAAAATTTCACTTACGAAGAAGTGGTTTTATCACACGAGAGCTTTTTTTTTGTCGAAGTAAACTTGACATGTATCAATAATAATATTGTTGCCTGGCAATTTAACGAAAAAACTGCCTCTGAAAAAATTACGAGTCCGTAGGACAATTAGTTATTTCTCAATAAACAACATTGGTTATCAGGATTCCTCAATGTTAAATTTTTCCAAGAATTTTTTTGTATGGACATATCCGACCTGTCCTAAAATCAATAGGCGTCATCCTTGTATCATTTCAGTGATCTCGACCCGATCGGTTCCATACGTATTTTGAACGCAAAAAAAAATATTTTTTGGACTTTTTTTTTTGCACGATTACATTACTTTTCCTCTATGGTATAGTGGAGGGCGGAAAAGTAAAAATTTTACTCACAAATATCATTTATTATTCTTCTGACACAACAAAACAAATGTGTAACAAAATTCAAATAACCAATACTCAAAATAGTAGCCTGAGCACTATTTTTAAAATCCAATATTTAATTATCTGTTCTTGCTTAAAAATGATCTTCTGAATAGGGCTATTGAAGAACTAATGTCAGTTGTGTTTCAACTTTCAATGTGCACCTGAATAGGAAACCGCCCTGATTATTGGTTATTGAAAAATAACCAATATCCAATGGACGTCTGAATAAACCAGAATTTAACAGATCAGGTGAGATCAGATAAGATAAGGTCAGGTGTGATCAGATTAACGATGTACAAAATAATGACGTCAGATAAGAGATAAGGTCAGGTGTGCTCATATTAATGACGTCAGATAAGAGATAAGGTCAGGTGTGCTCATATTAATGATGTACAAAATAATATGAGGTCAGGTGTGCTCATATTAATAAGATACAAAATAATATGAGGTCAGGTAAGAGATAAGTTCAGGTGTGCTCATATTAATGAGGTACAAAATAATATGAGGTCAGGTAAGAGATAAGTTCAGGTGTGCTCATATTAATGAGGTACAAAATAATATGAGGTCAGGTAAGAGATAAGTTCAAGTGTGCTCATATTAATGATGTACAAAATAATATGAGGTCAAGTAAGAGATAAGTTCAGGTGTGCTCATATTAATGATGTACAAAATAATATGAGGTCAGGTAAGAGATAAGTTCAGGTGTGCTCATATTAATGATGTACAAAATAATATGAGGTCAGGTAAGAGATAATTCAGGTGTGCTCATATTAATGAGGTACAAAATAATATGAGGTCAGGTAAGAGATAAGGTCAGGTGTCCACATATTAATGATGTACAAAATAATATGAGGTCAAGTAAAAGATAAGTTCAGGTGTGCTCAGATTAATGATGTGAAAAATAATGAGGTCAGGTAAAAGATAAGTTCAGGTGTGCTCATATTAATGAGGTACAAAGTAATATTTCAAGTAAATATATTTATTATGTTACGCAATGCGCATGCGTTTATTACAGACGGGAAAAAATGGGAGTTCCGAGGGACGGGACCCTAGCCACAGCGAAAAATATGACAAGAGTTTACGTTCTGACCGCTATTCAGGTGACCATTTTACTTAAAAAAAAATTCATAACTTTTTTGTTTGATGAGACCGCACGAAACTGATTGCAGATTCGTGATCAGCGACCCAAAATTAGTCTAAAAAAAAATATCCCATCAAAATTGGGGCTGAGCCCCTATGGTAAAATTTTTCCTTTTGAGCGGTGGTAGTAACTGTTTCCTGGAAGGTAGTGCGAATGGAACCAATGATTTCTCTATGATGTTCTTCATCTGTTCTTCAACTGAAGGTACGGTTTTAATGACGATGGGCTGCAATGAGTTCATATTTTTTTTCCAAACAAAACATAGCAAATTGTCGCCAAATTGATGTAGTTGAATTTACAGCATTGCGAGGCACATTATCATTGATGGCTTTTTCAATTTTCTGACAACGCAAGTTTGAGACAAATTGACATAACGTCATCAAAAATTTGTTTACAATGCTGGTTGTCATGCTTTCAAAAGTTAGGTTCCGTTATTGTCGCTGGAAAAGTTAGGGCAAATTTGTTTCGCTGTCACAATGACAAAATCACGCGGCTTATGGGATTTTTTATACATGAATTAAATTGTCTATGAGAAAACAAAAAAAAAAATTAAACACTAATGGCTTCCTGAGAAATCTTAGAGTGTCCTCTTTAAAACGCTTTCTCTTTTTTTTCTTAGCGTATATTTTAGGGAAAGTTACATAAATTCTTTTTAAAATAACTTATAATATTATTTTTTAGTAAAATTTTACGCTCTTTCACGTGGTGCTATTAGTTTTTCGATTTTTTTTTTCGAGATATAATGGAAAAACCAAATTTTCGATTTTAAATTCGCAATTGTGAAGTTAGCTTACACTTTAGAGCAGCAAAGATTTTTTTATTGTTTTCTACACCCTTTCAAGTACTTAAATGCCAAGTTTCATCGATATCACATTTTGTGCGAGCTTTTGGTCAATATCCTTCTCTGGCAACTGGTCTATCAGGCGAGGCGTTCGGAAAAAACTAAAGTATCTTTGCCTAAAATGTACGCTCATAAAAAATTTGACCGGAAGTTATAATTTCAAAAATTCTCACTGATTTTTATAAAACTGAAGATATATTTTAATAGAGGCATAACAATAAAAAATCCTTGTACATTTATCATCATTATACTTTTACTTTTGATGGAAGAATAATTAAAATGATGGACATTGTCTCTGTTTAATAAAATTTATGTTTTAAAATTATCATTTTTTTACAGTATTCATTCGACGCAATTTTTATTTTCAAAATAGTTTGTTTTCGAAATTGTGAACTTAGCACACACTTTAGAGCAGCAAAGATTTCTTTATAGTTTTCTATACCATTCCAAGTACTTAAGGGCCAAGCTTCATCGATATCACATTTTGTGCGAGGTCATAGTCTCTGACAACTGGGCTATCAAATCTTAAAATCTATAATTTCAAAAATTTATTGGACTTATCCAAAATAAAAATGGGAAAAATTCCAAAAATATTAAAATCTAATATTCTAACAAATTATTAAGAAACGAAATGATCATTATTTGTCAACCGGCAGAGCAGCATCATCTCTCTCATTAATTCCCAGATAGAGTTCGCAACTAGAAATAACAGGGAAACCAAATTGGTAAAGTTGCTTGATCATTTGTTCGATTTAGTCGAAAACGATCGATATTCTAGAGGATAATTTGGTGCTATTAGTGATGCCACCCAGTAGCGCACGACATTCCCCATAACTAGAGTGCCCGGTGATGACTCTTTATGGTGAACTAACCACAGATATTATTATTGTTATGGTAGGCAGAGTGTTTCGTTTTAGCAATACAGCGATCGGAGAGAGAGTTTAAATAGTTTCAAATGATTACAGATGAAACTTAAATTGAGTGAATTAATGACTTAATAGAGACTGAATAAAGGAGAACACTCGGTTTATTTCTATAATTAGTTCGTTTGGTACTTACGTTTTTCTAACTACTAGGAAATTTTTCCATGTATAGAGTATTTCAGTTTCTTTATTATACGATCATTTATAGACTCGTTGTAGAAATAGAAATAGATTTATTGAATCAAAATGGAAAGAATTTTGTACTGTAGGCTATCCAAAAAATTAACAAAAAAGCGCTTCTAATTTTTAAACTTTTAAACTATTAAAAAAATTAATTGGAAATATATCCATACTTGTACGTAAATTAATAAATTTTAATTAACTCAACGTCTACCTTTATTAGTACACCATATAATTTTACAATTCTCACAAAAAAAATGGATCACCTTTGCTCCGGTTGTTCATGTTCTATGTTAAACGTCAGCGAGATATGACAGGTACAAATCAAGTCTTCTAATGTGGAAGTGTCTATGGTCTGCGATGCCATACACCGTGAGTCAAGAGGCCCGTGTAGATGGACCAAATGTAAAAGGTTATTTGATTCCTATTCATATTGATTAATTTTTGACGATTCTTAAAACCAAGGAAATGCTTCCTTATTTGTCACAAGGGTAAGTCTCAACCAATTATGTCATTATTAAAGTGGGAATAAATCTATTGTGATTATTCTCGGGAATAATCGACAGTAATATCCCAAGACCTTGACAAATAGCCGACTATTTTTATTGCGTCTAAATTTCGAGTTTATTGTAGGATCAATTCGTCGAGACTTAATTTTGGCATTAATAATCTGACTAACTCCCGAGAGCTTTAGCTCGAGGGAGTTATTCTTTGATTTTATTAATGCTAAAATTGTCGAGAGAAATTGTAAAATATACGAGAAATTTAGTAGCAATAAAAATAGTAGCTAATTTGTCAAGGTCGCGCTATATTTAATAAGATTATTTCCCGAGTCAAAAAAAATTTCTGTACGTACCTATAAATACCGTCCTTCAGGTGAATATTGAGGACGATGATCAAATAGCCGACTATTTAGCACCAAGATGAATAGTCGCTTTAATTTGTTTTGATTGGCGGCGTCAAATCAGTTTCCAAGCATGTGATTGGTTAAAAATTGATATTTGACAGGCAAGGGAAATAATCACTGTTGCTTTTGTTTGCTTAGCAAGTGTCTGATAGTTGTCAAAATAATTACCTAAATTAGTCAACGCGTTATATAAAATGAGTGAAAATCATCGGTTTAGTACCTTTTCTGAAATAACAAAAAATATTTTTGAAACTACTTCGAAAAACATTTTAATAAGTAATCAGTCGATACGAAGACAATTTAAGACCTTCACCATAGAAAGAAATTATATTCTGGATCAATCTACTACAACAGCTACTCTTGCATTGATTTTAAAATATTGGGCTTACAACATGAAAAGAAAGAACGGAAATGATTATAAAGAAGCAGAAATAAAGACAATGTGGGATAAAACTGCAAAATTAGTTCAAGAACTTTACTTTAATAAGTATAACAGGTCCTTTGATCCTTTCCATGATATAGAATTCAAAAATGCTCGAAATGCAAGAGATCCAAAAAGAAAAATTTTACAAAAACATTCTGAAAAGCATAAACAAAGTTCTGTAGCACTTTCTAATACAGAACTGTTGAAAATCTTAACTATTGGGACGAAAGTTTTTTCACGTTGCATCGTATGAACTAGCTTGGAGGGGAGGAGATACTACGAAATGTTTAGTTCATTATTTTAAAAATGAATTGTACTAATTTAAATTAATGTAATAATTTAGTCTTTTAAAGTACTCACAATGAACTATATTTTCGTATATTGTAATAATTAATTAAATTAAATTTTTCAATAGTTTTATTGATCTTTTATTGTAAAAATTTGTGAATCCAAAAATAATCTAGTCAAATATAACTCGCGAGTTCGATAAATCAGAAATTAATTTGACAGATTTTGTTCAAACTTGTTGCCATTTGTAAATAGCCACTCGAGTTTTCAAAAGGTCTGTCAAATTATTTTATTTATTCTTAGCCTCTTGTTATATTATTACTGACAATAAATATTCCAAATAAAAAAGTAAAAGCTTCAGAAGGAAAAAGAAAGGGGAAGAGGTCCAAAATATGAGTTGTTTTATACAATATTTTTTATAATATGTTGTATTATAGTCGACACGGACATCGGTTAGAAAATCTACTTCAAAGCATTGGAGCATAACTATCTAAAATGGCAACATCGTAAAATTGCTAAATTCATGACTCACTCAGTTTACGCATTCTGACCGTGATGTCCGTGTCGACTATTGAGACAAATAATTACCGATGGTGGCGCCACATTCGTCGATCAGCTGTTCAACGAAACGCGTAACTTTTGATAAATAGTGCATTAAGTTATACTGAGTGAATGGTTTATTTGTAGTATTTTAAGACTTTTTGTGATTGTTTGATGTTTTTGATTTGGAAATTACCATAATATACCTGTACATGTAAGTATTTAGACTCAATTGAACCTGTTTTTTGTGTCGATATTCTAAAATTGAGGTTATTTATTTAGCATATCTTACGTTTTTCAGAAATTTATTGTTTACTTCTGTTTCTGTGTGCTTTTTTGTGTTTCAGGATGAATATAGCCTAGAGGTATTATCATCTTCACCTCTACTAATATAGAATGATATTGGAAGGGAGCTAAATCATATGCCAAAGAAACATACAACAGTTTTCTGCTGATAAATTTTATTTCAATTTTTTCAGGATAGTAATTGTAATTGTAAAAGTGATTTAAATAAAAAATGATTTCTAAGAACCTACTTTTGATTGATTTATGGTCAAATATATCCTATCCTTGTTTCAAAATTATTTTTTTAAATCAATATCAAATTAAAATATAAAAAATTAAGAAAATTTTTTCTTGGCTTAAAACACTTCATAGGCCATCAAATGTATCTGTTGCAAAACTTTTTGTTTTGTTTATCTACTTTGTTTTTTTCAAAATAAACACAAAATGTATATTTTTTAATCCTATATATTAACATAAGTTCAAAGCTAACTTTGAATTATTCAGTTTTAGTAGTATTTAATATTTTATTATAATAATTAATTACTAATTGTAACTGTATAATTATTGAAAACAGGTGTTGTACAAGAGGGGAACAAATAATGGTATTTTTAAAATTATGATGTGACAAAGGTTTTATTTTACTGAACATTACCTTTAGAAAAATGATAAGTTGAAATATCAGCAATGATGTGCACACCTAATTAGATTTTAAGTTTACATATATAAAAGTACAACTGTATAGTTTCGACAGTTTGTAAGGACAAGTTTACTTAGTTTATAGGCAACACTTTGCTGTCTTCTAATTTTGTTTGAAAGAATTCCTGCAAACATTTCAGTAGTAATCAAGAAATAATCTCAGAAATGCTAATTTTGATCTTACCTGATTTAAAATTGATTACACTTTTCCTGGAATTTACGACGATCAACTTCCTCGATGACACCTTTTTTGTTGCTTCTTGGGTGGATCATAATGGAAGTGTAATTCCGGATTTTTAGATTTCCTAGAGGTATATCCATTTTGTATTATTTTTATTGTGCATTTTTATCTTTTAACTAACAAATAACAGCAAAATACACGAAGCACAAAATCAAAACACACGTTCAACTACAGGTAAACAAACAAAGTTACGCTTTTCGTGCAGTTCAAATTAATACCGCAGGTGTCGCTTCAAAGTTGTGTTCGTCTCAATACCATTGATTTTAAGAAAGAAAGTCTCTGGGTTTCTAAAATTTATTCAATACTGCCTTAGTTCTAGCGTAGATTGTTGGTGTTATTAAGTATGATTTTCAAGACTCTGAACAAAGAATAGTCTGAGTATTATTTAGCGTCCACTTTTTGGTACGTCTTGAACCACGTTGCGGTGTGGGAATGCTAAAATTGAATTTACTCGTTAGTGATTTAAATGAAAGGTCTCGCAGAGTCCACGAACGTCTACCCATAAATCAGGGCAACGTGAGTTCGCGCCACTAACAATATAATAATTAATATCGACCACGACGGTGTATTAGGATCGAAAAATAAACATTAGATAATCTGTAATTATAGAGGAAGGAGAGGGTTATCGCCACATCTGAACTTGCCCATACTATAACAAATAGTATATGATAGCCTGGGACTGCATGAGCCATAAATCTAGACCACTAGGGCGTAGGTAGAGGAGGGTATAAGAAGCGTCCTATTGATGTTAAAAAATTAATGACGGGGCTTTGACAAGCGGTGAACGACTTTCTTATAGTACAAATAAAAAAATAAAAATTTACAATCGTTAAAGTACCATAACCATAGGTTTAGAACTGATTTTGGGGACACAAGTCGTACTGGCTTATGTGAAGAAAAAACCTTTTCGAAGGCTTTTAAATTGTGGCCAGAAACTAGTAGTCTTGTATCTATTGATGAAAAAAAATAGAACTATTTTTTTTGGCCGCCTGCAAAAAAAAAAAAACTACCTACGCCCCTGTCGTGAGCCATAAATCGAGAGTAAAATCTTCGACTCAATGGAAATTAATCATTTACAACGAACAATTACACATTGTTCGATATTGACCAAGTTGTTGTTGCTATTCCGCTTGCTACTATTTTTTATTTCTTTATTATATATCATCTAGTTTTATTTTTCTGGCATTTTATTCGCTGAAGATCAGGGAGGTATCATTAATTTTACTAGAGATGTTGATGAATACTTACATCAAATAAAAACGTAGAAAATTATTTTATAGTAGCGTCGAATTATAATTTTTTGGGAAATGAAATTGGTTTATTTGACTCCCTTTACCTTTTCTTTTCCAGACCTTCTTATGTTGAATGACGTCACTATGATCACCATGGATAGCATCCAATCTATCTGCTTCTTTTCCCAAAGTTGAAACTACCATTTGGAAATAGCCACTCGAGCTCTGCGGGCTCGAGTGACTATTGCCAGGCAACAAGTTTGAACAAAATCTGTCAAATTATTTTCTAATTTATCGAACTCGCGAGTTATATTTGATTAGATAATTTTTTGATTCACAAATTTTTACAATAAAAGATCAATAAATCTTAAAAAATTTAATTTAATTAATTATTACAACATACGAAAATATCGTTGGAACTCACTATTTATTGAGGGTTTGGAATTGCTTGTTATATGTATTAACTGTTTCCTCCTGCGTATTTTCTCTAAGATTATTTATTATATTTGAATGATGTTCTTGGTTCAATAGTAAGTATGGTTTAATCGAACTTGCAGAATTATGACCAGTGACCTTGATTACTTCTTGTTCTCCTACACCAGCTTTCGAAAGGTTACTTACTGCACTTGATCTGGCAGTAACTGTGTCTAGACCTACTTTTTCTGCTGATTCTTTTATCCATTTAGAAATGGAATTTATTTCCACAGGAACGTTTGTATACCAAGAACCATGAGTTTGCCAAGCCGGATTTGGGGTAAGAAAGAAGCGTTAGGTTTTAAGATTTTCTTCACGTTTACCCATTAGTTTGTCAAAAAGACGAACAGGGCAAATATGTGGGTTACTTATGTTTGGAGTAAACCATTTACTATTCGCGCACCTTTGTGCTCCACCCGGTGCAGTTTTTGTAAAGATGGGATTATATTCAATGCGGCCAGTATTTGATCCTACTATGTCGGTTTCTTTTTTAAAATAATGAACTAAACATTTCGTAACTTCTCCTCCATACAATGCAACGTGAAAAAACTTTTTTGCAATCCACAAGGTGTATCTTCGTCCCAATAGTTAAAAATTTTCAACAGTTCTCTATTAGAAAGTGCCACAGAACTTTTTCTTTTTGCATCTCTTGCATTTCGAACATTTTTGAATTTTATATCATGGAAAGGATCAAAAGACCTTAAAGTAAAGCTCTGGAACTAATTTTGCCATTTTATTCCACATTGTCTTTATTACTGCTTCGTTATAATCATTTCCGTTCTTTCTTTTCATGTTATAAGCCCAATCTTTTAAAATCAATGCCAGAGTAGCTGTTGTAGAAGATTGATCCATAATATAATTTATTTCTATGGTCAAGGTCTTAAATTGTTTCCATATCGACTGATTACTTATTAAAGTGTTTTTCGAACTAGTTTCTAAAATATTTTTTTTTTATTTCTGCATCAGAAAAGGTACTAAACCGATGATTTTCACTCATTTTATATAACGCGTTGACACATTTAGGTTATTATTTTGACAACTATCTGACACTTGCTAAGCAAACAAAAGCTACAGTGATTATACCCGAGAATAATCGCCAGATTTATTCCCACTATAATAATGACATAATCAGTGTTTAATTTAACTAAAACCTGAACAACTTGGAGCAAATTTCAATGTAAAAAGTTAAGTTATCAATGTAAAGTTTGCCTGTTAAAGTTTTTACAATAAATTTAATATAAAGTTCCAAGAACAATAACCAAGAGATACAGTCCACAAGAAACTATTAGCTATCTTAAAAATACTTAAGGTGGAACAGAAACATGTTTTCTTCAGATGATATTGGAACAGCAGCATATTGTTACGTACTAACTTTGATGTGATAAGATGTTGTTTAATTTATTTTATTTTTATTGACTTTTAATTTTAAATTTTAGCACATAACCTATAAAATTTTTGAATCAACTAACCTCGACTACAGCTTTTTTCCTTTTTTATTTAATTTGATTTATTTCTAATTTACTTACTTTGTTAACTAACTTTTCTTTTTAAATAAATTTAAAATTTATGGGAAATATTTTTATTCTTACCTCCTTTGTCAGCTCAGACAGAATGTAAATTCTTACGTTTGACAGAATGCATTGGGCGCCATCTACTATGCAGAGTAGAGATTCTTAACCTCAGGTATGTTTCTAATTGGCTTGTAATTTTAAAAACCAATAATAACGACTACTAAGATAAATTCATAAACATTTATTAATAACAAAAAAAATCAGTAACGAAAAACCTTTTAATTGAATGTGCGACAAATATTTGGTCGAATAAGGTAAGTGTATTTTTATTTACTACAAAGAAAAATTAACAGTTACAAGTGAAATTTATTGTTATTTTCACCTTATTCTCCAATACTCTAACCTATGTTATTTATAGGTTAATTAATTTTTAACCTTAGAAAAATTAGTTATGGCCTTTTATTGTTTTAAAATGTTTTTAAATATCGATATTTAATGAAAATTGGTACCTAAGTCTTCCTTATTCCTACAGTTATTGTTGTTAAATGGATGTTTTTCAAAAATACAAATGGAATGTTTTTCAAAACGGAAACTGGATAAATTTAGTCAGGATACAATTCGATCAGGATACTCTGGATCTCTTAATCGGGATGCAGGGCAGGATGGATAATTGTGGCTTCTTCTCTTGATTCAAACGTTTTTTCCTTTTTCTTGAAAAATAGCGTCACTTCTTGACATTTTTATTCTTTTATCAGTGTTGCTTTGAACTTACTTCGTTTGTTTTTAGTAGTGCAGAGCGAAGTGAACTATTCAAGAGTTTTAAGAAAAAAGCCTCACTTGACAGCAAGAAATAGTTTTTATAAAAGCCCAAGTCATAGCTTACTAGATTGGAATATGACAGTTTTTTAACTTAAATTTTTACAAAATTCAAAAATTATTAATTTTTATATCATTTTCAATTAGTAGCAAATTATTCTAGAGACAAAAAGAATAATTTTGAAGTAATTTTTTTACAATTTCTACTTATATTAACTTTATACAAATACTTTTTATGTTCGTTATTATTGATTTCTTAAATCTCATAAAACTTTATTATTATTGCCTTTTTTACTGTATTTCTTCAATTTTAGAAGTCACAACACTCTACTTCCCGATTTATACTATTTCCCGTGAATTTGAATTGATTATTTTTTTCATCTGTCAAAACAGTCAGATTTTGTGGTTTCAGCCAATAAGAGCTCAGGACCCTAACCAATCATTGTGTTTTATACTGATAAAACCGCTTCATCGTATTTGTTTCTTGATTAAACTGTGTTTACCTTTTTTGAAATGTCAAATATAAACATTTAGCAAATTTTATTTAGCATTATCAATTATTATTCCACTAAAATGTATTGCAAATCTATGTTAATACCCAAATTTCAAAATTTATTTGTAAACTAACCTGTTTATTTGTTTATTCACACACACAACATCAGTTTTTGAATACCCAAATACTTAAAAATCCATAAATCTCTTTAAAACTGACAAATGTCAAACTCTATACCCCAATTAAGCCAAACGCAATCCCGTATGCCTTGGTAGCCGTGTATTTAAAACTATAACAGCTCATTATGATGTTTCAATTTAAATTGATAAAGAAAAATTTCAACATTTGTGTGTAAAGTGTCTTTTGCAAATAACTAAGTTCTCTGTTTTTAATACAAAATTATTCAAAAAATAAACCTTCCTCTCAAATTTTATAGATTAAATTTTTGATCTTCATACTCAAACGCCTTTATTTTAGGCAAAACCACTCAAACAAACTGATTTTATCAAACAGTTTGTTTTCGTGGTTTTTCCAAATAAAGCCGTTTTCGTGAAAACCAAAAATTTTATCGATAAAATTTGGAGGACTCGTGGTATTACCTTTGATTAGATTGATGTATCATGATATTGAAATTTGAGGTTAAGTTTAAAATTTCTTTTTCTCCAAACACTTAATTTAATAATGTTCTCATTGTTATTATGATCGCAGACTTATCTGAGATTATATTATTTTAAATTTTTCTATTCAGTTCTTTGCTAGATTATTTGTAAATACCCTAAATCTGTTGATGAAAATCTCTTATGGGATTACCATGTTAAATTTTGACATATTAAATTTTATAGTTTCTTTTACGATTACCGTTAAAATTAGTTTCAAACCTTATTTTTGAATTCACATTCTGTCATGTGATTACTTAAAGTGTAATAAATAGTTATTTTATTGGTATTAATAAAATTATCTGTTTCTTTTTTACTCTTCGTTAGGAATATTAAATTTTGTATGAGCTGGTCAATTTAGTTAACCGTTACAATATACAGGGTGTTTATCATTCCATTTAAAAGGTGATAAAATGGTTATTCACCAATATTACAACTTATAGTAAAAACACTCCATACAAAATACAATCAAAGCTAGAAGATTACACACCAAGTAGATTAAAAAAACACTTTTAAGTTCTTTTAATGTTATAGAAGAAAATTTGTATATTTCTCTTTGTTTAGCAGCCATCATCGCCATGGTATTGTTTCTCTTAAAATCTTTCAATATTTTATTGACAAATCCATGCTGATGTAGATGCAATAATTGTCTGTTAAACGACGCGTAAAGAGGATGTCCTTTTCGAAAGAAAAAGGAAAAATAAACGGAACTAAACGTGTAAGTATCAATAGAACTAATCAGTGGCATTCCTTTTTCATCAACGTAAAATCTGGGCAGCCAATATTGCACGGTATTAGTGAATTTGACTGTAGCATAATTTTTCTGGAAAGCTGTTCTATTCAAGCAGAGAAGATCTATCGAACAAGACTCACTGTTTTCTTCTATATATCTTTCGTAAACATTTTTAGTGTTTAACATAGATTTAGCCGAATTGTGCATTCCAATTTTTAATTTCTGATCCACAATATCTTCGATGGTTTCGTACATTTGTTGGGGTTTATCAGTTATTCTAGAGTTAAACAGTTTACATTTGTAGCTAGTATTAAATATTAAGAGAAAATAAAGCAAGGCAATTGTACAAATCTTTAAACTTGTACTTTTAGGATTCCAAATTGGTGGATTATCCATTTGAAGTCTAAATATGTTCAAAATTATTTCTGGTTTCTTATGAAACTTTTCGTAGTCGAGTATATTTAAAATTAGAAAAAAAATTAATCCTATAAGGAATATAGTAGCGAAATATCCAATCCAAGTATAAATATCGTAAACTGTTGCAAGCGTCAAACGATTCAGGTATTTCATCTTGAAGGGGACTATAAAAAAGAACCTGTCGGCCAAGGCGAATACCGTCAGATCAAAATATCCTATTTGAAATATTTTTGTCATTGTAGCCCCACCAAACATATCCAAGTTTTTATTTACCAATTCCAACAATATTGTATCGTAAATAGAGCTCGATGAGTAATTAGAATACCAATATTGAGTTTTCAAATTTAGTTTTTCGACTACAAGGTATAGGATTTGATCAGCTAAACCAAAATCCGTACCTTGAATACTAAAAGGTTTGTAATCGAAGGATAATATTTTTAATTTTTTGTACTTTTTGTACGAATAAAATGACTTGAAAACTTCGTTAAATTTGGTAGATTTATTGCAGTTTCCGTAGAGTAAATATTTCATTTTTTTGTATCCATAAACATCAACACTGCCATTATTATTAGTAATAAAAATCACCTTATCAATGTAATATTTCTTAAGATATTTCAAAATTGTTTTATCCTTATTTTTAATCTTTAAAATAAACTTGGCTGTTGTGTTTAGTTGATTTGTAGCAAAAAGAAACTGAAAAATGCTGTACGGATCTTCCTCGATTGAAATGTAATAGAACTGACCATAATTATGAAATTGTTTTTCTACAAGACTATTATTTGAGTGTACCTGGTAATTATATATCACACGATCTGTAATTGTGATAAAATCTTCGTTGTTAATTGTTGTAATTGTATCTCCCACATTTGAAAATTCCGATATAAATTTGTAAACGCAAATATCTACTTCACTAGAAGTAGATTTTAATACTTCATTTGATATACCATTAAATAACAAAACTAAACACACTGCTTTTATCATTTTTTAGATCAACTAAATTTTTATTTGAAAAAATAGAGTGAATATTGAAAAATTGAATGTGTTTCTATTCAAAACCAGAAAGCACCTAGCAAATTAAATAATAAAATATTTATATTTTGATATTAGAGTGAATTATACAGGGTGTTTCTCGTAAACGAATAAATCGTACTTATTAACTGATAAACTAGGACGTCAGTAAAAAGAGACATTTAGTCGTCATAATTTCCACCAATCACAAATGCGTAATTTTGAATTACAAATGGTTTCTAGATGAAAAAACTGTATGACAGCTCCTGTCAGCAGTTTTTTCGAGTTTACCCGCGACAAAACTTGACAGCTGTTGTCAACAAAAATTACAATACCTTTGATAATAAGTAACTATGGTCTCCTAGGACACCACAAAACGACTATAAACAATTTTTCTGATTTTATTGTCAATAAATTTTGTAATATTGTTTTTAAACAGCGCTAGTCAGCTTATGTAGTGAAAATAATTTCTATGACTAATATTGATTGAGATTGAGAAAAGTGTACCGTTAAAACCCATACGTCAATATGGAAATAGTTTACGGAATTCTGAAAGGCAAAGAAATACGAGCTTTTGGAAACTACAAGTTTAGAGCAAGTAAACCTAATTCTGAAAGATTGAGCGTGGAATATGAAGAAAGAAAATGGTGAAAATTACAAAGAACTAGTTGTGAAGGCAATATGAAACACGGTTGCAAAAAAAAATGCAAGAGATGTATTTTATGAAGTGGAAAATAATTTTTGATCCATTTATATTATCTTCAAGCCTAGTAGGGAAGCTCGCAATGCGAAACGAAGGAATTTGCGTATGTGCGCCAATAAAAGGAAATCGAGCTCTGCTTCATTAAAATTGGAAGAATACTACGCAATGGTTTTATTATGGGACGAAGACACTCCGGCGGGACTCCAGCGAAAATTTTACCATATCGCTTCAGTAGAACTTGACTGGAGAGGTGGAGAAGCAGTCAATTTTAAAGAGGTAGTGGATAATTCTGGGATTAAAACAGGTCGAGAGCAGTCAGTCTCCTGGCTAAAGGAGGGGTGGGTGAACAACAATTAGTTAAAATTACTGGCCACAGTTCAGCCAACTCAATTAAGCCTTATCTGCAAATGGATAATGAGCATTATTCCAACATCATAAACACCCTTAGAAGTGACGCCTCAGAACCTCCAGCTAAAAAACAGAAAACAAAAGATCCTACAGCCACTCCTCGAGCTTCTCACTTTACAGCTGGATCCATCAACAACATTAATGATTTACCTAAACCCAACGTTATCAATGAGTTAACAAAGATTTCAAACAATACTCCTACTGTGCACCAAAAAGTTTGTAGTATTTTGTGATTAAATAAATTAACTGTTTTTCAGTTTTTAAATTAATACCTACATAGTTTGTAACGTTTAAATTCGGCATTAAGACCTTACTACATTAATTAGTTTTTCGTACCTTGTAGATGTGAGCCACTGTAGGGATCGAATTGTATTATTTAGGAACCATATATCACATAAGATAGCCTCAATTTTTTTGACTCAATTTATATCCATTTGAACGAGCTAGTTAGTTTCAGATAAAGTATTTCGAACATTAAAATAGATCGTAAAATTGATTGTTTACTTTATTCTTATCGATGTCATGTTTCGAACTGTCGGTTCGTTCATTTCTTCTGTTGACTTTAAGGTGTTGTACGGCTGTGTTAGCCAGTCACCAGTCATTTCATTGGTCACATCACAAGTCGTATTCAGTGACCCGTGGCGATTATTAGGTGAATCTCTTTCTGGTCTTGCGTGGTGAGATTCGTTCGAGAAGGATTTCGAAGGAAATTTTGGGACGGGCCTTGTTCTCTTTTCTTGTGGGTGTTAAGTATAACGTGGTTTAGACAAAATTTTGAGGAGTCGCCCGGTGCTTATGAAGATTATTTCGTACCATTGATTGGGATAGACGAGCGATTCCCGTATTTGTTGGACGTACAGGGTGCCTATTTGATTTGGTGTGTTTACCTTGGTCCGAATCTCGTGAAGAGGAATTGATATTTTGTGCCGAACCACGCCACGATAGTAACGTCGCCATCTTGTCAGGTAAGGCGTTTTTCATGAAAGTCGAGTTTTATGTTATCTGGCAAGTGTGTAAGGCCTGTTAATATTATAGGGGTAGTATCATCCACGTTAGACGATCCGAGGATTCACCTTATACGGAAGCATCTGTCAGGGAAGTTTGCCGAGAATTCCCCTTCACTGTAAAAAGGGTATGTTGAGTTATTTAAATGTTTTTATAGTATAAACTGTTAGAGTTTGTAAATTTCTTTCTGGGCCGAGGGGTATTTGATTAGGGGTTTAATATATATTATTTTAGGGTTCTCGTGTTGGGCTGATTTCCACCAGATTTCTCGTGTTGGGCCATCATCCAGATTTCTCGTGTTGGGCCATCATCCAGATTTCTCGTGTTGGGCTGACAACCAGATTTCCGGGTTGAGCTGACCTGACCGGACGGATTAGTGGCCGCAAGTTGCCGCCATTTAACTTTGGACAACCGCAAGTTTTTTCCCTTTTTTCCTTTTTTTTGTTTTATATCGGTACATAGACATTATTCGTCAATTTGTAATTTTTTTCCTTATAGGTCTTTAAATTAGCACTTATAGATATTTTCTCTAATTTTTATTTGGTACTTGTAAGCGACTTATAGGGGCGAGTGGTATTTTATTTTACGCCCAATACCAACGACCTTGAGAGCTCTCGCGGACGGTGTAACACCCCTATTATTCGTGATTTAATCAATTATTTGAATAATTTTTTTGTTTAATTAGCGAAACTTTAGTGGGATCGTTTGGATCCCCTTGTCTTTTTTTATTCTTTTTATGTGACCTTGACAGTTTGTATAAGTAACGTTATTAAACCGATATTGAGCAATTAATTACTTTTCTTTCTATCACTAATAATCACAAATAGTCTTGACCCGAACGAAGGTAAGCAAATTTTTGGTTGCGACGTAGTTTATTTTTTTTATTAGTGGGCTCAATTTAGATCCATTCTGGAGGTTGAGTGACTAAATTGACTGAATTTGGATGAGGGTAAAACAATCTCCTGGCGCCCATTTTCTTTTTAGTTAACACCCTATATCAATCCACACCCCACTTCACTGTGGTTAGCCGGCATCCAAAGCGGATTACATAATCCCACGGAGGAAAATCGTTAAACGAGATTAACGCGTGGCATTATTTTTGGCGCCCAACGTGGGGCCTTAATTATTTTTTTTTGGCGGGAATAAATTTGTTTTTGCTCATTTTGCCTTAGCCATATTTTGACGCTTATTCATTGCCTGTTTTACATCATTTATTTTTTTTTTGGGGCAAATTAATTACTTTTGCTTACCTTGACTCGTGTTCATTATTTTTCTTGCGCACTTTGTATAAATCAGAATTTTAATTTGTGACATTAGTGATTGAATTTTTTTTTTTTTTTAAATCTTTCTTATTGGGCTTGCGGTTATCTCTATAAAGGTATTTGTTTTGAAAAAAAAATTTTATCGAATTTTAGTAGATATATTGATTGCGGCACAAATTTTAACTGAACGTATAATATTGATACTTTTTTGTTACTATCTCTTGACAATTGTTTTATTGGAGTTTGAATTTAAAGGTAATTGTTTTTTTTTGTAAAACGTAAACCGGTTTTGATTTTACTGTATTGAATTGATTTTGGTATTGAAGTGAGGTCGAGTTTAACTTTTTTATTGTGTTTGGAAATTAGATTAGCTCTATTGGGTCACTTGTTTAATTATATTGGGGGAGAATGGCGTACCGAATGCAATTAGGTAGACTTTCTAAATATGAACTGATTTATGAAGCTCAGATTAGAGGTATCGCGGTAGGTACGGTAGATGAGTTGCGTTCTGCTTTGTCAACGGCTTTTAGGTTAGAAAAATCGGGCGATAGTGTTAGTTTCCCTACCTATCCGTTCACAGAAGAGGAAGATCAGGCTGCGGTTAATGAAAAATTGCATCAACTTGGTAAGGCGGTTGGTGAATTTAATGATTCAACAGGTAGTGGTGAATATCTGAAATTAGAATCTAAGTTAGGGCATGTCTTAGGTAGGATAGCACGCATGGAAGATTCCACTCTTGCGCCACCACTTCGGTGTGGGGCGTTAACCATTTTGGGTGCATTGCATGATAGGGCAGAGCAACATGACAAGGCGATGAGGGAGCCTCCACAATTAAGTTTCATGATCCAACAACAGCAATCCGGTTCAGGGCCAGTCGCTTCATCAAGTCCAGCATCTAGATCTAGGAGCCCAGACCGAGTTGCTACAGCTGTGTCAGTTAAGCCGATACTGCCGAATAAATGGAATCTTGTATTTTCAGGAGATAAGAAGGGTATGTCGTTGAGTGCATTTTTAGAAAGGGTTGAAGAGTTGAGAGTGGCTCGTCATGTTACCAAGGACACTTTGTTAGAATCAGGTATTGATTTGTTTGCAGGCCGTGCCTATCAATTTTATTTAGCGTACCGTAATGAGGTTAGTGATTGGGATCAGTTTGTGGCTTTGTTAAAGGAGGAGTATCTTTCACCCTCTTATGACGAAAAATTATTTGAGGAGATTCGTAGGCGTACTCAAGGTCCAGATGAATCTATGGGTATTTATTTAGCGGTAATGTTGGGATATTTTAATAGATTGAGCTGTGGTGTAACTGAGGAGACGAAGTTGAAAATTTTACTGAGGAATATAGCACCTTTTTATCAGAATCAGTTAGCCTTAGTGGAAGTTGCCTCTATCGCACGTTTAAGGGAGTTAGGTAGGAAATTAGAAGCTCGCAAAGAGGCTGTTGAGAATTTTGTGCCTCCATCTAGAAGGAGTGTAGTCTTAGAACCAGATTTAGCTTATGTGCAGATAAATGAAGATGTTTGGTGGATGAACAACGAGTGAATGTTTCAGGTCCTTCTCAACCCAGAGTTAGGGATGGAAATTCCATGATTTGCTTTAATTGTAGGAAGCCAGGACACCGGGCAGCAGTTTGTCAATCGCGAAGGGCATTAGTTTGTTTTAAGTGTAATAAAGAAGGGTTTACGATTAGAAATTGTCCGAATTGTTCTCCGACTAGGTCGGGAAACGACAACCAGCGACCTTAGGTGATCGAGGTAGGTGCGCTGGAGGGGGTGTCTCGATCGATAATAAACTGCAAGCTGTTTTAGATTTTGTTTTGGAATATGCGAAGGGAGACGAGCGTCCCTATTTGACCGTTGAACTTTTAGGCACACCTTTATTAGGATTATTGGATTCTGGCGCTTCACGCACACTTTTAGGTAGTAGAGGTTTCAAAATTTTGCAAGATTTAGGGATTTCTGTTAGGAGGGATTTAGATTTGTTTTGTACTGTAGCTAATGGGGTTAAATGTGAGGCTTTAGGTACGGTTGAGTTACCGTTTGTTTTGAGAGGCAAAGTAGGATTAGTTAATTGTCTTGTTGTTCCTGAGTTACCTCATTTGCTTATACTTGGTGCTGATTTCTGGAGGAAAATGGGCATTATTCCTGATTTAAGAGCGAAAGAGTGGTATTTTTCGGATGAACCTGTGACCGTAAATAGTGTAGAACATGTTAGTGGCCAAACAACTTTAACTTCTTTGGAAAAATCAAGACTTAAGGCATTAGTTGATAGGAATTTTGTTCTCATGGGTAGTACTTTAGGGTGTACGAATAGAGCTGAGCATGTGATTGTTACTGATAGTTCTCCAATCAAGCAACGATATTATAGGGTGAACCCTGTCGTTCAACAACAAATCGATAAGGAATTGGAGGAAATGTTGAGCCTTGATGTCATAGACCCTTCTAGTAGTCCTTGGTCCTCACCTATTTTGTTAGTTAAAAAGAAGGATGGCGCCTACCGGTTTTGTGTGGATTTTCGTAAGCTTAACGCTGTGACGGTAAGAGATAGTTACCCTCTTCCTATGGTTTCGGATACTTTGGATAAATTGCGTGACGCGAAATACCTTTCTAGTTTAGATGTTAAGTCTGCGTATTGGCAGGTGCCAATGGCCGAATCTTCTAAGCAGTACACCGCTTTTACTGTGCCGAATCGAGGACTTTTCCAATTTAAGAGGATGCCATTCGGGTTGCATAATGCACCAGCAACTTGGCAGAGGCTGATAGACAATGTTCTTGGTCACGATCTTGAACCTCATGTGTTTGTATACCTTGATGATGTGGTGGTAGTCAGTCAATCTTTTGAAGAGCATTTAGCAATTTTGGAGGAAGTGTTCCGTAGGCTTCGGGAGGCCAATATTTCGGTTAGTTTGGAGAAATGTCAATTTTGTATGCCGCAAATGAAATACTTAGGTTATGTGGTGGATCGTAATGGATTGCATGTAGATCCTGATAAGGTAAAAGCAATGTTGGAAATTCCTACTCCAACTAATGTCACTGAGGTAAGGCGTGTTATAGGAACCTTTTCTTGGTATAGGCGTTTTGTTCCAAATTTTTCAACGTTGATGGTACCGATCACGAGGTTATTGCGTAAGAAGGTTAAGTTTGAATGGTCTGAGGAATGTGTTGATTCTTTTTGTAAAGTGAAGGAGTGTCTAGTTACTGCGCCTATTTTAAGTTGTCCTGACTACTCAAAACCATTTGTAGTTCAAACTGATGCTTCAGGTTATGGTATTGGAGCTGTTCTAACTCAGCCATATGAGGATGGTGACAGAGTAATTTGTTATTTAAGTCGTTCTTTGACGAGACAAGAGCGTAATTTTTCGACAACTGAGAGAGAATGTTTGGCAGCATTGTGGGCTATAGAAACGCTTAGGGGTTATTTAGAAGGAATAACGTTCACCTTGGTCACAGATCATTATAGTTTGTTATGGTTGAATAGTCTCAAGGATCCAAGTGGTCGTTTAGCTCGTTGGGCCGTACGTTTGCAACAGTATTCATTCCAAATTGTACACCGAAAAGGGAAGGATAATGTGGTCCCTGACATGTTAAGTAGGTCAGTTCCAGTGGTGGATGCTACTATGGCAAATGTCTGTGTTGATGAGATTTGTGAGTCTGACAAATGGTTTAAGAAAATGATTAAAAATATCGATAATGATCCTTTGAAATTTTGTAATTGGAGAGTGTCTGAGGGTAAATTGTGGAAACACGTTCCATCTCGTTATCCAAATTTAGAGATTCAGGAGAATTCTTGGAAGTTGGTTGTTCCTAAGTCTGATCGCAAAAACATCATTGCAGCTGCGCATGATCCACCCACTGCAGGGCATGCAGGGGTTTATAAAACTTTTTCTAGGTTGGCCGAACGGTATTACTGGCCCAAGATGCGTAGTGATGTTGCTAGGTACGTTAAGCACTGTCATTTGTGTATTGCTAATAAACCAGCTCAAGTACAACCTTCTGACAAGATGATTTCTCATCCGAAGGCTTGTCGACCTTTTGAGATGTTGGCTATGGATCTGATTGGACCACTGCCCCGCTCCAAACATGGTAACAGTTTTATTTTGGTTGTTACAGACTATTTGACTAAGTTTTCTTTGTTATGTCCCCTTCGTAAAGCAATTACCTCCTCAATCGTGCGATATTTAGAGAAATCGGTGTTCTTAGTATTCGGTGTTCCTAAGGTGATCATTTGCGATAATGGTGCCCAGTTTCGTAGTAAAGAGTTGACTCGATTTGTTGATAAGTATGACTGTCGAATTAAGTTTACCCCTAATTATTGTCCTAGGGCTAATCCTACGGAGAGGATAAATAAAACTATTAAAACTATGTTGCGAATGTATGTTTCTGATGATCATCGTAGTTGGGATGTGCACCTTGATGAGATTGGTTGTGCTATCCGAACTGCTAAGCATGAAGTTTCTCAACTGACTCCATTCTTCGCTGTTTTCGGTCGAACTATGGCAATTTCGGGTAAGGATTATCGTCCGGACGGTTTATTGGAAGTAGAAGATGGTACTCAGGAGGGGAATTTAAGTCGTAACGAACATTTTCGGAAAATGTACGAGGACATTCGCAGTAGGTTGATCAAGGCTAATGACAAGGGTTGTGATAGGTATAATTTGAGACGTCGACAAGTTGAGTATTTTCCAAATCAGTTGGTCTGGAAGAGAAATTACGTTTTATCTGATGCTGTTAAGCATTTTTCCGCTAAGTTAGCCCCGAAGTTTGTAGGGCCATTCTACATTAAAAAGCGTATTTCTCCCTGGACGTATGAGTTAGGGGATGAATCTGTTAAAAGTTTTGGGCATCTGGAATACTAAGGATTTGAAACCTGAGCCACCTGATCCAATAGATTTTTGTCAAGTTAGATGTTAGTTGTGATGAGTAGTCGTCGCCGTTATGAATAGTGATTTTTAGTGATTGGTTGATATTGTGGTATGTTGAGTTTTGGTTATTATAGGCACCGCTCACTGACTGCACTAGGCTTTGACTAATGGTGTATTAGTAGCCTTCCATTTATTGGGACATTGTAGTAATGGGTGTTACGGCTTTCTGGAATTTTGGAGATTTATATAGCTTAGCTGGTTTTGGATTTTGTTGTTTCCAGGGGCTATCTCGTTTGAGGATTCTTGTGCTAACCAAACTCGATATTACGGTTTTTGGTGTTTAGTGGTCGTTCTGGCGGCACGATTATTTGTTCTAACTGGCATATACGTGGGATTGTGTGTTTTGGAGTATGTTTGGTAGGTAATCAACAATTATATTTTTTGTGTACTATTATTAGTGGTTTGAGTAAGTTAGCCCTGTGGGCCGGGCTTAGAATAGGTTCACCCGGATGTTTTACCACCGGGGGGGTAAGAGGCCCCCGAATGGCTACTTTCTGTACTATAAGATCTGATGTGTTCGTTTCGAGGGGGTTTCTTTTGGTAAAGATTGTATCTTGGAGGATTTTTTTTTTGGTACGCTGATTTGCGCGAGGGTAGTTAACGTTTGATGTTGGATTTCGATGGATTTAGGCAAGTGCAGGGTCTAAGGCATCTTCCTTTGGGACGTTCCTTGTGAATAGTTGGTGATTAGATCGCTGTACCTTTGGAGTGTGCCTTGTTTATTAATGTTTCCTACCTTTCGTTGCTGGTAAATGGACACATCTCTTTTAAACAGTGTATTGTTGTTGGTTGCCGAGGTGGTTGTTGTGTCAGACCTCATTTCATTTCTTTTGGCTTTTCGCAATTTAGGGTTCTGGGTTTTGTAAGATGAGGAAGATGTTGTCCTCATTTTATTTACTTTTTTTTGGGTTTTCACTAGTTTTAGGAGACATCCTGTCATAACATCTTGGTCAAGTAGAGGGACTTGGCTGCATTGGGTGCGTAGGTGGTTGGTCTCTCTTAGTTTTAGGGACTGAGGCTCCTGGACGGGGGAGCGTTCACTTGGGGGGTCGTGTGCGGTGGCGGTAGGGCTGAGGCCGACTATAGTTCCGTCGAATGAGGCGCACTGTACACGGCTACTACGTCTCCCTTTACCTCTTTGAGCTGGAGAGACCAGGACACCGCCGCAGTGGTGCAGCCAGGAACACTCCCGCACTGGCGGCAGGATGGTCATTTTGTACCCGGCATTCGGCCGTTTTAGGAAGTGGGCCTCCTCCCACAACTGCCTAAAGGTGGTAGGCAGATTTTTTGTTTGTAGTTTTCTTATCTTGCTTCTTTTTGTTCCACCATCGGTCGGTCGGTTTCTTGTCGCTGATTGGTTGGGCGTGGACCGATTCGCTGTCATCGGTAGGCCCCGGGGTGGTCGTCACAGGGGTTTCTACGGCGCTGCTATCATCATCAAGCAGCGAAAACGAAACGCCCTGCCAGGACCTGCCGGGAGCAGTGGGCGGCTCATGCTTCCTCAAACTTCGACAGGAGATTGGACTAGTCCGCTGTACCTCCTCATGGAGTGTTACTAGGTTTAAGGATTTTTTTTTTCTGGGTTTTCTAGGGGTTTAGTAAGCTTGTAGAGAAATTTACAGGTAAATTTCTTGACGGAAGGGGGGAGTTTGTAACGTTTAAATTCGGCATTAAGACCTTACTACATTAATTAGTTTTTCGTACCTTGTAGATGTGAGCCACTGTAGGGATCGAATTGTATTATTTAGGAACCATATATCACATAAGATAGCCTCAATTTTTTTGACTCAATTTATATCCATTTGAACGAGCTAGTTAGTTTCAGATAAAGTATTTCGAACATTAAAATAGATCGTAAAATTGATTGTTTACTTTATTCTTATCGATGTCATGTTTCGAACTGTCGGTTCGTTCATTTCTTCTGTTGACTTTAAGGTGTTGTACGGCTGTGTTAGCCAGTCACCAGTCATTTCATTGGTCACATCACAAGTCGTATTCAGTGACCCGTGGCGATTATTAGGTGAATCTCTTTCTGGTCTTGCGTGGTGAGATTCGTTCGAGAAGGATTTCGAAGGAAATTTTGGGACGGGCCTTGTTCTCTTTTCTTGTGGGTGTTAAGTATAACGTGGTTTAGACAAAATTTTGAGGAGTCGCCCGGTGCTTATGAAGATTATTTCGTACCATTGATTGGGATAGACGAGCGATTCCCGTATTTGTTGGACGTACAGGGTGCCTATTTGATTTGGTGTGTTTACCTTGGTCCGAATCTCGTGAAGAGGAATTGATATTTTGTGCCGAACCACGCCACGATAGTAACGTCGCCATCTTGTCAGGTAAGGCGTTTTTCATGAAAGTCGAGTTTTATGTTATCTGGCAAGTGTGTAAGGCCTGTTAATATTATAGGGGTAGTATCATCCACGTTAGACGATCCGAGGATTCACCTTATACGGAAGCATCTGTCAGGGAAGTTTGCCGAGAATTCCCCTTCACTGTAAAAAGGGTATGTTGAGTTATTTAAATGTTTTTATAGTATAAACTGTTAGAGTTTGTAAATTTCTTTCTGGGCCGAGGGGTATTTGATTAGGGGTTTAATATATATTATTTTAGGGTTCTCGTGTTGGGCTGATTTCCACCAGATTTCTCGTGTTGGGCCATCATCCAGATTTCTCGTGTTGGGCCATCATCCAGATTTCTCGTGTTGGGCTGACAACCAGATTTCCGGGTTGAGCTGACCTGACCGGACGGATTAGTGGCCGCAAGTTGCCGCCATTTAACTTTGGACAACCGCAAGTTTTTTCCCTTTTTTCCTTTTTTTTGTTTTATATCGGTACATAGACATTATTCGTCAATTTGTAATTTTTTTCCTTATAGGTCTTTAAATTAGCACTTATAGATATTTTCTCTAATTTTTATTTGGTACTTGTAAGCGACTTATAGGGGCGAGTGGTATTTTATTTTACGCCCAATACCAACGACCTTGAGAGCTCTCGCGGACGGTGTAACACCCCTATTATTCGTGATTTAATCAATTATTTGAATAATTTTTTTGTTTAATTAGCGAAACTTTAGTGGGATCGTTTGGATCCCCTTGTCTTTTTTTTATTCTTTTTATGTGACCTTGACAGTTTGTATAAGTAACGTTATTAAACCGATATTGAGCAATTAATTACTTTTCTTTCTATCACTAATAATCACAAATAGTCTTGACCCGAACGAAGGTAAGCAAATTTTTGGTTGCGACGTAGTTTATTTTTTTTATTAGTGGGCTCAATTTAGATCCATTCTGGAGGTTGAGTGACTAAATTGACTGAATTTGGATGAGGGTAAAACAATCTCCTGGCGCCCATTTTCTTTTTAGTTAACACCCTATATCAATCCACACCCCACTTCACTGTGGTTAGCCGGCATCCAAAGCGGATTACATAATCCCACGGAGGAAAATCGTTAAACGAGATTAACGCGTGGCAATTTATTATGTATGCATATATAATAGGTAGTATGTTTTGTAAGCTATGCGTATGCAGAATAATCTGTTACTCATGAAATAGTTTTGTCAAATACCATTCGGGCATCTAATTTTTCCTGTGAAAAAAATTAGATGCCCTTATGATATTACTTACGAAAAAACAGTTTACTCCACCAGAAACTGCTGGGTAAATTTAAGAAAAATGTGTTAAAGTACAGTGCATAATAGAGACCAGTAGATATTAAAAAAAGTTCAAATGTGTTCCAAATGAACCAGAGGGTAAATCCATATATTTGCATACATAATAGAAATAAAAACAGATTTTACATTTTTTTGTTTCAATCATGACGAATTTTTATTTACAGAATTTTCTTTTTAACTTTTCCTTATTGTAAAAAGCCAGTGAGTTTACCTCCCAACATAATGGAGTTTTGAACTGTATCTTTTACTAACGCTTCCTTTAGTATTTTGTTTGGAAATAAATTCTGAATAAGTTCTCAAATAAACAAATGATTTTAGCTCCAGCTTCTTACAAGAAATTATTCTGAATACAAGCGGTTGGATAACAATCATGGGGGAGGCAAAGATGGGACTTCTAAGGCAACAAAACACGAGCAATAGATCGTATCACAATAGGATAAAGGAAATAGTGGGAGGTAACATTCTTGAAATGAAACCAACGGACCACATGAATCCAATGTACTACTTTAACACTAACTTCGAGGTGATTATGCAAGATCGAAGGGAGTGGAAAGAGCACAGCATTAAGGGCAAACCTGGAGAAAGGATCTGGTATACAGACGGATCCAAGACCAGGAAAGGAACTGGTGCTGGAATATATCGTGAGGGGAGAAACTACCAAATAAGTATCTCACTGGGAACAAACACTTCCGTATTTCAGGCGGAAATGTATGCTATCTTGCAATGCGCGAGAGAAAACAATATGAGGGAAGTGCGCAATGCACGGATCAAAATATGCACAAACAGTCAAGCTTCACTGAAGGCTCTCATGAACCCAAATGTGACCTCAAGACTGATATGGGAATGCCGTGAAGAACTCAGTGTCCTTTCAGAACACAACAAAATAACTTTGATGTTGGTTCCAGGACACTGTGGCATCGAGGGCAACGAAAAAGTTAATAAATTAGCCAGAAAGGGTTCATCAACTTCATATATTGGTCCAGGACCCGCACTTGGTGTTACTAAATCTAACATCCGAGGATGCATACGGGACTGGATCAAACGAAAACAAAGAGAAAGGTGGAAGGAAGCCCCTCTCATGCACCACGGGAAAACATTTATTAAAGAACCATCCAAACACAAAGCTGAAGAACTGCTCAAGATGAGCAGAAATCAGAACAATAAAATAACGGGCCTTCATACTGGACACAGAAACAGCCAAACATATACTGTCAGAATGCGCGGCATTTCATCGCATAAGACAGACAATTTATGGACAGCCCAGGCTAACTCCCGGAGAATACAGCGCCCAACCGGTGAAGAACCTGTACAAAATGGTACAGGGGTCAAGAGTTACGGAGTGGGTGCTGTGAAACTAACCCGGAAGGCACAAAAAGCCCAAGAGGCTGAGGTGCAGCTGGCGATGGATATACTCCACCGCCTTAAAGTCCAGACGTTTTTTAAGGAATTTATATTTATATTTGCCTGTCAATTTTAGTCAGGTCTCTTATGGTAAATACGTAATATTTTTATTTTCAACTCGTCATTTCATACCCCCAACAATGCCATCGACGTTTTTATCTAAAGAGTTCAAAGCAATTACATCTACGAGATATCTTGATCGACGAACAGTGATAGGTATTGTTTGCACATAAAATATTTATACGTGTTAATTAACCCGAGTATAAGTCACGATTTTCTTACAGCACTGTCATAATTTTATTTAACCATAATTCAGTTTTATTACGCCAATTTCACAAATCATTCACACATGTCGGATAGGCATCAATCCAAAGATGGTAAGATATAAAACCGTCCATATCTCTTGGTGGTGTCAAAAGTTAGAGCAACAATGTTGTTACCCGCTAAACGTTTATTTTAAGATGATTACAATAGAAAATTAGTTTCTTGGACATATGGTGAAATGTTATGGTGGCTTCCAATTTCCAAACTTCTCATTCAAACTTTGGTGTTTTGATTTTCGTTACATGTTCCCAATACTAATAAAAAGATCTATAATTTCAGTTCTATTTAGAATTCTTCTTCTCGAGCTATAAATTGCTATGAATGAACAGTCGCTGTATATTAAAATGAGAAAAAGGAGAAAATGAAATTTGTAAGGTGAGCTTTAATGTATTTCGCGCGTACGTTATCATGTTGAGTGTCCGAGAATGTGCCGTTTGTGGGTGTAAAATATCGCCCTGTTTCTCTCAAGACGCTTATATGATGCTTATTCATTTCTTTTAAGGTAGAGGTGGAAAACGAATACAATCGGTGGTTTGGGTCGGATCTTCGTTTTTCTACAAACCTTCTTTGGGTATTTTTTTATTTTTATTCCACTTTTTACTTTCTCTTTTGCTTATTTAATATCAAATATCTGGACCTATAAAATTTTTTGATTCTACCATGCATTTTGTATAACGATAAGAAACATTTACATTTTTCATTTAAAAAAAAAGTCAGGATGTTCTTCGCCAAAACGGTATTTGACAGAAAATTTATTAAATTTATCAAACCGACTTTCAATATTACAGTCTAGCATGGACATACGAATATTTAACTTGGAAAAAGATGATTAAAATCAAAACTATTACACATATTTTTAGCACATTTTGACAAGTGTCAATTTTAACAGTGTTACTCAACGTTTCATTAAATATTTACCTAAATCCATGATTTCTGAAATTGAATTGGCAACGTTGTATTTTCAACTTTGAATTTATGAGATGGCTGTCATTTGACAAGCAAATTATTTATGTCCGTCAAATGAACATTTTTTCCTTTTTTAATACTTTTCAGGCTTATTCTGGTTATAAATTGCTACTTGGGCATTTGTAGAAAAGTTATGTACCTATGCGTTTGTATTGGAAAAATATGTTAAATAATCGTTTCAACGCACTGAATTTGTTGATATTTACAAAATAGGTTATTTTCTTATGACGATTTTCCATAATCACTCCACCAACGTTTTCGCCGGCCAGTGTTAGACCAACGTTATGTATCGCGACTACGTTACTGAACGTTGCTTTGGAACACCCCTCGCATACAAATATGATGTGATTTCCATCGATGATTGATGATCGACTATTAACTACTTTTGACAATGCCAAAAACTGACAAATTAAACTAATATTTATCAGTTTCTCTTCTAATGGAAATAAAACCACTTAGTTTTGTCTTTCTTGAATGAAAGTCGTTTTCAAAATGACATAACAAAATATATAATAAAAAATTTACTATAGAAACAGGTTATATTATCTCTGTGTTGTCGGCCGTTGCTAGAAAATAAACTAAAAGCTTAACTTTTCTTGTAAATATCTCGGAAGATCGAATTCTCACAGAGACCTGCATTTTTTACCGATTTAGATAGGAATTAGTCTACCCTGAAAGTTTCATTGAATTCTGACGAGTGGCTTTTGAGATCCTCCGGACACACATGCATACATACACACATACAAACCTTGCTCGTTTAATAGTATTTGATGCTTACTGAGAATTCTAGTTTTCTAATTGAAAAAGATGAACAGAATTAACAATGGACATATTGTAAAGGCTACTTGATCCGGTTTTGTGGCTGTGCTGATTAGAATGAGAACTCTCAATCTAAAATTTTATTAATACTTTCATTACAATTAGTTCGGTCTATGGCTATGCTAGAAGAGTATTCTTAACTGCTTCATACTTGATCTATAAAAGTCACATTTTCCCATCCTGTAATCCCTTTTCTCTTTGGCTGCAACTGTCTTATTTTATGCAATGCAACTTCATGCAACCAAAAAGGTAACCGAAGAAGAACAGTTCTATAAATCCCAACCACCTCTAAACATTTTCTGCAACATGCAGAGAAATGATACTTTGGAAGCTTGTTCGATTATTCTTCAAGAAAGATTCATGGTAGTAATTTGTCCAGCATATTCTACGGTGGGTATAGTTTTATGTTGCAAGTGTTAATGTCAAGTGATTTTAAATCTACTCCAGATAAATACAAATTTCCTAGCAATGAGAACGCACCTGCTATCGCAGGAATTTGTACGTTACAAATACTTGTGCTAAGATACTGGACGGTATAGTTGGTTTTGTATAAGAATTCACTGTGTAATAAAGTTAAATCTCATGTCCCTATTTAAACTTTAAAAGATGCTTCATTACAGATAGATCTGGAGATTCTTCTTTTATAAGATATGATTTGAGAAATGATAGATGCGACTTCTAGTCCTTTTAGATTATTTGATAAAATATTCGGATAGATGTTGGGAGAGTATAAAGGACACTAACTCAGGATATGAATGTAGAGCCTGTCATAATTACAAATGACAAGTTTATTTTACCAGGAGGGTTAACTGGTTGAAACTTGGTAAGAGACAAGGTTATGAAAATATTTGTATACTCCTCAAACAAGGTTCTAAATTCATTAGGTGTATATTGCAGGAAGGATGCGTGGGATCATTGAAACTATGGGGAAACTCTAAAGACGAGGTATTATTGAGATGTAATTCATTTCTGTAGTTCATAGTGGTTTTCTTTTAAGTTCAATTTCTCTTCTGATGGAAATAAAACTACTTATTTTAAAGAAAAAGGGGCTTAAATGGCGTTTCGACTTTCCTAATCGAAAGTCGTTTTCAAAATATATGTATTAGAATAATTAAAAAATATTTGCAAGGTGAGGTTGAACTTTGTCAGTTTTATGTTGAGAGTATGGAAATAAATAGTATTAATATTACTTATGAGTACACCCTGTACATAAAAAATCGACACGTGACATCCGACACAGCCGCCCAAATTAACTTGTTTGTATCACTTTTTTTAAAGAAAATACCAACCTTTATACTATTTTTCATTTAATTCGTGTTTTTCAAGATACCCCTTACCCGCCACTGTATCTCGGAAACTAGTCATAGGATCTCTTTGGGCCCATGAGACATTTTGATCAGAAGGTCGATATCTACAATATACTAAAATTTTATCAAATTCGTACATTGTTGGAAATCCCATTAAAAGTGTGCCTCCTCCTTTATTTGGACAGTTGTTCTTAATCAAGACAGATTTAACAAGTGATAATTAATTATTTAAAATATTGTCATTTGAACAAATTGTTTTTGCTCTATCCGAAAGAGATTTGACAATACCTCGTTTAACACATATTTAGTGGTTTGAATTAAAATTTAGATATCTACTTGTATGTGTTTTTTTTTCTAAAAACTGATGTTTCAATACAATTGTTGTTATTGTGTATTACTTAGTACCTACATCATAAAACGGTAATTTTTAATTATTTTCAATTTCAATTGTAAATTTAATAGTAGGTTCCCAATTATTAATATTATATAAAAATGTATCAATATTTTCCCTATCATGTTGCCAAATTGCAAAGATATCATCTACCAGACAGAATGTCTTAAATTTTGTTTATTTACAATTTCCATTTCAAAATCCTCCATGAAAATATCACACAATTTTGGTGATAAAGGTGAACCCATTGCCATACCAAAATTTTGCTGATAAAAATCACTATTTAACTGAAAATATATAGTTTTAATACATAATTCCAACAATTCTAGAATTGCTGAGACGCTTAATTTAGTTCTATTTATTAATATATTATCACTTGTCAACTTTTTTCTCACAAGATTAACAGTTTTCTCGACAGGAACATTTGGAAATAAACTACATCAAAACTAACCATTATATTTGAATTTGTAATTTTGATTTTTGAAATTTTTCTAAAAAATGTTTTGAATTTTTGATAAAGGAATTAGTATTTCCTGATAACGGATCTATTATTTTAAGTAGAAATCTCGCTAAATTTTGACAAGGTGAATTTATAGAACTGATTATTGACCTTAATGGCTTTTGTTGTTTATGAATTTTAGGTAAACCTTGAAAAGGTGGAGGTTCACTATAATGAGAAGTAAAAGATCTTCGTTCTTTATCACTTAGGAATTTTTTATTTTTATATAAAGTTTTGTATTCTTTCAATAATTTCGATTTATTCATGACAACCGTCGCGTTACCTTTATCTGCCGGTAAAATCTTTATTATATTGTCATTTTTTAAATTTTTAATTGTTTTAAATTCTGCGGAGGTTAAATTTTGATTAATTTTATAAGATTTTTCTAATTCAATTTTGCAATGTATCGTGTATTCGTTGCTTAAGTCAGTTGGTAAATTTTGAGAAGCGTTTTCTATAGAACTAATAATATCAAATTTTGGTACATATTTTGGACTTACCGAATAATTTAAACCTTTAGCCAATAATAAATTTTCTCTTCTTGAAATATTTATTACCGTATTTAAATTTTGTTCTGAATTTCTAAGGTTCTAAAAACTGTTTTCTTCAATTAGATTATTAAATTTTCTTAATTGTTTATTTTTGGTAGAATTGGATTCTTTCTCATAATTATTTAAAACACAATGGATTATTTTATCGAAATCAAATCTGGATACCTCATTATATTAGAGTTAATGAACACCAATCATACATTAAAAAGAAAAAATTCTAAAAATCAAAAATATGTGAACATGCATGAGATTTTGGTCATAAAATTCAATGGAATTCTTCAACTAGATTATTAAAGGAACCTAATAATTAGGTATAACGGCAAAATTAAAGAAGCAGCATTGATATGCTTAAATAATAACGAATGTGTAGTTAATTGCAAAAAGGATACCCTCTATATCGGGATAGCATCATAAGTTTTTATCTGGTTTTTTCTTATGATAATATTATTAAGAAAACTTCATTTATGACGAAATATAAATTCTCTTATAATATGCTAATGCGCTATCCTTTTTTTAAAATTCGTTCCCAGAAACGTCACAAAAATATGATGGAAACAGATTTTGACATCTTCAATTTCAAAATATTTCTCTGTGTCCTATGTTGCTGTAATATTTTTGTAATATTACCAAGTGTTCTGTTTCTATAGTAAATTTTTTATTATATATTTTGTTATGTCATTTTGAAAACGACTTTCGATCAAGAAAGTCGAAACGTCAAAATTAAAAAACTTTTTAACAAAATAAGTGGTTTTAATATACATAAAGAAGAGTATTTTTTATATCTTGTAAATAAATATACAAATAAAAAAAGAAGTAATTTTGAACTACTCTTCTTATAGAATTTTACACTTAGTATAATAAATATGATCACTTAAATAAAAAATATTCAAGGACTGTATTTTTCAATATTTACCAAACTTTCTAAAGCGATAGATGGATTGATCGTTAAATATTCATTCCTACCCGTAATTTCAAATCTACTTTGTTATAAATTGTATTCCTCTATTACTCTCTGCTTCTTCAAAATGATTATAAATACAGTCTGTATAATTTTGTTAATAAATGGAATATTATGTCAAATTTTAAAGTCTTTCAACATTTCTGATAATGTAGATGTTTGTGCATTTAAATTTATTTCACTATTTTCTAATACAGAAGATACCATCACATTAGTTAACATCGAAGATTTCGTCACAATTAAAAATCGTATGATATATAACTACCAGGTACACTCAAATAATAGTCCTGTAGAAAAACAATTTCATAAATACGGTCAATTTTACTACATTGCAATCGATGAAGATCCGTACAGCATTTTTCAGTTTCTTTTTGCCACAAATCAACTAAACACAACAGCCAAGTTTATTGTGAAGATTAAAAATAAGGATAAAACAATTTTGAAATATCTTAATGAATATTACATCGATAATGTGATTATTATTACTAATAATAATGGCAGTGTTGAAGTTTTTGGATACAAAAAAATGAAATTTCTATTCTACGGAAACTGCGATGAATCCAGCAAAATTAATAAAGTTTTCAAATCATTTTATTGGGAAAAAAAAGTGTTTAAAACGATAAAAATAGTAACATACAATTATGAACCGTTTACTAGTCAAGATACTGATTACGGTTTGACAGATCAAGCTGTAAGATTAATTACGGATAAATTGAGAGTAAAACCAATTTATTTTTACGCAAATGATACGACTAGTTTAGTAAACAAAAACGGCACCTTCGGTGGATTTTGGGATTTACTTTTTAGTGAAGAACTAGATATGTTCGGAGGGGCTATAATATCGATACCCAACCAAATAGGATATATGGAGATGACAATATATGCCTTTAGTGACAGCGCTTCTTTTGCAGTACCTTTTATTTTGGAAGAGTATAACCGATTCACGTTATCGGTATACGATGGTTATATATGGTTGGGTTTTTATACTTTAGAAATATTAATAGGAGTGCTGTATTGGGTAGGTATGAAGTTGTTAAAATTCGAAAAGGTTTCTTCGAAATTTGAAATATTTCTGGATATATTTAGAGTACAAATGGACAATGCGCCGCTCTGGAATCCTAGAAGTATAAGTTTAAAGATTGGTACAATTGCCTTGCTTTTTCTCCTCTTAATATTTAATACTAGTTATAAATGTAAACTATTCAACTCCAGAGTAACCCATAAATCTCGTCAAATGTATGAAACTATCGAAGATATTGTTAATAAGAAGTTGAAAATTGGTATACATAACACTTCTAAAGAAATATTGAGCACTTCTGATGACTTTTATGAAAAATTTATAGTAGAAAATAGCGAACCGTGTTCTATAGAACTTGTTTGTTTAAACAGAACGGCTTTTCAAAAAGATTATACTACAGTTAAGTTCAGGAGTACCCTGGAATATTTGCTGCCAAGATTTTACGTTGATGAAAAAGGGATGCCACTTATTAATCCGATGGATACTTACACGGTCACTTCTGCTTATTTTTCATTTTTCTTTAGAAAAGGACATCCTCTTTACCCATCTTTTGACAGACAATTATTGCACCTACACCAGCACGGATTTATCACTAAAATATTGAACGATTTTAAGAGAAACAATACCATGGCTATGATGGCTGCTAAACAAAGAGAAATATATAAATTTTCTTCTATATCATTAAAAGAACTTAAAAGTATTTTTGTGATCTATATTGTAAGTAATCTTCTTACTTTGCCGGTATTTTGTTTGGAGTGCTTTTATTATAAATGCGTATTTAAAAAACGTATAGCATAAGTTTATGTCTATAAATAATATCTGTTTCAACACCACTATTATTGTTTAATGTGTAGAAAAAAAACAACAAATTAATACTCTTATTATCTAGTTCGCCACAAAATGGAGCTATTCTCCTGTGGAGCAGAGATGTAAAATGTTAGATGTTAGAATAAAGCTTTTATTGTCAAATTCATACACCACTGTTTTTTTTTCAGAGCAATTTCAGTTCGATAAATAATGTTTTGTTCCATATAATACCACACAAATGAATCATAAAACCCCATACGGGGATATTATTGTAAGGGTCTTAAGTTTTAAAATATTTCGTAAATTGGAAATAATATCTCGGCATGTCATGGGAATTGATTGGGAATTGCGATTTTTAATCTACTCGTTGAGCCCTATTTGGAAGGTAAGGCAATCTGCAATTTTTGAAAATCGATAAGCGATAAGGCTACTTGACATATATGCGCATTTGGAAATCAAAATCGACCTGTATCAGGCACAGTTGGAATAATTGAATATTCTGTACTTTACCAAAGTACTTTATATAGGGTGTTTCATCGGGAGCAGGCAATATTTTAACAGTTGATAGGAGTCACTGAGCTGAGGTGATTCCAAGTAACTCATATTTTCTCGGTCTACAGTCCCTTATAGCTGAGATACAGAGTGTTTTGTACAATTTGGTCATTTCTTCGTTGCCTTCTGTGCTTTTAACCACTCTGTATAATTTTATAATATTTGGTACAAAAATTTAATTTTTGATTTTTTTTAATTTTCTACTCCAAACTATACAATTTTTCATAAGGAAAGTTAAAAAAATAAATAAAATGGGTGTTTTGTATAGGTAAATCTAATATGACATTTAGTTCCTAGTACGGTCCTGTAAATCTGTTTTCATAGGCATATAAGACTACAAAAAATTTTAGTATAACATACTTTTAAACCAAATAGTTAATTAGGCCAAATACTATTGATTACAACTTAATGGGATTAATTAAGCACGTTGGTGCCCCAAAAATGTAAGAAAACTTAACTATTTATGAGTAGTAAAATCATATGTTTAAGAATAAAAAGTATATCTTTTTAGATATGTTAAAATATTTTTGAAAATTTAACATACAGGGTGTTATTTATGAGCGGAACGAATTTGTTAACTTTTAGTGAAGCCGGCCCTGGATTTTCAATATTAATAATATTTCAATTAATTTGTTAAGATACAGAGAGTATGTGTACCAAATATTATAAAATTATACAGAGTGGTTAAAAGCTCAGGAGGCAACGATGAAATGACCAAAATATACAAAACACTCTGTATCTCAGCTATAAGGGACTGTATACCCATAAAATATGGGTTATAAGGAATCAGCTATCTACTGTTAAAATATTGCCCTCTCCCAATGAAACACCCTGTATATATATTTAAATTGGTCGTCTACTTTGTGGAAATAATAAAAAAAAAATAAGAAATTAAGAGTACTTTTAACAGATTTGTTTAAAACATTTTTGTAATTAGATCTGGTGACAAAAATTGTCGGAGCATCTCCAGTCGGACACCCACCCAGACCACGGTCTCGTGTGGGACACCGCGGGAGCGTTAAAACAAATGAACGCAGATCAAGGTGTGTCGCTAAAAATGCGAAGCACGCGAATATAAGCAAAAGCGGATGGTAAAGTTGCCATAAATATCCTTTAAAGTATATTCACGGTATTTTTTTAATAATAATAATAATAATAACAACAACCAGTTTGTTATTGGTACAACACTAGTAATTCTCGAAATTATTATTTTTAATTCCACCAATTAATTACACCCAAGTACCAAAATCGAAGGTGCCGGGAGAAAAAATTGAACGAACAAAACTCTCTCGAATCTATCGATAATTTTAGTTTATTTAAAAATGTAATATTTCAAAGGATCAAGAAGAAACAGTTTTGATTCTGTATTCTTAGTTCAGGCCATAGAAAAAGTTTGATCTGAAATAGGAAACAAAAATTTGTATGTATGCATAAATGAAACAAATAACAACAAGAGTTAAGCAGTTTGCTTTGCCCAACAAAGAACTAAAAAATACTCTCATTTATTTTCTGAAAGCAAATTATACATTTTTGTACCGGAAACGCTGACGAAATTACAAAAACCGCAAACACCGAATAGAAACATTCGCTTTATCCTGCAAAAACAAGATTTTTTTTACTACTACTATTGAGTATCAAATATTTTCAGGGGATTATTTTTTTCATCTGTCAAAACAGTCAGATTTTGTAGTTTCAACCAATAAGAGCTAAGGATCCTAACCAATCATTGTGTTTTATACTGATTATTTTTTTCATCTGTCAAAACAGTCAGATTTTGTGGTTTCAGCCAATAACAACTCAGGATCCTAACCAATCATTGTGTTTTATACTGATTATTTTTTTCATCTGTCAAAACAGTCAGATTTTGTGGTTTCAGCCAATAACAGCTCAGGATCCTAACCAATCATTGTGTTTTATACTGATAAAACCGCTTCGTCGTTTTTGTTTTTTGATTAAACTATGTTTACCTTTTTTGAGATGTCAAATGTAAACATTTATCAATTATTATTATACTAAAATGTATTGCAAATCTATGTTAATACCCAAATTTCAAAATTTATTTGTAAACTAACCTGTTTTTATTCGTTTATTGTCAATACAACACAGCTCCGTCCATAAATTCGTTTAAAACTAACATAATGTCAAAACGTCTAAACGTTACACTTAATAAATAATCTTAAATGCCTACTACTAGATAGGCAACTTATATTACGTTTGTAATATTTGGCGTTTAAATGTAAAAGAAAATATCGAACTTTTGAGTGTAAAGTGTCTTTCTCTGTTTTTAATACAAAATGATTCAAAAAATAATCCTTTCAAATACGACTCGTCCTCTGAAATTTTATAGATTAAATTTTTGATCTTCATACTCAAACGCCTTTATTTTAGGCAAAACCACTCAAACAAACTGATTTGAGATAAAATCACTCGTCCTGCGGACTCGTGATTTTATCAATCAGTTTGTTTTCGTGGTTTTTCCAAATAAAGCCGTTTTCGTGAAAACCAAAAATTTAATCGATAAAATTTGGAGGACTCGTGGTATTACCTTTGATAAAACCGCTTCGTCGTTTTTGTTTTTTGATTAAACTGTGTTTACCTATTTGAGATGTCAAATGTAAACATTTATCAATTATTATTATACTAAAATATATTGCAAATCTATGTTAATAACCAAATTTCAAAATGTATTTGTAAACTAACCTGTTTTTATTAGTTTATTTCAAAACGCCTTTAACATTTTTACATACCTCACTTTAACACTAAACTTAAAATTAATTAAATTAAGAAAGACTTCATTTCATTCTTCTTCTTCGCTTTTATTTACGGCGCCGTTTCGCGGGGTAGCCAGTCAAAAAATCGCCTTGGTGGCCCTGTATGTAAAACTATAACAGCTCAGGTTTCAATTTAAATTGATAAAGAAAATTTTCAATATTTGTGTGTAAAGTGTCTTTTGCATAAATGACTATGTTCTCTGTTTTTAATACAAAATGATTCAAAAAATAATCCTTTCAAATACGACTCGTCCTCTGAAATTTTATAGATTAAATTTTTGATCTTCATACTCAAACGCCTTTATTTTAGGCAAAACCACTCAAACAAACTGATTTAAGATAAAATCAGTTTGTTTTCGTGGTTTTTCCAAATAAAGCCGTTTTCGTGAAAACCAAAAATTTAATCGATAAAATTTGGAGGACTCGTGGTATTATCTTTGATAAAACCGCTTCTTCGTATTTGTTTCTTGATTAAACAGTGTTTACCTTTTTTGAAATGTTAAATATAAACATTTAACAAATTTTATTTAGCATTATTAATTATTATTCCACTAAATTTCAAAATTTATTTGTAAACTAACCTGTTTATTCGTTTATTCACACACACAACATCAGTTTTTGAATACCCAAATACTTAAAAATCCATAAATCTCTTTAAAACTGACAAATGTCAAACTCTATATCCGAATTAAGCCAAACGCAATCCCATATACCTTGGTGGCCCTGTATTTAAAACTATGACAGCTCATCATGATGTTTCAATTCAACATTTGTTTGTAAAGTATCTTTTGCATAAATGACTATATTCTCTGTTTTTAATACAAAATGATTAAAAAAATAAGCTTTCCAAATACCACATGTCCTCTCGACTTTTATAGATTAAATTTTTGATCTCCATACTCAAACGCCTTTATTTTAGGCAAAACCACTCAAACAAACTGATTTGTTTTCGTGGTTTTTCCAAATAAAGCCGTTTTCGTGAAAACCAAAAATTTAATCGATAAAATTTGGAGGACTCGAGGTACCTATTACCTTTGATAATTTTCAGGAGAAATTAATAATTAATAATTAATGAAAGACGCAAATATTGTTTATCTTGTACAAATAAAATAGAACAATTTGACATTATTATTAACAAAAATAAAATAAAAAAAATTTAATTAATTTTGATGATTTATATTTAATAGGTTTTTAGTTAAGTACATCTAAATTAGAATTCAAATTATCACTTTCCGATACTTTAAATTATTATTTTGGGTTTTTCTTTTGGATTTTTGTTTTCAAACTTTACCTTAATGCCCATGAAACTGGTTCTCAGATATACAGGGTGGTCCTTAAGTAACACATTTTTGTATTTTTTTTTGCAGAAGCCCTGATGATGGCTTAATAAAAAGCCCGAAACGTTGGCCTGATGAAAACAATGATTTTCTAATTTTTTTTTCTATTGACCTTAGCCCACAAAAACGATATTTTTAGTCAGAAACCTTCTTCACAATAATAAATTATTTTATAAGGTAAATGGATGATTGCACATTTTGGGATTTTATTTCATACATCCTGTATTTTCTTAAGATTTTTAAAAATTCACAACATCACACAAATACCAGGAAACTAAAAAACATCACTTACAACATTGGATAGAAGAAAAACAAATTATTCTAGAGTCATGTTGCCAATCCGGTTCACATCTGTTACTCGGCATATAATACAAAATGCAAAATTCATTTAGTTACAGGTTAATGACGCAAACATAATTTGATAATTGAAATTTTTAATTACTTACACGCCAGCATCCAACATTAATGAATATAGTGATGACTAGGCTGGTGGAAAGGAAAATATCGCGCATACGAGGTGAAATCTATATCTGGTTAACTTTTGGAACGTTTTCTGGGCCATAACAAAAGAACAAAAGGGAGTTTTGAAATGACAAAAAAGTTAAACTTAAAGAAACCGTGATATGTCGACAACCCATAGCGCAAAAATTAATTTTGAAGCGTTATTATTAATCTACTCGACGAGCTCTAAAACATGGTATAAACGAAAATTGCCAACTCAAAAATTTTTGAAAATCGATAAAATTTTTTTTTCGAAAAAACTGTATAACTCCAGCCAAAATTTCTCGAATTTCAGTTTGTGTAGGCGGGACGATGTAGTACTTCCCAAGTAGCATTATAGTGACAGAAACTGCTATCGCAACTTAGATTGGGTGGATATTACGTAATAATCACTAAATCTACCCCTACACAGTAAGAATAACTTCATTTTATTTTTGCCTAGTTGTAGTAGTTCACTGCTGAAAATCACTTAATAGTTTATAATAACGTTATAACTAGTAAGAGAGACTACCTCAAAGTTGCACAAACCTTAATGTGGAAAATATTAGTTACGGCCACCAAACCATATCACTTAAATACCACTTAGAAGTGCCAGTGATCTTAAAGTGGACGTGATGTTTTATTGTCGTTTTGGGAACCAGTAATATACCTTTAAAATGGCGGCACTTGATTATATGATTGCAGTAATTCTCGCCACGTGTTTGCCACATTCATAAGTGATTTCCACATACCGCATGGAACCGAAGTCACTTCAAAGTTGTGATTACCTTCAAAAATCACTAAAGGAAATGTCGGTGCAATAATTATAAAAGAAAAAGTTAATGGAACTTGGTAATAGTTTTGGACGGTTTTTGCATAAACATTTAAACTGTTTGGGAGGACAAAAAAATTCGTTAGTGCTCAGTTCTACAAAAATATTAAAGAAACTACAAGGAACTCTCATTGGTGTATAGTTTTTTAATAAAGATATTTTTTTAATTCTTCAGTTTATTGGGATTTAAATGTATAACAAAACAATTTAAAATCTTCATACACTGCAAAAATATTTGTACGTAAAATCAATATGGACATTAGTGCTATCATTCGGTGATTGGGAGAATAATTTCACGTCATAAAACAATTAGCTAAAGCATTAAAACAATAACCGCAAAAATTGTTAAGCAATAAACGCTAAACATCAAAAACTAATTAACTGTATCCTTAATATAATACAAATATTAATCAAATCACTGTTTTGCGATTATAAACCTATGTAGTTTACCACTAAAACCATAAAAACTTTTTATAAATCCAAGAACTACAAACTTTGAAAATTAATTAACGGTTTTCATTGTTTTGATAACATTAAACGTTAAATCTATAAATGCCACCATTGAATGCTTAAAAACGCGCCAAAATAGTGCTACCTAATAGTAAATCAATCTCTACGAACATTAATATTACGAAAAACTAGCGTAGATGTTCAACTCTTCGCGCCGCGCCCATAGCCCATATAAGTGCAACAACATGCAGAGGTTAGGTGTTCCGATACAGTTTGTGTTTTGTGGACAGTAAAATAATTATTGTGCCAAGTTAGTTAATTCTGGACTGGAGATCGACAAAGAAAGAAGGTACATTCTGATAGTTACAAAAAACACTGGAGATACCGCTTGGTAAATGTTATTTTGGCACACATTATACCTACGCTAAAATTCTATGTCTAAGATGTTAAAATAAAAAATTGCTGTTTTTTTAACTTAAATATTTATTTTAGGATGATATGGATCATTATGTCGCGTTCGAAAGTGGGGAATTGTTTTTAAAAAATTCAAAATATTTGCGTCTACTTTGACGAAATTAATTTTAAATTTTTTCGTATACTTAAGGCAGTTGTTTTAAAATTATTTACTTGTTCAATTTAGATTTCCCACAAGAGCAAAATGTTTTGGAACTTTTTGGAAAAGTGTTTTTATAAACATGCTGTTCCCGTTGCAAGCCCTAGGGTACACATGATTTGTGAATCAATAACATTAGAACAATAAAAAATAACTACCTAATACATTTTTTTTGTACAATCCTCTTCCAGTTGGTTGAATCTTTATTGTTCATATGGGAAATTCGAAAATATAGGTTTTGGGAAAATGCGACACATCAAGTCAGTAGACATAGATGAGCCAATGATTAGTAGGAAGGTGTTTTAAATTTTTTTAGAAATATCGTTTTGTTTTAATATTTTTGATAAAGTAATTACCAGTATACCTAATTTAGCGAGGTCTGGTAAATAAAACTTAGTAATATTAATAACTGGTGATTATGAATCAATGCTCACTATTTATTGTTTTAATGTACTGATGTTATAGATTAATGTCAATCATCCCTAATGTTAATAACCGACGATCGTACACCCATGCTTTTTATTTATAGTTTTAATGTACAGAGATCATAGATGTACACTTACTTTTCATTGTTTTTAAAAGCATTAACCATAGATTAATATCCATCGTTCGTAACATTGATAACCGGCTATCATAGGCCTATCATTGTGATCATAAATCTATGTTCATATTTTATTGATTTTACGCAGAAAAATCGTAAGGATTAAGAAAATTTACGTACGAACGTTTATTATTGTATTAATTATAGCTGTCATTGGATGAAAATTAATCTTGACGTCCATTGATTTGATGTACTTTTTTATTAATTACACGTACTTTTTTCATTCAGTGTATATATCTATTGACTGCTTTTACTCAAAATTAAAATTCATGGTCTTTAAACATTCCAGATTAAAGTGTATAGATATCTGAACGCCCTCGTAACGATGACTGACGGAGCAACTTGGACAGTCAAAGAAATCACACATAGGGTCATCCATCCATCCATCCAATATTCAAGAACTTCCTTTCTTAATTCTTCGTTAATTGAAAGCTCCATTATTGTTAAATTCAATGCAGATATTATGGAATAAACGTAGAAATTGATTTTGTACATAAGTTCTGTAAATTAGGTTTAATAATTTTATACAAAGATTTTCAATCATATATAGGAATGCGTGGTAAGAAACGTTCATGTAATAGTGAGTAATAATGATGGCGTTAATGATATTTTTGTTACAGAACGTTTCATTGAAGGTTTAATTAAATTTTGATGTAAATGGATTTTGCTTATGATAATGAGGAAATTGTTAGATCGAGCTACAATTGTTTATTGTACGTGGTGGTTGATTAGGGGCTGTATCTCAAAAAAAGAAATAACGGTTATCTTGAGTTAATTTTATGCAAAAAATTATTCTTTAAAATATGTAACTAATTTCATAAAAAATAGACTCGTTTGTGGTTTCTCCTCATAATCATCAAGAAATGTCAAAATATTTCATGGTCTAGGTACGTCATTTGGGATGAATTTGCAAAGTGAATGTCTATTTTACCCGTTAAGTAAATATAGACGTTGGAAGAAGTAACAGCCCAGCACGATCTTGAACGTTATAAATGGCGATAAATAGCGCTAGTTGTTGGTTTGTATTTCTCTTGAACCGGGTGATTTTTCATGGAATCATAGAGAATTAACGTAGTTTATTATTTGGGTAAATAATGATGATTACATGGAGAAATTTTGGTTGTATGCGCCAAATTAGTAAAAATAAAGGAGAGACAATTAGCAAGAAGTTTCGCTGAAACGAATTTATCTAAAGAAAATCTAGAGCCACAAGAAAATAGTTGGAAACTTAAGAACAACTTTTAATAAAAATGGAAGATATTAAAGACTATTTCCCTCGTCTTAATTTCCACCAATCAGAAACGCGCAATTTTGAATTACAAATGGTTTCTAGATAAAAAAACTGTATGACAGCCCCTGCCAACAGTTTTATCGAGTTTAACCGCGGCAAAACTTGATGGCTGTTGTCACCAAAAATTACAATACCTTTGATAACAAGTAATTATGATCTCCTAGGACACCAGAAAACGACGCTAAACAATTTTTCTGATTTTATTGTCAATAAATTTTGTAATATTGTTTTTAAACAGTGCTGGTCAGTTTATGTAGTGAAAATGAGTCGCTTTGGAAGTGATTCTATGACTAATATTGATCTGACGATTGAGGAAAGTGTACCGTACAATACCGTTAAAACCCATACATCAATATGGAAACAGTTTACGGAATTCTGCAAGGCAAAGAAATACGAGCTTTTGGAAACTACAAATTTAGAGAAACTAAACCTAATCCTGAAAGATTGGGCGTGGAATATGAAGAAAGAAAACGGTGAAAATTACAAAGAACTAGTTGTGGAGACAATGTGGAACACCGTTGCAAACAAAATGCATGAGATGTATTTTATGAAGTGGAAAATAATTTTTGATCCATTTAAAAATATTATCTTCAAGTCTAGTAGGGAATCTCGTAATGCGCGAAACAAAGGAATTTGCAGATGTGCGCAAATAAAAGGAAATCGAGCTCTGCTTGATTAAAATTGGAAGAATACTACGCAATGGTTTTATTATGGGACGAAGACACTCCGGCGGGACTCCAGCGAAAATTATACCATATCGCTTCAGTACAATTTGCCTGAAGAGGTAGGGTCAATTGCAGAAGTCATTATTTTGAAGAGGAAGTGGATAATTCTGGGATTAAAACAGGTAGATAACATAGTTACATATTTTTTAAAATAACTGATTTTCAAAAATCCTACTTTTTAGGAAGAGTTGAATATAATCTTCCTTTCAATAAAACGGCCCAGGGTGGAGAAAAAAATGGCCGATAGTAAATGGCTGGTCCCCAACACGAAGAACCCTAACTTTTGTCCAGTTCGTCTTTTTAAAATTCTATTGGTTAAACGTTCATCTAGAATAACAAATGATAGATTATTCTTAACAGTAAACCCAACATGAAGCAAACCACTCTATGCGGTCGACATCAGTCAGTAACCTGGCTAAAGGACGGATGGGTGAACAACAATTAATTAAAATTACTGGCCACAGTTCAGCCAACTCAATAAAGCCTTATCTGCAAATGGATAATGAGCATTATTCCAACATCATAAACACTCTTAGAAGTGACGCCTCAGAACCTCCAGCTAAAAAACAGAAAACAGAAGATCCTGCAGCCACTCCTCGAGTTTCTCACTCTTCAGCTGGACCCATCAACAACATTAATGATTTACCTACACCCAACGTTATCAATGAGTTAACAAAGATTTCAAACAATTCTCCTACTGTGTACCAAAATTGCTTCTTGTTAAAATATTACTTAGCAACGTGTTTTTTCGATTTTTTTCGGAAAAATTAGATGCACTTATGATATTACTTACGAAAAAAAATTACTGTACGAAAAGAAAGTTGAAACACATTCTACACCGTGCTGTATGTAAAGAAGGACAGAAAAATTTGTTCGTGACAAACGGCTAGAAATTTGATTTATAGTTTTCTCGAAAATGCCACCGAGCTCCTTTCGTGATTTTTGACAAGGCACGATATACGTGCTTGAAGTAATGACATAATATATGTATCAGAGGCGCCTTTGCTACACGAAACTGTCATTGAAATTTCTCAAAACCAACAGACGTTTCCGTAATACAAATATTTATCACACTGCGGACTTTTTTTTTCTAACAAAAGACAGTAGAGAAGGACTTGAATAATAGATACATCATAGACAATTCATGTCCGACCATCGACTTCCTTCCGGCCGACGCACTTCAAGTCAAAGCAAAAGGTTGTGAGATGCACATGCACCAACGAACAATACAATTACAGCCACCCATGACCTGCCCACGTGATCTTGATACGCAACTTTTATTTCGACACTGAGGATGCACGCCGTTCCGCCGACGCCGCAACGTTGTGAATCATTCCAGTTTACGCGGCTTGCTACGATCGGAGATTGATTGATGAATGGCGATAGTTGTGGGTTCAAGAATAAATTGATTTTATGCAATACTCGGTGAATAATGTTCAGAATGGAAGATTTTAGAGCTAGTATCGGTGGGACCTTAAAGAGTCTCCGAAAAATGAGAAAAGTATTTAAAAAAGTTATGTGATACTGGATGACGAAAGGATAAAACAGATAGGAATCAGGAATATGCTTGGTTTTTACGTTCCATGTACTTTCTTTGTCATTATTTTCATAAGTAATACAAGGGCATCTAATTTTTCCGAAAAAAATCGAAAAAACACGTTGCTAAATAATATTTTAACAAGAAGCACGAATGCATTTTAATAAAAAAATATTACTTTGCATTGTATTTTTTCGATTTTTTTCACAGGAAAAATTAGATGCCCGAATGGTATTTGACAAGACTATTTCATGAGTAACAGATTATTCTGCATACACATAGCTTACCAAACATGTATTATGTATGCGTACATAATAAATATGTAGGTATTAATTTGAAAACTGAAAAACAGGTAATTTATTTAATGACAAAATACTACAAACTTAATTATTATTTATGGTACAATTAAAATATAAATTTCAATTTTGATACACAGTAGGAGTATTGTTTGAAATCTTTGTTAACTTATTGATAACGTTGGGTGTAGGCAAATCATTAATATTATTGATGGGTCCAGCTGTAGAGTGAGAAGCTCGAGGAGTGGCTGCAGGATCTTCTGTTTTCTGTTTTTTAGCTGGAGGTTCTGAGGCGTCACTTCTAAGGATGTTTATGATGTTGGAATAATGCTCATTATACATTTGCAGATAAGGCTTAATTGAGTTGGCTGAACTGTGGCCAGTAATTTTAATTAATTATTGTTCACCTACCCCTCCTTTAGCCAGGTTACAGATTGTTGTCGACCGCATAGAGTGGTTTGTTATTTTTATTCGTTTGTATTTAATCCTGGCTTCTCTGTTGCTTCTTTAGTCCATTTCGAAAGTTCGTTTTTTTCCCACTGGAGTGTTTTTGTACCATCCACTTGATTGATCTTTGTTCCATGATGGGTTTAGGTACTGTTAAGAATAATATATCAGTTGTTATTTTAGATGAACGTTTAACCATTAGAATTTTAAAAAGTCGGACTTGTCAAAAGGTAGGGTTATTCGTGTTGGGGACCAGCCATTTAGTATCGGCCATTTTTTGAAGAAAGGATTATATTCTACTCTTCCTAAAAAGTAGGATTTTTGAAAATCAGTTATTTTAAAAAATATGTAACTATGTTATCTACCTGTTTTAATCCCAGAATTATCCACTTCCACTTTAAAATAATGAACTCTGCAATTGACTGCTTCTCCACCTCTCCAGGCAAGTTCTACTGAAGCGATATGGTAAAATTTTCGCTGGAGTTCCGCCGGAGTGTCTTCGTCCCATAATAAAACCATTGCGTAGTATTCTTCCAATTTTAATGAAGCAGAGCTCGATTTCCTTTTATTGGCGCACATCTGCAAATTCCTTCGTTTCGCATTACGAGCTTCTCTACTAGACTTGAAGATTATATCTTTAAATGGATCAAAAATTATTTTCCACTTCATAAAATACATCTCTTGCATTTTTTTTTGCAACGGTGTTCCACATTGTCTTCACATCTAGTTCTTTGTAATTTTCACCGTTTCCTTTCTTCATATTCCACGCCCAATCTTTCAAGGTTAGGTTTAGTTGCTCTGAACTTGTAGTTTCCAAAAGCTCGTATTTCTTTGCCTTGCAGAATTCCGTAAACTGTTTCCATATTGACACGTATGGGTTCTAACGGTATTGTACGGTATACTTTTCTCAATCGCCAGAACAATATTAGTCATAGAATCACTTCCAAAACGACTAATTTTCACTACATAAGCTGACTAGCACTGTTTAAAAACAATATTACAAAATTTATTGACAATAAAATCAGCAAAATTGTTTAGCGTCGTTTTCTGGTGTCCTAGGAGACCATAATTACTTGTTATCAAAGGTATTGTAATTTTTGGTGACAACAGCTGTCAAGTTTTGCCGCGGGTAAACTCGAAAAAACTATTAACAGGAGCTGTCATACAGTTTTTTCATCTAGAGACCATTTGTAATTCAAAATTACGCATTTGTGATTGGTGGAACCCTTTATTTTTTTGTATGAATATTCCAACAGTTTTTAAAAATATTTAAATTGAGGTATTTAGTAACAAAACTAGCCTTTTACATATGTTAACGCGAGGTGCACTTTCACTGTGACGAGATTTTAGACGATCGATCCGATGAAAATGGAAACTTTTTTGTCGACGAATCAATACCGCAGGTACTAAGAAAATTTTATATCTCACATAACCGCTGGTTTCTCTTTGAGATACCATATACACCAGGAGATAAAAGCGCTGTTACAATGGCAACGCGAAGTGAGACTCCAATAAAGATTAAAAGACCATAAAGCGTAGACAAAAGAGTCAATAGAAGTTAGTAAAAAGTAAGATATAGACCCATTAGGTTGGTGAATGTAGATCTGTTTAGATGTCGGTGGTTGTAAAGAGTATGTAAACTATCCCATGTTGGCGATTTATCGTGTGGGGCATCCGCGAAAGCTCCCATAGGTGAGACAGCTTTGCGCCAGTACTCACACGCATACGTGTTTACATGATCTCTTTAAATGTCAATGGTACCAGTTCCACTACCGACAAAACCGTATGCCAGAGTCGGATCTCATCTATTTACAGACGGGGGTACAACAAAAGACTTATTTTCTAAAAAAAAGTTTACCTACTACTTCGAATTGATCACTAAGAGTTTTTTTTATAAACCTGCTCCAAATTCCTGACAAAGGAATAAGTATAAGTTTAAGCGAGATTTCCCAAACACCCTCAGCACATTAAGGATCTGTATTAATTCTCAAAAAATACAAAAAAATTTTGTTTGTAAATATTTTCTTAGTGCTATATAAAATGATAAATATTGTAACCGTAAACAAATTTTTTTTTTGATATTATTGGTACTATTTTCCGCCCTATAAATCCTGCACTGTCTATTCACAATACCCCAGAGTTAACAGTTTAAGAAGTGATTGAATTCTAGCGGGATTATTTCTTATTGCGTCCAGTGACTTCTTTCTGGAATCTTTGACACATTCCGAATAGTTTTACTTGATCCGCGTGCTTTTTAATGTCTGCCTATTCGAGAAAACACAAACGTAGATGTGGCTTGGGGGAAAAATAAGCGTGGATTATTTTTATTTGAAAGTAAAAGACGTTTAGACCCTGTGGTATTTTTTAGTGAAACGAAAGGACTGTTTGGTGAATTCCATAGAGACAAGGGCCAATCATCTTTAAAACCAAAAAAATTCTTGGCAGTATGGTCGGAAAATTTAGGCTAAATTATAAGTAAAATAAGAAAAATCAAGACGACCGAGGAGAAGGGTTTTGAGAGTTGGATAAACGCTACATGAATTTTTTATCAGAATCGGTCGAATATCAATTAAAAATTAAAGGTTCAAATTGGTAGGATGTTTTTTTTTATAAGAAAAATAAGCTTTTACGATTCTTTATCATCTTAAATTATTCAATTTGCCATCTCACTCTTAATCGAAAATAACTGTTTCTAAATCAAGAAGATAAAAAATATTCACGAAGCACAATATACTTATCCGGTACTGTAATTAAAAAAAATCCGTTGAACAAATACGTTCGTTTCGATATATCATCCGAGAGTATGTTGTTTTAATCGTCGAAGAAGATGTAATAATTACTATTTATCGATAACAATAAATTACAAGTTACAAATATCGTAGTACGACTCGGGTGGGCAAAATCGTTCTCCAATTCCCGATCTGTTTATCTCCATATCTCGACCAGCCTCCTGTTTGTTTAATTTCTTTAAAGATTATCTATTACATGGTACGTGGTTTAGTTTTTTGGAACCAGCGGCGGGACAAAGGGCAACGGGGTATTTTCGTCAATTTATATCATTGTCTCATTAAAATTGTATGAAAATCTACCTGATAGGGCATTACATGATTTAGCTGAATCTATAAATATATATAGTGGTTCATTAGTTTCTAGTTAGTTTTAGGAAAGAGAAATCATGTAATTAGGTCCTTATGGCCCTGTGTATATTTCTTCTAAATAAATAAATATACAGGGTGTCCCGTTGGTAAACGGAAACATTTTATAGGTAGGTAGAGGTCACAAAGGCGAATCTAAATAACCCATAACCATAACCGAGTTACAGGTTGTTTTATCAATTATGCGTAATTATTCATTTGGCCAGAACTTTTGAATCACTTAGTATATCTTTTCCATTTTTGGCATACAGCTTACACTTCTCACGAATAATGTACTGAAATATTGAGAGATATGAAAATCCAGGTTCGGCTTTAGGAAAAATTGAAATATATTGAAAATATCAAAACAACACCCTTTATATCATAATTTTAATATTTCCATTTTAGATTTGAATAGAGGGGAAAAAACTGAATTGAAACAAGTTGTTATTGTTATCCCGCCACCGAATCGAATGGGAGAATTTTAATATTGAAAGTAAAATTTTCATTTAATTTAGAAAAAACATATTATGAAACTCATTTTTTCTCTAACAATTTCAAAAATTCACATCGCGTCATTTATCTATTTCTTGTTTATTCGGCTTAAAATAATTTTACACTGTACTGGTGTACCTGCAGGCCCGTACTTAGGGGAAAATATTCAATTAGGTATTTATTTTTTAAACGACCAGTATAAAGTAAAGTGGGACAATAAACACTCATAGTAACTAACAAGCATTTATTAATAATTAACGAAATTGCTCAATATGTCCACCATTTTGTTTTATGCACTTTCTTGCACGTTTAATGATGTCCCTTACTGATTTTCTTATAATAAATGGATTGTTTCTCAGTTCCAGGCTTCCTCAATTCTTTGAAGCAGTTCTTATCTATTGTTTATTTTTTTAGAATACACCTTGTATTTCAGGTATCCCTATACAGCATAATCCACTGTGCTAAAATAAAATTATACGAGGTGATCGAAAAGTAATCAATTTAATATTTTGTTTAAAGTACGGATCTGCAATATTACTTAAAATTGTGTTAAAACGGACAAATAATAATAATATTAAATGTTGAAAATAAATTCATTTTGAATATTAAATAAAAAAAAATAATTTCTCTTTTTTTTTCTCTAAAATTTTACTTTCAGTTTAAAAAAAAAGAGACGTGCAAGAAAGTGGATAAAACAAAATAGTGGACATTTTGAGCAATTTCGTTAATTATTAATAAATGTTTGTTAGTTACATAGTTACTATGAGCGTTTATTGTTCCGCTTTACTTTATACTGGGCGTTTAAAAAATAAATACATAATTGAATATTTTCTCCTAAGTAAGGGCCTGCAGGTACATCAGTACAGTGTAAAATTATTTTAAGCCGAATAAACAAGAAATAGGTAAATGAGGCCAAGTGAATTTTTGAAATTGTTAAAGAAAAAATGAGTTTCATAATATGTTTTTCCTAAATTAAATGAAAATTTTACTTTCAATATCAAAATTTTCCCATTCAATTCGGTGGCGGGATAACAGAAACAACTTGTTTCAATTCAGTCTTTTCCCCTCTATTCAAATCTAAAATGGAAATATTAAAATTGTGATATACAGGGTGTTGTTTTGATATTTTTAATATGTTTCAATTTTTCCTAAAGCCGAACCTGGATTTTCAGATCTCTTAATATTTCAGTACATTATTCGTGAGAAGTGTAAGCTGTATGCCAAAAATGGAAAAGATATAAACTGTGGTGTACCTCAGGGTTCAGTACTTGGCCCTTTATTGTTTCTTCTGTACTTGAATCTTATTCAGGGAAAATTTACTATATCAGATGACAGCACGGTGCTATCGCGACTAAAAGACTTACTTAAACATCTTGAAAAATATTGTTGTACGTGACTTGCAAATAATCAAAGCGTGGTTTGATTCTAATTTTCTATAATAACACACGACAAAGATGTAATCTGCCATTACAGGTACCAAAATCTACTCTGGCTAAAAACTCATTAATATATGAACTTTTAAAAGCCAGAGTTTGAAACTCTTCAGGAGAAATTTAAAATGTTTACTAGAACCAAAAACTACAGTATTCAGGAATACTATTCTGATAGTTTGCAGTAAATGATTCGGTGGAAATGAATGTGTTTTCGACCCACTGTAATCTGGACTTCCTTTTATATATTTTAGACTTTTAAATATTTCTTGTATAAATTTGTAGTTTTTTATATTTTTTGTACTTTTTATATATTTTATACTTTTTATACTTTCGTATTTTTTATATGCTGTTTTAAACTTTCAATAATAAAGTAATCATAATTATCTATCTATTTATTGCTTTACGATTTAGTCGTAAAAATCAAAAATACTTGCAATGTTGGGCCATGTGCTTCACTTTGTTTCGAAATATATCACACAAAAGAAAATTTTTAATATTTTTTTTTAAAATAAATATATTATTATTATTATTTCGGTTGAAAAAGTATAAATAAATATTTTTTCTCATAAAAATATGTTTTTTTCGAAACAGCAAAATGCGGCTCTTTTCTGCAATTCAAAATTGAAATAAAATTTTTTATTAATTTTGTATTTTTTTTAATTTTTGCCAAGACAAGGTCCTAAAATGTGCTTTTTGGTCAATAAAATAAAATTTTCAAAAAACTTGTCCGTTAAGGGGTTAAACTATGTCAATAGTTTCACTGCAACTTTGATTACCTCGGAAATATAAAACCAAATGACACATTCTACATAAAAATTCATAACATTTAACCATTTACGAAACAATTATATTTTTTTTTTATTTTACGTAACAAGAGTTGTAAGTAACCCATTACGCACATAAATATGACATGACATTATTTTCCATATAATTAAAAGGAATTAAAATAAAAATATGTATAATGTGTTGCCTACCTTTAGGAACATCATACGTTGTGATTTATCATTTTTTATCATTGCGAATTTCTCGACTTCTATTTGACCGAAATGGATGAATTATCTATCTATTTATCGGGTTTCCACTTTTGTTTTAATTGTGCGTCTTGAAAACTGTTTCTAATATATTATTAAGTAACACTTTATAGTATATTTAGAAAAAAAATTAATTTTTTCTAAAAAAATTCTGTAGGCCGTCAAATTAAAAAAAAATTGGAAATTGTTGTTGGGGGTGCCTAATATGTTTAAAAAAAAATCGAGACCAGTGTGGGTGATATAGCAAAGGTTACAAAAGGCATCGCTTTTTTGTTGTTGCTTAATTATGCAATTTAACCCACGGGGATTGGGTTCAACTCACTGTTTTGCAGCCAAAAGAGGTGACTAATTACAGGTTATCAAAAAGATTGGATGAATTTTAAGGGGGGATAATGAGCACTCAATTTTGCAATTTTTTTTTCGTATTTTGCATAAAAACAATAAATTTTGAAAATTAACATTCGAGACCAAGTGCATCTTGTAGAAAATCCAATTCTAAACAAATTTATTTCTGTACATTTTCCGCCTCAGAGCCATACTTTCCGAAATATTCGACGATGAATGCGAAAAATACAACTTTTTTCGGTAATTTTTCAGTTTTTTGTTAATAACAATATGAAGCGGAAGGAATCGCGTCCGGGGACTAAGTTTTTCGAAATCAGCGCATTTTATTACAAGTGTGGTAAGCCAACAACCATCCCAAACCCTAATTTGACTGGACTATAAGTTTTATTACTCTCTCCTGATAGCGAATAGAGTATAGTGCCATACTTTAATTTTTGAAATGGTAATAAATCTCCGAAACGGTGTCAACTACAAGCCAAATGAACAGGCTATTTAAACCATGTTAGCCAACATGTTCTTACGTTATAAACCATAATTATTATTAACGCTATTAGCAGCAGACTCCGGTCTACTGTATAACGACTCCACTATTGTTTACGCTTCTTCCATTAACCTTGTACCGAAATAGCATTTAAACCACAAACGCAATCCAGACAAATAATTATAGCAACTGAAATTAGCTCGAATCCTTTTATTGAAAATTACAATGCGTTTAATAAATACGGAATTTGAATACAAATTTCGTTGAAGCGCCTCGCCGTATTCAGAAGAAACCCATAAAACCGATTCGCAATGGTATCGTTATAAGTTTCTGTTGTTGATTCGTATTTTTGACATATAAAAATATTGTATTGTCATATAAATATTAAAATTCTTTTCAACAATCTTTAATTTATAAAAACCTCGAATATAAAACCCACCATCAGGTTATGGGCCCAGAACGTTTCTAATTGCGAAATAACATAGAATATTGATATATTAATCAGATACAATGACATTCTTGTGATTTGGCAATTCCACTAAACTCCATACTTCTTTTTCTTTAAAGCTTTTTAACGCTATAATATATGAAGACAATCAAAGTTGCACACAGTTGCCAAATAATGAAACATATAAATGTTAAATGCCATCATCTTAAGAATTTAATTGACTCTGAGCTATTGAGATTTGTTTATTGTGCGAGTTCAAAAATGTTAGCTGATGGAATGACGAAACCTCTACTCCGAGAAAATTTTGTTACGTTTAGAAGTAATTCGAGAATTGTAGCATATTGACCTCTCGAGTGGTTGTGTCTAAAAACGCCAGATCACTTTGTATGTGTACGTTGTTTTCTTTTTAGTTAGTTGTTGGTTTGTATTCTTGACATATAAAAATATTGTACTCATATAAAAATTAAAATTCTTTTCACCAATCTTCAATGTATAAAAACCTCCAATATAAAAACCACCAAGTTTCTTTAATCATTTTGAGGGTACTAACAAACTAAATATTTATTTAGACTTATCGTGTTTTGTAAATACCCAAAGAACAAAAATCGGGAATAAAAAAATAAAATTATGTACACTTTTAAAGTGCAAACCATGTGTCAACGCTATCTTGATCTGTTAGCGCCAGTCCAGAGACACAATCTAGTTGGCATCTTGGTCGTGATGCAGGGCATAGGCGCCTCCCTTAAGGTAGGTAACAATTTTTTTTTATCTGATTGTACCAACGCTTTCTTGCTGATATACAGAGTGTGTATTATATGGTTTCGTTTAAGATTAGTGGTTTTTTATCTTGCTCGATTTGTTAGATGTGACGTCGTTTTTTTATATGTTTCAAGAAGAAAATTATTAATATTTTTCACTGATTATATTTCCAAAAATATATTAAAAAAACTTTATTTTTTTAGTAGAATAGCTCAAAATTTATCAGTTTGATTGTTTTTTAAAGTTTTCTCAGACTTTAACAATCTACTATAATACTTACTATAAATACTTTTTTCAGCGCGGATGGGGTAAATATACAGGGTGACCCAGGGTTAAACCGTCAAACGTTCAGGATCGGTTTTTCATAATCCTGGGTCCTAACTTGTTTTGATTTTAGAACAAAATAGTTTTTTATGAATTGCTCAAAAAACAATTTGGTTAATTTTGACAAAACTTGGCACGCTGATTTGCGGCAATAATTTACATATTATTAGAATTAAATTATTAATTCCAGTGACGTTCCACAAGGTAATTTAATTGATATTGGGACTAATCATTGTACGCCACTGTTTTTTTTGTAAGTTCGTTACTTTTCTTGGATTAAACAGTTGAACACACAAATTTTTTTCTTCTTCAATTTTACAACGAAGGTGGAATTTTTTGAACCATAAAAATTCCAAAAAAGGACCATGGGTGTAACAAAACTGCCTAAGGATGTGACATAAAATCACACTTGTTCCCAAGAACAAGGACATTAAAAATGCCCTACACTGCACCAGCGTCTGGACTTCAACAACTACTCCTTGGGCTGTATGCCCCACCAGGAAGAATTATGAAAGTCCAGACGTGGTTTGGTGCCCGACCAAGTCGGGGCTTTAAACCAAAAACTTGGATTTTGTTATTAAAGGAGCTTGCCATTCTTAGACCGGTTTCGGCATTATTGTGCCTCGTCAGTAAGAAGCAGGCTAGCTCGACATCCTGTCTCTAAAGGATGTCTGAAAATGAATTCGACTCGCCTCGTTCTTGATAAAAGTGTTTGCGTTAGAGCAAGAATGGCAAGTTCCTTTAATAACAAAATCGAAGTTTTTGGTTTAAAGCCCCGACTTGGTCGGGCACCAAACCACGTCTGGACTTTCGTAATTCAATACCTTGTGGGGCATATAGCCCAAGGAGTAGTTGTTGAAGTCCAGACGCTGATGCAGTGTAGGACATTTTTAATGTCCTCGTTCTTGGGAACAAGTGTGATTTTATTTCACATCCTTAGGCAGTTTTGTTACGCCCATGGTCCTTTTTTGGAATTTTTATGGTTCAAAAAATTCCACCTTCGTTGTAGTTTTCTATAGTTTTGCAAGCTTTGATTTTGTTATGAAAGTGAAGATGGCGTTGGGCTCTCCTCGTTCGTGATACACTTGCTCTACATTATTTTATTTAACAACAATTAAGATAAGATTAAAAGACAACTAATTATTAATATAAGATTGAACTTTGAATGAGCATTATTCAAAGGCAATTCTGCGAGTTTGTCTGACATCAAAGCTAGGCCTGTTAATCAATTGGTAGATGTATTATTCCGAAAATATGATTCCAGTCTTTTCATCGTTGAGAAACTTCGTTCAGTTCGTTCTACAGAGGGTGTGGTATCGGGTCAAACGGCTAAAATTTGGAATAGCGTAAAAATGTTCGGAAACAACCAAGGATCTGCTACATTTAAAGTATCGACTGCACTTTGAGGAAGACAGGAATCTACTTTTTGGCATTTCACTGTCCAAATATCCCATTCATTGCGTAGAATAACCGTGTATATTGTTTGTATCATCTGAATATAACCTAATCGCTGGCTCAAAAACGTAAAATCATTATGATTTATATAAGTTACCACATTTTCTTATAAACTTGGCTACGCCACTGGTAATAACTTTAGTGTTGTCAATTCAATAGTTTTATTGTGTTGTGTGTAAAATTCTTTTTTAAATTCCTTTTTTAATAATACCTGCTAAATAGTTGTAGAATAATTTTAACAAACTGTTTATTGTATTTTTTATTTTATATACTGTGTAATTTATATCTTATGTATATTAGGGGTTCCTATTTAATAAATAAATCTATCTTTCTCATGTACGTACATTTAAAATTTGGCCCATTACAAATTATTAAAAGATAGAGAAATCTTCGAAAAATACAAATTACAGATTTGTTTTTCAACTGCTAATATTATTAATATTGATACACTCTATACGATGTAATGTTTGCATTTTCTTTTTTGTTTTTTTCTTAATTACATAATGAAATCAGCACAGCTTCGCACTTGTTTGCGATATTGACGTAATTATTAATTTGACTCTTTTGATTTGATTGATTGCAACAGGTACGTGTAAGAAATTATCATTAACGAGGCTTGATTGAATATACAAATAATTATACTTAACCTATTTGCTCTTATCGCTATAATATCTGACGAGATTTATAGTTCAGGGAATTAATTTTAAATTGATTATTTTTCGAAATTAAATCACGGAAATAATCTTTGTAGAACAGTAAAAAGATTGTTTGGAATTAGAATAAAGTCTAGTATAATTTTATAAAGCATTTTTGGAGTCAGAGAATTTAAAAAAAATTTTATTGACCCTAATGAATGTAAATGGAGCCAAGAAATAATAATTTTTATCAATCTTTTAATTAAATACTTTCTTTAAATTAATTTAAATTTACCTATAATAATATAAATAATTTGTAAAAACGTTCGTTAATGATTTAATGATAAAAATAGTGTCAAAACAATTTCGTACGTTTAAAAAAATTATACAATCACACCTTCGTCTTCATTATAAAATGCACCAAAGCCTGGCACCACCTTAATCGATAAATAAACTGTCGTACGATTAAACTGACAACAATATAAAGAACAATAATTAAATAAATTAAATTTATTATCAATAATTTTATTTTACAAGGAAATTGTTAAGCAAATAAGGTGTTTTACTGTTATTAAAACTCATTCTATATGGGAGAAATTGAATGTAGAAAACCGAACAAATTTTAAACGCTCTTAAATCGGTTTTGTGATGATGTGGTTAGTGAAATTATTAGAAATTGGTTTTTCGATATACCTCAAAAATAACAAGTGTTTAAAATAATTTTGAGCGTTTCTAAATTTCTGTAAATACTAAAACAATTCATAGAAGACTTACCCACGAAATTGGAGAGTCCCGTAGGAATATAATTCTGAAAAAAAAAATATTTTTATATAATATTAGAAAAGTTCAGCCCTAATATCCAAAAGACGAACAAAGAGTTTTGCTAGTGGCTAATTCAAAAATGTACTGACGTTTTCAATTTTTTATGTCGATATAACTAACTGATGAAATTGTAAAATTAAAAATTCTCTACTAGGCCTGAAGTTAGTTTAGAATTGGACATATTTGTTTACCCCTGTTCAAAATCCGTTTGCCAGTTTATATCATCCGATTGCAGGGGATAACAAAACTATTCATTTGGGGGTAGAATAATGGTACGGAAAAGGAAAATTGCACATTAATTTTTAAACAAAAGTACCAATATTACTTAATTGCATCATCAGGAATCGTTCAGGTGGCGCCCCCTGTAACAAAATGTGAAATAATACATAAAATAATATTCCTTCTCCAAAGTTATGCCTCTGTGCCTATTTTGATAACAATCGATAAATGTTCAGTGACATCATCCGGAAAAAACGAATAAAAAATTTCAACTTTAACACCATATTTTGGTCCCTTACCCTATGTCCCAATAGATATGAATCACCCTGTATATTGTGAATTTTGGGGAAATAGTATATTTCATTAGGAGTCAAGAAAAAGCATTTTTGGACGTGTAATGAACGATATTTTTCATTATATTTACCTGAAAACCAGCTTATTAGAAACATTTATTTTTAACAATTTCTAGAGAACTGTCAATAACATTATTTTATTTTGACATATAAGTTGGCAGCTAATGACAATAGCGCACCTTAAAATGCGCACGGAAAAAGCCCATTTTCCGTGCGCTAAATCAGCAAGTAAATATAGTGTTTTCAGATAGGTATAATGAAAAGTAAATTCTATATCCTGTATTTTGTACATATCCTTTCAAAAATCTAACGATTAAATTTTCTTGGTCATTAATATTAATATTCAGAATCTTTTTATATACTTTAGATATCAACTTTAATTGTATAAATCTAGAATGAAATAATGAGACGCAGTTTTTCTAATCATCATTTCAAATCGACAAACTTAATGTTTAACTTTTTAAGATGAATAATTAATTTTATCAGTACTGAATCAAAGAAATACGAAGTGTTGGTATGCAGACAATTTATTTTTGTGACTTGGTACTCTGTGATATGTTGACAAATAATTCAGATTTTTTAATTTGATTAAAAAAAAATTTTAACCACTCTACAGGGTGACTCTTACTTCTAACTTGCCAACACTATTTAGAATATTTTTTTAACATACATTTAAATTTTAAAAAGTTTATGAAGAAGCACTACAATTTTTTCTTACACCACTTATATCAATATACAAGTAAAATTTCATGAAAAATCAATTTAAGACTCTTCCAAAATTGTACGAATAAAAAAAAAATTATAAAATTATAACTTAAATTCGGTTTTTTAATTTTCTCGATAATTTGATTTTATCAGAAAATAAAATATTATAATAAACAGTCACCACCATAAATTTTAGAGACAGCTTATCCAGAATCCAGGTGCAAAGTTTAGAAATTACGGAGATTTTATCTAATAATCAACAAAAGGGTCAGTCAGTTCTTTTTAGAATTTGGCGTAGGTACAAATTATATAACTATTCATAAATAACAAAGCAATCTGATAAGATTTTTAAAATTCCGTTTATATACCTGATTCCGTTGGTTACTTGCATAAATAAAAAGTCAAGCTGGTGAGTCAAAAATGATGTTTTTTGTATATACAATTATTTGTTAAACTAAAAAAATGTTGACGTCTCTTAAGCTAGCAGAATTAAAAATCAATACATGGACAATTAAATGCTCATTAAAGGCTAACTAAATGCCCTAATTTAAAATTTTTTGCGAAAATGGAAAAAGTCACGACGCCGACGTGGTGGTAAGGATTGCGGAGCATGGCGGAAAAACGATTTTAACAAAGAAAATCAGTGATTCGGTAGTATAGCGTTGAAAACTTATTAATGGCTGATAAAAAAATGTAATTGCAAATTTTTTGCTCTGCGAATTTTCGCAATAATGATTGTTCTGCTAGCTTAAACTTAAGTGAGCAGAACATGACCGAAAAAGTGGTTGAAACAATAAAAATTGCAATTTTCTTTGCATAGTTATTAACGGATCATTAAAGGCTAATTAAATGCTCTAATTTGAAATTTTCTGCTCTGCGAATTTTCGCAATAATTACTGTGCTGCTACTAGCTTTATCTTAAATGAGCAGAACATGACCGAAAAAGTGGTTGAAACAATAAAAATTGCAATTTTCTTGCACAGTTATTAACGGCACATTAAAAATTAAATTGAAATCAAAAGTGTCAGGTACACTTCATCTGAAAAGTCTTTTAATGATCAATGCTAAGGACATTTTGTGCAATAGTACTAATGAGCTTTCACTGAAAAATGCAGGTTTTTTTAATTTATACTAAATAGGGAAGACACACATTAAAATTAAAGTGTTCAGGTACACTTAATCTGAAAAGTCTTTTAATGATCAATGCTAATGACATTTTGTACAATAGTACTAATGATCTTTCACTAAAAAATGCAGGTTTTTAATTTATACTAAATAGGAAAGACACACATTAAAAGTGTCAGGTACACTTCATCTGAAAAGTTTTGTAATGATCAATGCTAATGACATTTTGTACAATAATACTAATGAGCTTTCACTAAAAAATTCAGGTTTTTTAATTTATACTAGATAGGGAAGACACACATTAAAATTAAAGTGTCAGGTACACTTCATCTGAAAAGTCTTTTAATGATCAATGCTAATGACATTTTGTGCAACAGTACTAATGAGCTTTCACTGAAAAATGCAGGTTTTTTTTAATTTTTACTAAATAGGAAAGACACACATTAAAAGTGTCAGGTACACTTCATCTGAAACGTTTTTTAATGATCAATGCTAATGACATTTTGTACAATAATACTAATCAGCTTTCACTAAAAAATTCAGGTTTTTTAATTTATACTAGATAGGGAAGACACACATTAAAATTAAAGGTGTCAGGTACACTTCATCTAAAAAGTCTTTTAATGGTCAATGTTAATGACATTTTGTACAGTAGTACTAATGAGATTTGAATACAAATTGCAGGTTTTTAATTTATACTAAATAGGGAAGACACACATTAAAATTAAAAGTATCAGGTACACTTAATTTGAAAAGTTTTGTAATGATCAATGCTAATGACATTTTGTGCAATAGTACTAATGAGCTTTCCCTAAAAAAATGCAGGTTTTTTAATTTATACTAAATAGGGAAGACACACAATAAAATGTCAGGTACACTTAATCTGAAAAGTCTTAATGATCAATGCTAATGACATTTTGTAGTACTAATGAGCTTTCACGGCTAATTTAAAAAAATATAAAAAGTAGGCTGAAGGAAAAAAATAGATGTGTATCAGTGTTGTTTTTTAACATAGTTATACAAGGTGGTACGTTTTAAATGGAGTTCATTTCACTTTTTGCACATTATTTTTTTTAATTATCCTCTTTGGGTAAAATAAACCCACACAAGTTGTTTTTTCAAAGTGATATATATGTATTTTGAATTTTTTTATGTATGCACTGCAACAATTACCATTAAAAGTATTTTTTTAGAAAAAAAAGGCTAATTAAATGCCCTAATTTAAAATTTTCTGCTCTGCGAATTTGGGTCATGGTCTGCTCATTTAAGATAAAGTTAGTAGCAGAACAGTAATTATTGCGAAAATTCGCAGAGCAGGAAATTTCAAATTAGGGCACTTAATTAGCCTTTAACGAGCCGTTAATAACTGTGCAAGGAAAATTGCAATTTTTATTGTTCGAACTACTTTTTCGGTCATGTTCTACTCACTTAAGTTTATTAATTAGCCTTTAATGAGCCTTTAATTGTCCACGTATTGATTTTTAATTCTGTGGACTTTGTTCTGCTAGCTTAAGAAAGGTAAAATGTTGTGGATAGTCGAAAAATTTTAATTATAAGTAAATTAAGAAAAATCAAGACGGCTGAGTAAAAGCAAATCAAAACCTTCAATAATCTCTGCTATAAATATATAATTTATATCCACCCAGGATCTATTAGTAGATCACCCGCTAGAGTTGTTAATTTAAGCAATTACAAAAAAAAAGAAAGTTATCCATAGAGAAAACTCTCTGGTACTTATAATGTGTTTTATTTGAGTGATGAAGGTATCCCGCACGGTATATTTCCAAACAACATCACGCGATGCCGATAATTACTTGTAGTCTAATAAATTTATTTCACACGACCCACAGGCCCAGGGCCCCACGGCCGAAGGGGCCCTTGTTTGTCGGACAGAGCCGGTTCTAACGTAAGGAAATTCAAATTAGGCAAGGGAAAACAAACCAAGAATAAGAAAATTAATATCGGTTGGCCCACGAAACTTTGACTCGCCCGGTATAAGAACGGGATATTGTCACAAATCCCAAATAAATATAAAATAATAATTTCAGAAAAAACAATTATTTTAGTTTAAATTTATTTACTCAATAGAAAACAAAAAATATAAACATTTAATTAAACCAGGTCGTTGCAAAATTTCGCTGATGTGCAGAAACCCGAAAATCGATGTTAGATTGCCTAATTGAGAGAATATAGTAGAAGTAAATATAGGGCACTCTATCGAAATTACGAACTCTGAAAAAATTAGGCCGTCAGTCGTCGACTGCAGAGTTGATTGTCGGCTGAAGAGTCAAGGGTTGGTTAAAAGTTAAGTTCCTCCGGGAGATTATTAGAGTCCGGCATCAGAGCCAAAGCCAAAGTTAGTCCTTTAAAGGAGAAGAGCCAATAAGGGAAAAGTGACAAGCCCCTATAGTCCCGGTATACTTAGGTAAGCGTTTATTGTTAATTTATATTCAATCTATGAATGTTTAAAGGGTGACCCAATAAAAGTGTATTTGTTTTGTACTTCTCTTGTTTTATTTCTTAGAGTGAATGGTGGTATTAAAACATAATAACTGCTAAGTATTCGGGAAGAGACCTCCGTAACTTCGTAAAGGTCGAAAAGGCGTTTCGCCCTGGATACTAGCAGCAACACGTAGGCTAACACTGGACCACGTGACAATATAATGGAATTTACAACCTGTAGGTACAGTTTATTTTTATGTATGAGAGTGTGACAAAACCTAATTTTTTATGCAAAATGAAAATATTATATCTTCTAAATATTTATAAAAATTTCTTAATTGTACCTAAGAACAATAGAAAAAGGTATGAACAGACAAAAAGCCGAGAGTTGTACAGATTGCATATACGATGATTCTTTAAGAAAATAAAAAAAAATATTTTAATATCAATAAAATAAAGTTTCTAACTGGTATACACACCGACCCTGTTCTGTTGCGAAGTTAATGATAAATCGTTAAATGTTACTCATATCTATCAGTCTGACAACTCAATCTTTTTGCGTGCATTCAACTCATAACGCACATCCAACGCGGTGTAAATGTAAATAATATTTTTCTTCTTTAACAGAAGACCCTCAAGTGAGTTCTTGAAATCTTTGAATTAATTTCTACGTTCAGGTTGTCTCCCTCTTCTATCTCTCTCTCACTCTCTGTTATATTCTACTTTAGTCGTGAAAAAATATGTTTACCAACGAAAATTTCACACCTCTACTTTCCAACCAATAAGATGCCTTAATTTTGACTAGTTACCATGGTAACTAAAAAAATTTCCGGAAATTTTTTCGAGGCGCCACGATATTTAAGTGGACATTTTTTGACAGTTGAAAAGGTAAACATGATCTACAACCATTAAATAATGTAACAAAAAATACATTTCTACCACCTTTAGTGACCTAAAATTATGAAAGGACGATAGACTGAACTGATACCCATCTGAGTTTTAGCATTTGGTGTAACTAAAGTTGGTAATTTTTTTTATTTAACGAAATATGCTGAATATACCTACATACGAATTTGACAAGCAGTGAAATTAATTTAAAATGTCAGGTTGGATTAATAATTTTTTTCCAAATTATGGTGTGAAATTTTCTTACCGAATACCACGCAAGCTTAAATTATTCCTGGAAATTTTCTTTCGGACACGAATATTTTAGGAAAATTCGTGCCCTCAAAAAAATTTCCGGAAATAATTTAAGCTCTTGTGATATTATAAGTGACAATTTAATTCATGTATAAAAAATCCCATAAGCCGTGCCAAATTTTTGTTGACGTTATGTCAATTTTTCTCAAACTTGCGTTGCCAGAAAAGTTTTTATTTGTGGAAATGTCGCGATTTGGAGAGTCTTCGAGTGGAGAAATTGAAAAAGCCATCAATGATAATGTGTCTCGCAATACTGTGAATTCAACTACATCAATTTGGCGACAATTTGCGATGTTTTGTTTGGAAAAAAAATATGAACTCATTGCAGAAATTTCCACTGAAGAGTTAGCTTCTATTTTATGTGACTGGGCATTCAACATGAAGAAGAACAATGGAGATTATAAAGAGAGTGCAGTCAAGACGATTTGGAACACTTCAGCAAAAATGTTACAAGAGAAGTACTTTAAAGATTATAAAAAATTTTTAATCCGTTTACGGATATACAGTTTAAGAAAGCGCGAAATACACGCGACACAAAACGCAAAATTTTACAAGCAATCCCAGAAAAAAGTTCTGATGAGTTCTAATGCTCTCACAAAACGAGAAATTTTTGAAATGGCACTGTCCTGGAGTGAAGAAGAACCTGTAGGCCTCCAAAGAAAATTTTATCACATTGCTGCGTATGAACTGGCTTGGAGAGGTGGAGAAGCAGCAAATTGTAAGGTATTCTATTTTAAAATCGAGACAGACAACCGTGGAAGAGAGACCGGAAGAATTGAATATAACCCAGTGTTTTCGAAGACAGCACAAGGGGTAAATCAGAAGTTGGCCGACAGTAAATGGTTGGTAGTAGAAGATTGTGTTTGTCCAGTAAGATTATTTAAACAAATTATGGGAAGACGGGGAAACCATATCACATGTGAAAAGTTTTTTTTAGCTCCAAATCCTTTCTGGCAAAAAACAAATTCGAAAGGATGGTATAAGAATTCTCCTATAAGCATTTATTTTTATCTTTTGTCAATCAATTTTCACGTTTCGAGTTCCGGATTATAAATGTAAAAAAAAAACAGTTTTCAAATTTATTATTGTCAATCGTTTTCTTATTTTGTTTTTCCCATTTGAAGATGGTGACAATTTGGTTATAATTTGTCAAAACCTTTGCAAAATTTGGAATTTTTACATACAAATATTTCTCAGAACTTGGATAAAAATTATGCTGGACCATTACCAGGTCAACATTCTTAGCGCATCACATTAATTTTTTTTTCACTGTATAACTCAGTTTGGCCTCCGCGAATGAAACCATTTATTAAAATTTATACAGATACTTATAATTATAAAGTAATTTATTAAATGGGGGCAATTTAGTAAAACGTAATAAATCATTTTGAGAAAAAGTGTGTGTGTGTGTGTATACATTTTACCTCTAATTTTCTGTTATGAAACTTTGGTAATTTAATTATAACGCGACCGGTATAAGGCCGAACCCTGTGGAACTTTACTCTATTATTTAAATGAATGGTTTATTCTGGTAACGCCCGTTTTGATCTAATTAATGATAATGGAGTCTGGCTATGTTATTACTTACCTAGATCGACTCATAATAATAATTATAACGAATTTATTTATTGAAAATATGTCGGGGGACGATCGCGATAGTTTTAAAACTGGAACCCACAAAAAAAATCAAACGTCAAAATAGATATTGCAAATATAAAGCGTGAAAATAACAGTAATATATCAGCATCAATCACCCCTAATACCATCAATGACCCCAAATACAGTGCCGTTTGCCCCATTTAACTCGGACCAATAATATTCAGGCGAGGCATTCGGAAAAACTAAAGTATCTTTGTCTAAAATGTACGCAAAGAAAAAAAAAGAAAGCGTTGTAGAGGAGACTCTAAGCTTTCTCAGGAAGTCATTAGTTTTTAATTTTTTTTTGGTTTCTCATAGAAAATTTGACCCGAAGTTATAATTTCTAAAATTCTCACTGATTTTTATAAAACTGAAGATATCTATTAGTGTTACTTTGTTGTGATAGGATGTTGTTTAATTTATTTTTCCGTCGACCGTGTATTTACATATGTTATTAACGTTCTCAAAATCAGTCAAAATCATACATTAATGACCCCTATTAATACACGATTTTGGTGGTTTCCATGGTAACCAAGGAAATTAACAAAAGAAAACAACGTCAAACTAAAACGCTGTTCATTGTCATTATTAGTGTTGTGTGTTTATAATTCTGAAATTTGGTGGTGATTAGCGTTGAATTCTCCCAAGAAATGGAGGTGGATGAAAATTTTACATTAACTCCACTGGAAATAACAGAAAGTGCTAATTAAGCTTCATTAAGTTTACTACCGGAAAAGAGCTGAAGTCTGTATGAAAAAACGTATGCCGAATTTATATTTTGGAGCAATGAAAAGCAAATATTATTCAGAGACGGTTTTGTTGGCATATTTCTCAGATAATGCAAAAAACGGCCTAATTAATTTATGGCCAAAATACTCAATGCTGAAATCGACACTGATTTTAAAAAATAACATAGACATTAGCAAATTTAATAAATTAATAATGTTTATCAAGAGGAAAAAAGAAGGATATATACCGAAAAAGTCAAAAGTGCTCGAGAAAGAACATGTACAAGGATTTATTTCTGATGCTCCTGACAACCTGTTTTTAGTGACAAAGGTAAATTTAAAAAAGTTAAATTTTCATTAGTTGGGTGATAAATCATTTTGTAGGTTGCCTTGATTTTCGGAGTATCTGGAGCAATGAGAAAAGATGAATTATTGAAATTACAAACGGATGACGTTCAAGATTTAGGATCAAAATATCTCGTAACAGTTAAAGCATCTAAAACACACTCAAACAGAATATTTACCATAGTAAACAATGAACAAACCCTTCTCAGTTTAATTAAACGCTATATCTCATTGAGGCCAGTACATACCCAATACAAACGCTTTTTCATTTTTTATAAAAATGTTAAATGTTCTAATCAGCCAATTGGTGTAAATACATTTTCGAAGATGCCGTCCATAATAGCCACTTTTTTGAAATTGGAACACAGCCGCATCTTTATACGGGACATTGTTTCCGGCGTTCTTCTGCCTCGATACTTTCAGACAGCGGTGCAGATTTTTCAGCCATTAAACGACTTGGTGGTTGGAAATCCACTGCTGTGGCAGAAGGATATATTGAGAATTCGTTACAAAATAAAGTTAATACAGCTAAAAAAATTCTTTGTGAAACTGCAACACAGGCTTATTATACCACTCGTTCTACCGACGCTGAAATAAATTCTGTGACAAATATCCAAAGTAGCGAAGTAAACTTACACTCACAAAACCATACACGTTCTAATATGTCTCCATTTAGTTTTAATAATTGTAATATTTCGACTATAAACATATATAATTATAAATATAAAAATGATAATTAATAAATAAAATAAAAGTGGTAAACTTTTTCCCCACTTTAGAAAAATATACTGTCGACGGAAAAGTATTGTAACCAACTCTTACATTAAAATGCGGTTAATGATCTCGAATAATAACGCGCTCGCTGCGCTCACGCGTTAAAATATCTCGATCATTAATCGCCTTCATTAATGTACTTGTTGGTTAAATAACTATTATTTTCATTGACTTTAAATTTTAGGGCATAACCTATAAAATTTTGTTGTTTTATTTTTGAATCAATTTACCTCGACTACAGCTCTTTTCCTTTTTTTATTTAATTTAATTTATTTATGTTAAATGGATGTTCTTCAAAAATACAAATGGAATGTTTTTCAAAACGGAGACTGGATAAATTTAGTTAGGATACAATTCGATCAGGATACTCTGGATCTCTTAATCGGGATGCAGGACAGGATGAATAATTGTGGCTTCTTCTCTTGATTTAAAAGTTTTTTCCTTTTTCTTGAAAAATAGAGTCACTTCTTGACAGGTAATGATTTTTATTCTTTTATCAGTGTTGCTTTGACTTGACGTCGTTTGTTTTAGTCATGCAGAGCAATGTGAACTGTTCAAGTGTTTTAAGCAAAAAGCCGCGCTTGACAGCGAGAAATACTTTTTATAAAAGCCCAAGTCATAGCTTACTAGATTGGAATTTGAGAGTTTTTTAACTTAAATTTTTACATAATTCAAAAATTATTAATTTTTATACAATTTTTAATTGGCACCAAATTATTCTAGAGACAAAAAGAATAATTTTGATGTAATTTTTGTACAATTCCTACTTATATTAACTTTATACAAATACTTTTTATGTTCGTTATTATTGATTTCTTAAATCTCATAAAACTTTATTATTATTGCCTTTTTTACTGCATTTCTTCAATTTTAGAAGTCCCAACACTTTATTTTCCCGATTTATACTATTTCCCTTGAATTTGAATTGATTGTATTGATGTATCATGATATTGAAATTTGAGGTTAAGTTTAAAATTTCTTTTTCTCCAAACACTTAATATAATAATGTTCTCATTGTTATTATGATCGCAGACTTATCTGAGATTATATTATTTTAAATTTTTCTATTCAGTTCTTTGCTAGATTATTTGTAAATACCCATCTGTTGATGAAAATCTCTTATGGGGTTACCACGTTAAATTTTGACAAATGAAATTTTATAGTTTCTTTTACAATTACTATGTTAATTAGTTTCAAACATTATTTTTGAAATCACATTCTGTCCTGTGATTACTTAAAGTATAATAAATAGTTATTTTTATTGGTATTAATAAAATTATCTGTTTCCTTTTTTACTCTTCGTATTGAATATTAAGTTTTGTTTTCTCTTTTTGAGCTAGTCAATTTAGTTAACCGTTTAACCGTTACAATATATTGAATTTTCATTTTGAATGAGCTAGATTAAAAAAAAACGCGTAATTGTTGTGCAAAATTAGTTTGTACGCTCCTGGAGGATGGCGATACCTCTATTTATTAAATAATGGCATATCCATGCGTTCCTGAGTTATCCTCCTCTAACGATCGTTCCATTGTTGTTATTTAGCGATATTGTTTACAATAAATTACACGGTGCATTGTATGTCGATGCACGTATTTTCCATCATGACCAATTAAACGTTTCTACAACGTTATGTTTTAATATAATTAATTGCGACTGCCTTTCACTGACGGATTTTCTTTGGCTAAAAACTGTTTCACTCTGCTTAGAGAAAAAGTGCGTGGGAAAAAAAAATTTGATGTTTTATTGGATTTTTATAACATGTAAAACACATTTTTTTTGTATGAAGTAGTATTTAGATCCAGTGGTTTAAAACTAAAATGATTTAGTTTTTCTACAGAATATACAGGGTGATCAACTTCTATGGAAAAATCCGATAAACTATAAGCAACTTTAAGCTTCATATTTTACAAGTAAACACAAACATACAGCGTGTTCCATATTCCAGATTAAAGTTATGTTTTTTATGGGACAAAAATAGTATTTTACTAGGTTATACCGGGTATTTAAAAAATATGGGCTAAAAAAGAATTATTTTGGGACAAAAATGACATATAAATCTAAATTTTCCTGTATATTATCTTCGATAAAGTGTGTTATTTAAAAATGGCAACAACCAATTACACTTAAATGCACTTCATTTCATTTGCATTATCGCGATAATATTGGAAAAGGCCAAGCCGTTTCTAGCATCTAAAAAATATTTCTATTTATTAGTTGGAAGTTTCAAAGTGGCCATAAATATAAACTTCGTTTAAGATTCATTGCGAATGGATGCATTGACATGATAGAATGGTCATAAAACAGCACTTATCGGTTCTAGCTCTAGCAAATTTGTTTTGTTACTTAATATCATTTTTAGATATTTCCTGCTTCATGTCACTACCATATGAACTAAATATCTGAACTATGAATACATAAATAGAAACGTCAGTGATTTTTATCCTCTCAATTTTGCTTGCTTAAGAAGTTACAGGCTGGAGAAGATACCTATAAAAATAGCGAATCTTATCACACTTTAATCTGATGCTTTTATATAAGACTAAGCCTTCATTTGACAACTACCTACTAGATTTAACATTAGTAAATTGAGAAATTAAGAAGTAATCCATACATTTGCAGTACTAACTTTAAATTAAGTTCTTGATTGTTTCGGCCTTTACTTGATAAAAATCAATAATTGGTCTAGGAAATACGACACAAGTATGGGCTATTTTCACAAACACTTTATTTAAATAATTATAAATATTTAAATAAAGGACCCCGCACCATTTAAATGTAAAAAAGGTCCCGGTCAAAATGGCTGAAAATTTCGTTAAAAATGTTCAAACAGAAAGGGTGAGTCAAAAGGTTGTTAGATCCTGTGCCAATAAGCTCATTAATGCTAAAGACATAAATGTTGAATATGTTTGCCTCTTTTTTTTATATTTAAACGTCAACTATTGAGGTGTTATAGATTTAAATACAGCGCCCACTTGATTTAATTGATTGTATACTAACGTAATACAAGTTGCCTATCCTAGAAATATTATTTAAGATTATTTATATAATGGTAACGTCAATCAAAATAATAAACATTGATCGATTGTATGTAAAGTTCAAACATGTAATTTAATTGTGTTCATAATTTTTTAACTTATTCTAAATTCTAAATCCAACAATTTATGTATTAACTTATAGTTTGAAGTGTTTATAGGTATTCCAAAAGTTATGTTTAATATACAAAAGTTGAGTGTTGAAGTGAGTTATGTGTGTTAAAGCGATTTAAAATAAACAAATAAAAACAGGTTAGTTTACAGATAGATTTTGAAATTTGGGTATTAACATAGATTTGCAATGCATTTTAGTATAATAATAATTGATAATACTAAATAAAAGTTGTTAGATGTTTATATTTGATAATTCAAAAAAGGTAAACAGTTTTATCACAAAAAATCAAAAACGAAGAGACGGTTTAATCATTATAAAACTAAATGATTGGTAAGGACAGTGAGCTCTTATTTTTAGTTTATTTTTATTGTTACCCAAATCAAGTATTTTAAGAACTTTTTTATTTTTAAGTAACAAACGTTAAAATTTTGACACGAATGTGTTTAAAATAGCGAATTTAATAGTGTTTAATTCCCCATACAAATGATCATCTTGTGACTAGGCCCTTTCCACGTAGGCGTATCCAGCTACTAGTCGCAGTTGCAACAACAGTGGAGCTTAATTTTCAAACAACATAATTCAAGTGACTTTTAAATAAACACCTGCAAGTCCGTTTTTCATTTGGATTTGAATACCTTCGATTTGATTGATGCTTACCTATATTTTTATTACATCTTGTACGGTAGTATTTACTGTGAATTAAATAAACATAATTAAAGTTGGTGTTATCTTTGATGATCTTATCTGACTACTGGCAGGTTCTCAATAAGTGCGTGTGTGTGTAATGCTACAAGTAATCTTTTGTGGTACCTCTGAAGGGTCTGATTTTAAGAGTTTGATTTAAAAGTAGCCAATACTGTACGTTTTTAAAAGTACGAACACCTGTTTGTAAGAAGAATCCGTTTTGTTTGTTATTTTTGAATTTTATTCTTACAATAAAAATATTGTCGTCTTTGCAAAATTAAATTTACTATTTAATTTTACCTGTTTCAATCTAAAATCGTAATCTGCAATGAAAATTTTTAACGCGAGCCTAGAAAATCCTCTACACCTTTCTTTAAAAAAATCCCACGACTTTGGAATGCATTTCTTATAAAAGTTTAAGTAGAGTTCATTATACCGGAACCTGCTATTAAAATTTGGGAAAAAAGACTAATTTTTCCATACGAACAATATATTTTTTTCATACCATCTTAAAGTTGAGGTTTCAACGAAGAAAATGAGCACTGATAAAGTTAAAAAATTGACAATTTCGAAACCAACTTTTTCGATTGAAAATTAGGTTTTTTTTTTAATTTGAATTCGTATAAAATCGAAAAATAAATATTTTGCTTTGACAGCTTATTTAAAACACAAAAAAGAACATTTTCACATTTTCAGAAAAGTTTCGCCATTGCCTTACTTACTTAAAACATACTTTCTTCCACTGATTTGCTGATTTATACTTATGTGTAGAACAATCTTCAAAATTGTTTAAAATAAAAATATTTTGATGCGCCGTTTTCGAATAAGTCACAGAAAATAGAATCCGTATTCAAATCAGGAATCTCATAAATTCAAAATACCTTCAAGAACACAGGAGTCGAACAGCGAAAAAAATTAATTAATATGCTCGACAACAATGGCAACTTCTTGTTGGGTCGTTAGAACATTCACTTTTTTTATTTAATTCCTTTTTATCCTGAATCGCAATGATTTATACGAAATGTATTTTTATTTTATGCAAGTTCGACATTATGTTTCATGAAAATCTACTGTATAAGAAATATGGTAACAATTTTGGCGTGCTAGGTCTTGTCATTTTTTAATAATCAAATTTTTTTTTAATTTGCAAAATAGAAATTTACAAACAGTTTTATCAATGTCAGAAATTTATACCCTGGCTTCAGCTATACTCAAATAATACAAAAAAAAACATTTTTTGACAAATCTGTCCTTGCCTGCTCAAATTCTGACACGATTGTCATTGTATTGCAAGTACATTTACCTTTATTTCTATCATGAGAATTTTTTAATAAAACATCGTATTCTAATTAATTATAAACAATTTACAGTTTTTATTTCATACTTTTATTTCATATACTACCGTTCATTCTGCATAATATTAAATATGGTTAATTCAGCTGAACTAGCAATTTGCTAAAGCTACAAAAATCATCACGTTGAATCAACCTAAAATATTATGCAGATCTCAGCAAATGAGTTGTAAAGGTAACTGTACGAACAAATTGATTCATTGAGATTCTGAATTCAGGAGAGTCCTGATATTCAAGTGCCAAGAGCTCCGGCCTTTAAAAATAAAATAAAAAGAATTTGTGAATTGCCCCAGAATAAGAATTAACTTTAATTATATATTTTCATTTTTTATTTTGGGAACTATAGAATAATTCATTTTACTTGGATTGTTTTCTTTGTCTGTTTGGACCAACTGACAAATTTTTAGTTTTCTTAAATAAATCATTTCTCATTTGTTTTGTTTCACTTGTAAATAATTTTGTGTAAATAAATGTATATAATTTTTAAATCAGTGATTTTATTTCTGGTTCTAATCAGTAATTAAAATAAAGCGTTTTTCTTGACAAACCTCTCCAGGTTGTATTTTGGGTCGGGCAGACTTTATTCAAACCTTGAAGAAGTCCGAGCTACCCTGAATACAGCGTGGCGAGCTAGAGCTCGTCGTGGCGTCAGCTAAAAATCTGAGCTACAAAACCCCAAAAAACGAACTGAACGTCACGACGTGACAATAGTATATTCTGTAACAGAGTAACAGACTGTACTTTCTCCGCGGCCACAGAAAGTAGGAATTGAATAATAAAATAATTATAAAATTAAAAGTAAATATTTCTGGAAGTAAATCTTTAAACAGTTTTTTCTCAAAACTATATAGTTATCAGGTCGACTCGCGAACTAACTGAAAAATCAATTTACAGCTTGAGGTACATGTAATTTTCGCACAACTCATGCAAAATATTTCCACTAATTCATCTTGTTTCAAATCTTAATTTGTATAGTTTGGATTCCTTTTTCGAAGAACGACTAATTAAATAAAATTGTATAATACCAGTCTGAGAGAAATTTTGTGTTAAAATCATCGTAGAACACCCTGTATTTATATGAATTAACTAATAAAGCCATAAGTAAGCGATATGATCACCAGAAACACGAATAGGGAGAAGTATAATATTGGCCACAGCCCACATTTAACGAAGTCCAAGATTTATGGAACGACTCTTGATACTTAAATTTATAGGAATCGTTGGTTTTCAACGTTTGTTTACCTCAAATCGCAATCTAATGAGCTGTAAATTTCATAATACGAAGACGCACTTGACGTCAGATATTAATCAGTATTCCCATTGTTCTAATACGGCTCCAGGCGGTCACAGTACTTCCACAATTTACTCATTTCATGGTTAATTAGAAGCATCTCATGTCGAATGGTGTTGGTCACAAACTGTTATTTATGAAAATAATATGGAGATTAATGCTCGGTCTGTACTTTAATCAATCGTTGGGGAAAAACGGTTTTGGTCGGGATTATTAAATAAACATTTTTGCACCTTGTCACTATTTATTCTTCTAGCACCTTCTTTATCTTACTTTTTTTACCCATTCTATTAATCAATTTTTCATATAGTACGGCATACCGTAACCAAAATGGTCTGTTATCGCCACAAGCTTTAGTCCATAGATTTACACAAATACAATAAGATTTTCCAATGGCAAAAAGTTCTACTGTTATTTTTCCTGTGAAAAAAATCGAAAAAACACGTTGCTAAGTAATATTTAAAAAAAACAGCATCAGTGAAAAATATCACTTTGCAATGTGTTTTTTCGATTTTTTTCACAGGAAACATTAGATGCCCGAATGGTATTTGACAAGACTATTTCATGAGTAACAGATTATTCTGCATACACGTAGCTTACAAAACATATATATGCATACATAATAAATATGTAGGTATTAATTTGAATACTGAAAAACAGGTAATTTATATAATCACAAAATATTAAAAAATTAATTATTTATGGTACAATTAAAATATAAATTGCAATTTTGGTACACAGTAGAAGTATTGTTTGAAATCTTTGATAACTCAATGATAACGTTGGGTGTAGGTAAATCATTAATGTTGTCGATGGATCCAGCTGTAGAGTGAGAAGCTCGAGGAGTGGCTGCAGGATCTTCTGTTTTCTGTTTTTTAGCTAGAGGTTCTGAGGCATCACTTTTAAGGATGTTTATGATCATTATCCATTTGCAGATAAGGCTTAATTGAGTTGGCTGGGCTGTGACCAGTAATTTTAAATAATTGTTGTTCACCAATCCCTCCTTTAGCCAAGTTACTGACTGCTGCCGACCGCATAGAGTGGTTTGTTATTTTTATTTCTTTTGCATTTAATCCTGCCTTCTCTGCTGCTGCTTTAGCCCATTTCGAAAGTTTGTTTTTTCCCACTGGAGTGTTTTTGTACCATCCACTTTATTGTTCTTTGTTCCATAATGGTTTTACTGTTAAGAATAATCTATCAGTTGTTATTCTAGATGAACGTTAACCATTAGAATTTTAAAAAGTTGGACTTGTCAAAAGGTATGGTTATTGGTGTTGGGGACCAGCCATTTACTATCAACCATTTTTATTCAAGAGAAGATTATATTCTACTCTTCCTAAAAAGTAGGATTTTTAAAAATCAGTTATTTTAAAAAATATGTAACTATGTTATCTACCTGTTTTAATCCCAGAATTATCCACTTCCTCTTTAAAATAATGAACTCTGCAATTGACTGCTTCTCCACCTCTCCAGGCAAGTTCTAATGAAGCGATATGGTAAAATTTTCGCTGGAGTCCCGCCGGAGTGTCTTCGTCCCATAATAAAACCATTGCGTAGTATTCTTCCAATTTTAATGAAGCAGAGCTCGATTTCCTTTTATTGGCGCACATCTGCAAATTCCTTCGTTTCGCATTACGAGCTTCCCAACTAGACTTGAAGATAATATCTTTAAATGGATCAAAAAAATTTGTCCACTTCATAATATTTGCATTTTTTTGCAACGGTGTTCCACATTGTCTTCACAACTAGTTCTTTGTAATTTTCACCGTTTTCTTTCTTCATATTCCACAGCAAATCTTTCAGGATTAGGTTTAGTTGGTCTAAACTTGCAGAATTCCGTAATTTGTTTCCATATTGACGTATGGGTTTTAACGGTATTTTACGGTACGCTTTTCGTTAGCCATATAGTCATATAATTAATCACTTCCAAAGCGACTCATTTTCACTACATAAGTTGACTAGCACTGTTTAAAAACAATATTACAAAATTTATTGCCAATAAAATCGGAAAAATTGTTTAGCGTCGTTTTCTGGTGTCCTAGGAGACCATGATTACTGTAACTTTTAACTAAAAAAATCCGTCACACCGAACTTTTTTCTCAATTCTTCGAGAACTGATGAAAAATACTTGAAAAATCCGTGTGGTAATAAGTCCAAAATTCTGGTTACAATATGCAGTACTAATACTATTTTAACTGGAAAATTTTATTTATTATCTTGAATAAATTTTAGAGCAATCAAATCCCTCTTGATCCTCTCTGCAAGGCTACGGCCTCGAATTAATATAATCGAAATGTAATTATACCCTTTTATAAAAACTCGAGCTAATTGCCATTTTTTAGCAACACACACATACCAATAATAATAAACAAATTTACACTCTCTCCGAAATTAACACATTAAAATAACTATTCCAATTTTTTATCTACTATGATCTTTGACCTGGATAGTTTGATTAAGTACAGAGATGAACTTGCAACAAGCAAATATTTCAAAGTTGAATTCTTTCAGATAGGGATCTTTGAGGGTCGCTAACTCTGCTAACCTTCTGGAAAATATGTTGTATATGGTTATGGAGCAATATGACAGACTCTCAAAAAAAAATTCCTCTATACATTTTGAAACAAAATTTCTTAAATTCGGTCCTGGTTAAAAACGGCTGAATAAAGAAATACACATGTTATTGAGTTTTATTATATGTTTCACACGATCAGTGATATAGATCTCGAATTCGTCACGATTGAATTCCGAATATTCAAGATGAGTCTAAAATGTTGCTATAGCTATAATTTCGTATAGTCTGAAATTCGTGATAACTGTGAAAATTAAAAAAAAAACAACAACAATTCATTCACTCCCTTTCACTTTTTTTTAACGGATGGTTCATGATCCACTTGATTTTTCGTGAGTAAAATGATTTCTATTCATTGTATAAAATTCACTTCTGGCCCCGTGTTTTGTTTGAGTTGCCGCGTATTATAGATGCTATTACGACGTTGTCAGTAGGTACTTACAACAGGAAATTTTTAAACTCAAAATTTTTCAAAACACAAATAATAATTCTGTAAGAACTTGTTTATCTGGATATATTGCGCTTTGCTTAATTTGTGCAATTATAAGTATTATAATTAAACGATTAAAAAAATGGAAAACTATTAAGTACGTTTCAAGTCGAGACTTTTGTCACACAAAATAGTCCAGTAAATGAAGGACTAAAAAGATCGAAAGCTGGGAATAAGTCGGGCATGAGTTCCCACATAGCGCACACATCGCAGGTGTTTTAACATGAGAAAATCCTTAACGCGTTGTGGTCAAGGGAAGGGGCTGAAAATGGGCCCCAAAACCTGGAGAATGGGTTTCCCGCTAATATCTGGCTAAATATGCCAATTAGAGAATTTTTGTTCAGACAAAAAATGGAGACCAGCTCATTCTCTACAAAAATCATTTTCTTCGACAATTCAATAGTTTTCGAGATAATGGCACTCAAAAGTCCCTTCATTTTAGCTGCTGCTCTACCTTCAGGAATTCAGCTTTCTATGAATTAACGCGTAACCGAGCGGACGAATTGTTCAATATCTCGGGAAAAAATTAATATTTTTCGATGATCCAAAGTTCATCGGAATGGGAAAACCCGTAGCTACAATTCCATGTAACTTGAAGTCAGTTCGTATTTACCAAAAATATTTAAAAAAGCGGTCAAAGTTTTTTTCAACAATATTTAGAGGCTGCTTCATTAATTTATTCATATTTTCTTTAAAAATAGTCATTAATTCTAATTTTGCCTTGATAATGGAACCTTAGGGGGTCTTGAATGACCTCAGAAATTTACTTTCATCTAATTATTAATCCTCAAGAAATAAAGAGCGGGGAACAAGAAATGGATAAACAAAAAAAGGCCGGTTTTGACTCGTGTGACCAATTTTCCTCATTTCCCGAAAATTATTAGACTCTATTAAAAATAAAAAAATATATTCGAAAAGTAGACCATCTAAGCTTTGAAATGATGTGCATTGGAAATCAATATAACGGATCATAAGATTATAATTCGCGTTTGTTCCGAAGATTCTCTGGAACTCCGAAATCGGCTAAAATATGCAAATAAACAAATCAATTATATATTAGAACGCCAGAAAAGTAATGCAAAAAAATTTTTGAGGTCATTCAAGACCCCCTAAGGTCCCATTATCAAGGCAAAATTAGAATAAATGACTATTTTTAAAGAAAATATGAATAAATTAATGAAGCAGCCTCTAAATATTGTTGAAAAAAACTTTGACCGCTTTTTGAAATATTTTTGGTAAATACGAACTGACTTCAAGTCACATGGAATTGTAGCTACGGGTTTTCCCATTCCGATGAACTTTGAATCATCGAAAAATATTAATTTTTTCCCGAGATATTGAACAATTCGTCCGCCCGGTTACGCGTTAATTCATAGAAAGCGGAATTCCTGAAGGTAGAGCAGCAGCTGAAATGAGGGGACTTTTGAGTGCCATTATCTCAAAAACTATTGAATTTTCGAAGAAAATGATAAGGGCCATTTTTGTAGAGAATTCTCTAATTGGCATATTTAGCCAGATATTAGCGAGAAACCCATTTTCCAGGTTTTGGGGCCCATTTTCAGCCCCTCCCCTTGACCACAACGCGTTAAGGATTTTCTCATGTTAATAAAACACCTGCGGTGACCTACAAAATGCGCTATGTGGGAACTCATGCCAGACTTATTCCCAGGTTTGACCCTTCAGTTACTGGACTAAAAGCTCAACCTTCAAAGTAAAATTATAAAATTATTTACTAATCTCTTTCTCGGAACCCTTTTGTAGAAAGTACAACATGGATTAAGAACCAACCAGACACTGACCTATCAGCTGACGGCCGTGACATTTGGATATAATTATAACCTCATTTTATTCTAATGTTATTCCGAAATACTGTGAGTTAAGTTTTTTCGGAACATTTAAACAAATAATTACACAAAAATCATACAAATAGTCAAGAAATAACAAAATTACACAGCAAACAGCAATCCAGAATTTCACATTCGACAATAACAAATAAGTAATCAACACTTCCTATGACAGACTTACGTCGAACTGGTGACTAGTGTAAGCACGTGCTAAGAGAATTTAACCCAGAAATGACAACATCGACGAAATTAATCGCATGAGATCGCCACGCCATTAGTTAGATTTTCCCGGGAGATTTATTACTAATTATTCTTTAAATTGCAATTTCTCTGGAAACTGGTAATTATATCTTGAGATATTTTTACCTAGAAACACTAAATCCCCTTCTTTATCGTTTCTGCATAAATTCATTTAGAATTTCCGACCTAGTGGTAAGTCTCATTCTTAGGCGCTCCGACTAAATTCCTCTTTATAAAAATTTAGTAGACAATAAATTTCATCAATTAACTTTTCCAAATCAATCACTACAAAAAAACCGCACTATATATTAATCACAAGAGCTACATTGCACAACACCTTCTACAAAATCGAAATCATCCGGCATTAATAGCGCGTGACAAAAATCCATAAATCGATTTATCCGTAATGCTGTCCGAAAAATTATACATGCTAATATTTCACGGAGGAGAAGTGGAGGAAGAAGAAGAAGACAATTTTTAAGGACCACATGCGAAGAAGTTTCGTGCCGTGCAGTGTAAAAACTGTTAAACCTGTTATTAAAACGCGTCGTATTTATGTCCAGATATCGCTAACTCGAATAAACTGGAGCTGAACAAATTATTGTTGAAGGAATGAATGACCGGACGCGATTGCGGCGAGAGTTATTTTTTTTGGTCTCTACACATGCGGCGATTTCAGTCAAACTTTATAAGTCTGGTCATATAAACGTGGACACCCCTATTTATCCTTTGTACTTTTGTCTATAATAATTGTTACAAAAATATTATTTTTTAATTTGTTTTGTAAGACCATCCACTACAATTAAGTGTTTCTGACTTTCTGGCTTTGAAAGACAACTCTAACTTAAAAGCTACCAAGAAAATCTTGTTTGCTT